>BLBF01000055.1:17462894-17519214 GCA_015471245.1 Laticauda colubrina | reverse complement strand
GTTTAGCTTGTCTACCTAACCCTGGTTGGGGAACCCAGGCTTAACACAGAAAATATATAGAAGCATCACTTATGTCACGTGTCATTACATAAATGAAGTCATTACATCAATACAATTCTGGTTTAATGGATATCTGTATTTAATAGAAAGCCTTTCCTTCAAGAGTTCAATTAAATCAAGAGTTAACGCCTGTTCTAAAATTAACACTTTTAGATTCACAGTAAAAGATACAGGAGCTTCCTATTGGGAACAAAAGAATAACCAAATGAATATGGGCCCTCACCACAGCTGCAGTATCCCTGTATTCTTCTCCTCCATCTTCTAATTCACTCAAGGATTCCATGTCAAGATCTTTTTCCTTCTCCTTCTCTATCAGCTCCTTTACTCTTTTTCGTCTGTTCTTACTGCTTCCATACACACCAATGTCAGTTCGAGGGCTAAGAACCTATAACAAAAAAACAAAAAAAAAGAAAGATTAAGCACGCAAGTGTTTTTACAAAACCTTGAAATTCTATAGATTTGTAAATTCTGTAGATTTGTTAGAATTTAGACTTAGCCACAATTTCAATGGGATCTGGGCTATGCTAATTTTAGAAGGATTTTTATAGAGTGTTTATCAGAAGAATTCAAATTCAAACTGTTTTGATTTCAATCAAAACTTACAAACCTAATTGGGACCAGAATTTACGTTGCTAAACAAGGAAACTGACTTACGCCTGATCTTACAACCTCTTTTACCGCTGTTGTTAAGTGAATCACTGCAGCTAAGTGAATCATGCAGTGTAAAGCAAATCCAGGTTCCCACTTTGCTTGTGAAAAGTTGGCTGGGAAGGGCACAAATGGTGATCACATGACCACGGGGTGCTGCAACCACTGTAAACACATGCCAGTTTGCCAATTGCCTGAATTTTGATCATGTAACTGTGGGGATGCTGCAAATGTTGTAAGTGTGAGGATTGTTCGTAAGCTATTTCTCTTATGAAATAAGAGAAAAAGTTCTCTTTATGAACTTTGAAAGGTTGCTAAAAAATGATTGTGTTCTGACCCAGCTCCCCAAACATGACAAACCCTCTGAAGTTAATTCAAAGATTCCTTTATTAGGAGTGCCGGCAGCCCCAGTAAAAGTTTCTCTCTCACCACAGCTAACAAGTCCATCTGGCCAGAAGATGAATAGTTGTCTGCCACATCTATTCATCTCTGCCCCCTGCCTTTATCCCCAGAGCTGGGTAGGGTTTTGATAGCAGTGGTGGCTCTTCCTTCCCAAAGATCAGCCCATGGATTTCCACTGCTCTCCTCTCCCTCTGCCTTCTGCGCATCCGTGTGTCAGGCACTAGACCCAGCTGTTCCTTCTTCATCAGCCACCTTCAGATCTGGGGGCTGTTGACTCTCCATCTGAGGGCTGACAGATGGCCCAGGCTCCACCTCTCTCTGTCTCTGTCTCTGTGTCTCTGTGTCTCTCTCTCTGCCAGCTCCACTTCCTCTTCTCCCTTAGAGCACTCAGGTTGACTTGATGCTGACCTGCCACACCTCCTCCTCCTTCTCTGATTCGGCTGCTGGAGGGGCTGGCAGCCAACAGGCCACAACAGATTGTAAGATGAGAACTACCTGTACTCCCTATGCAAAACTGCTGTTTTTTTAAACTCTAAACTTACATTTTAAGGTTACCTCAATCACTTACATGAAAAAAGATCATCAGCAACCACTGAAGTATTATAACTTGCTTCTCTGGATCCTAGTACCTGTTTTCCCAACTAACCTGTAAAAGTGTGTAGCTTGAATTCTTCTTCAGAAAAGTTCGGCCTGTGCGTTCCCTCCATGCACGGGCTGCTGCTACCTGTGAGTCAACTTGGGGCAGTGAATCAAGACGGACAGGTATGAGGCGGCCTTTTGCAGACAGATTCTCAAGTTGCTCTAGATACGCATAATTACTTCCATTCTGCATGGTTAAAAAAAAAATCATTCTCATCTATGCTCTCTCATAATAGAGCAAAAGGAATTGATCACAACTTAAAATGTATTTTAATTGCTGCATTATTTTAAATTATGTGTTGGTCTTCAATGTAGCTACTACTGGGATAGCCGATTATAAAATTGGGCTAATGAAGTAAAACATCCCAATAAATATGTATGCAAGAATAGAGCAAAAGAATACAATTATTGTCCAATAAAACTTTCTATTTTAATGGGCATGGGAAATTGAGGGGTTTTTGTCCAAAATGTATTTTTAAATGAGTCAAATGCAGTTGTGTGTGATTAGATAAGTATCTTAATTAGTAGATGGCTTTATTAAAAACACATTCAGATTCAGCAATTAACCCCACTATGAGTACTTGTAATTAAATTTTAAGATTAACTACAACTTGAGCCAGAATCCTCACTTTATGCAAAACAAGTAAATTTTGCTGCAAGAAGCAAGAGTATCACAACATTATTATTCGATTCTTTATAATGGAAGGCAATGTCTGAACACTTGAACTGTTTGGAATTAAACATACTTGAATGGCTTCCACTTTGGATGTCCAATCTCGAGCACGCTGCAAGGCTTCTCTCAATGCCAGAATGTTGGGCAGGTAAGCTGGAATATTCTTTGCTTCATTCACAATACTTTCCAGAGCGGTAATACTTTGTCGAGGTCTAACAGTAGAGAGAAAAAAACCCCATTACAATCTTATCTCCTGGTCCAAATAAAAAATAAAAACTCAAGTTATAAAACAGGGCTATGCAGTGAACCATGCACCTCAGCTACATCAGGGATAATGCTAATCTCACACATTATTTTATTTAATGGATTTGTGGCATGTAATCAAAAGGAATCAATATAAACCTTCAAAATTCACAAATAATTCAACTGGGCTGAGGCACTCATCATAAGATTCACTGGAATTATTCAGTTTTCAAAAGCTGGGGAAAGCCAAAACAGGAAGGTCAGGTGTTTCTAATTTTAGGGGAAGACTGGAGTAGAAGAATGCCACAATTGATAGTATTTTCAAAGATGTAAGAGTTGGGCAAATTGACTCCAGATGGAAACAATGGTCCTGCATATATCTAGGTATGAAGCAACACAAGGCTTTATAGATAATGATTACAATCTGGAATTAGATTTGGGAGCCAGGCTGTGTCCAGAGTGCCGGTGTAATATGATCCAAACGCTGGTGACAAATGCTAATCCTACTAAAGAAGGCAGAGCATTTAGGATTGGTTTCATCTATGAAATAAACTACAAGTAGTCAAGAAAGGAAGCTCCCACATACAACACATTGCATTAATCCAGATAAGTGGAAAAGAAGGCATGACCTTCTAAGAAGTCATCAATATGAATTTACCTTACAGACATCTATGAGGCTGCCCTATTCTATTCTATTCTATTCTATTCTATTCTATTCTACCCTCAGAGATACTCTGTCAAGAGTGAAAATAATTTGCTTAATTAGATCAATAAGTTTAAGACAGATAAAAACTCCTCAAGCAAATATTCTATCCAATGTAATCAGAGTCCGAAATGAAAAAATAGGAACTTGGTTTCAAAAGACTAACACCATGTTCAGAAAGACTTAGCAATGTAACCTTGGCAGAGATGCTGATTTCATTAATAAACAAAATACCCGTTAGATTCCATTCCCTTTATGAGTTTATCCAAATAAAATTGTGTTTTGGCAAAATGCCTTTGAAATACCCTCTACCCTAAAGACAGTGAACAAAAAACCTCTCACCTTGCTTGAAGGCAGACTTTGGCTTTTTCCTCCCACCTCTCTGAAACTGTAAGCACCTCCTGCAATTCAGCCATGGCTTTCTCCACTGCATGGTGTGGTGCTAGGCCCACCCCTGAGTCTATCAGTTTCTTCATCAGATCCAAGGTGACTCTCTGAGGATCTGAAAGAGTCACCCGCACTTCATCCAGCCAACGTGCCTGTTGTAGCTCTTGCTTCAGACGAGGTAATTCTGGAAGTTCCACATAGAGCCCGGAGCCCATGTCTAGCAGCATTTGCAGCTTGGATGAGTCTGGGACCTCATCCATCATGGCCTCTTGGGCACGCTCATGAAACTCTTCAACATCATCCAGCAGGTTCTTTAAAAGGGTTTAGAACAAAGTGACCATTCAGGACAGTGATGGAAGTAGGAACAGAAATTAAAGGAATACCTGAATGTTTAGCTAGGTTTGTTTGAGGCGGACAAGAAAAAAAAAATTAGTATTCTTAAAACAATTCTTGCAGCAAACAATATCAAATCAACCATTCACAGTAAGGAAAATCACTTTCTGGAGGGTTTTGAAGGGACCTAGAGACAAAATATTCACTTGCTTCAAAGTACTTCGGTTCAGAACAACAGTCAGAATCTGAAAATGTTTTACTGAAATTAAAACTAATATGTTGTTAAGAGTTTCTAATGGGCTAATTTATAAAATTTCATTAGAAGAAGTATTTTTGTAGCAATTTTTAACTCTACCCAAATGCAGCCTTCTCCAGAAACTCACCTTTACTTGTCGAGCCTGAGTGATGACACACGGAAGACTGAACAATTGTTGAACAAAAGCCTTCAGTTCTTCTACAGTCAGTTTAGTCCGTGTCCTTCCACTGTCTGAATTCACTCTATTATATAAAAGAAAAAAGAATAGTGTAAATTGCATTTATATTTCCTGTTACTAATTTTATATAGATTTTTACTTTAAGACTTAAATAAGATTCAAACATTTTAAAAAATTACTAGTTTCAGAAGTATCCATCAAAATTGATGCTGAAAAGACTAACAATTTTTTGACAAAATTGACCAAGCTAAACCAAAGTTGACATTGGTCTTAAAATATTAGAATGGCTTAGAGGTAAGAGTAGTTAAAAATGTTCTTCCCATACCATTTATTTATTAACTATTCAAAAGTTATAGCAGCATTGGACAAATGATACTTTTGATGAGTTCTCATAGTTCTGGCCATTGTAGCATCTCCAGCCGGCTCATGATAACAACATCGCAGCTAACTGCAGTTATGTGATTGTGATTTCCAACATTTTCTACCATCTTCCAACAATCAAGTTCAATGGAGAAGCCAGCAGGAAGTTGGAAGTCAAGATCACATGAGATCCTCACTTGATGATAACTGGAATGTCAGCAATTGACGTTGCTAAGCAATGTGGTCATGTGACAATGTATCTAATGATTTCATTCCAAATTGCCCTCATAAACTGAGGGCTATTTGTATATTTGCTTGGAAATTTCTGTTATTGTTAGAAGCTCTTCTCCAGATAGACCATTTAGTGAAGTTAGACAAGTGCCATGAAAGAAAAACTCTTACAGCATTATAGAATTGTCATCTTGATGAATGCCTTTGTAGAATAGGCTGTGTTATTCCTCTCTCACACAAATGTTTATAATGTAATACTTTAGTTTTGTTATTAATTCTCTATTACATTACAACAATAACACTAAACATATGCATACTGAAGGTATTTCAAGTCAAGGCACAATTAAGTTGCTTTCAAGTTCTGACAATGAGATATTGGATTTCCCTAAATAATCTTAACAAGGGGCAGATTTAGTAGTAGGAAGACCACTAACTTCCTGTTAGTTGCATGTTAAAAACTGGCTAAAAATAATACTGCAATTGCCAAATACCAATACTGCAATAAATGTATTAAATACATTTGCAAACCTTTTTAATAGACACACTTATTAAAACATTGCACAAGTACTCCAATTTGCTCACTCTTACAATTTTTTTCAGAGCACAACTCAAGCCAACTGTAAATAGCTCTTCAATTTTTTACCTCCTTTCTGGCAATATATTAACTGATGTGTTCCACTTGAAAAGAGTCCATTTGGCAAAGTGCGATTTATTATGTTATCAAAGGCCATGAACATTTCACGTGGCTGGTTTTAAAATTGCATGCCTGACCATACCTGTGCTTTTGTTTTTTGCTCAAAAGCAGCTGGGCTACTGAAGCACAAGTCTCTGCCTCCTTCACAGCATCCCTCAGCTTACGGAAGAGGTCATTCTCTGGATATTTCCTATCTTCAGCATCTTCTAACATTACTTTAAGCTCAATCACATCTGCAAAAAAAGTGGCTGTTAAGTCATTTGTTCCAACACAGTTTTTACAGAATGCCCTAAAGGCATGTGCTATTTTTTTAAAAAAATGTATATTAATCTCTCCAATAATATTTGGGGGGCCTATGTATATCCTTCTTTACTGATTCTAGAGGACTATATAGAGGTTTCCCCATTAAGGTTTTTTTTTGAGATTCTAATACCTGTGCATAGGACTTCGCTTAATGTAAATTTGAACTACACCATTGGACACCAGTTAGCCTAACATTCTTGAAATTTATGTATGATTATAGAAGATAAAGTTTGAGATAAACCTTTTATTTCATCAATATTTAAGACTTAAAAGAACTGCATGCATGCTAAATTTATCCATTTACTTTTTCATTTTTCCTTTCTTCCAAGGAGCCTAGGATGACATGTATCAATGTAATTTTAATAATGTTAAATTTAGCTTTCTTAAACATTGTGTGGATATGTGTGTGTGTGTGTGTGTGTGTGTGTGTGTGTGTGTTAAAAATACACACATACCATATACCTTTATTACATATTAAAGGTAAAGGTTTCCCCTATACAACCGTGTCTCACTCGGGGAAAGGGGGGAATTGCTCATCTCCCATTTCTTCATCGAAGGAGCCAGCACTGTCTGAAGACACATCCATGGTCATTTGGCAGCATGATGGTATGCCGAGGGGCACAGAATGCTATTATATATTATCTATTAAATGAAAACTGTTCTACAGGTAGTCCTCATTCAGTGAACAGTGACTGTTTAAACTTGGAACTGCCATGAACGAGGATACTTACCATAAACATGCAGCTGTTGCAGTGTCTCCCTGGTCATGTGATCATAATTCAGGCACTTGGCAACCAGCTTGGAATTACACAGTGAACTGGTGGTTCACTTTCATGTTTATTTGCTTTCCAGGCTTGGGTTTCAAAAAGTGAAATCCTTAAAGCCAAAACATTTCAATCTACCACCCAAAACTTCCCTGAACAAGTCCCATGGGTCATATGATTGCTATTTGTTAGCTTCAAAACCAGCTCCCAACAAGTGATCAGTAGGCAAAGAGTTTGCAAATGGTGATCAGGCAGAATTCACCTAATGAGAGCAAGTTGAATTTCCACAACTGTGATTATAATTTAGTGGGCTCACAGGGATGTTCTGCTTTACAACTGCATCTACTTAGTGGTCCCACTTGCCATTGTTAAGCAAGGATTACCTGCATTTCATTACATATCTTGTAATCTGTCTAGATTTCAAATGGACAAGATGATAAAATTTCACAGATTTATACAGTATGTGACTGGTTTTTTTTTTTCCATGCCTCTGTATTTTATATCCTCATCTGCATGTTTCTTTATGGTTGGGTTAGAACAAACCAATTGGGCACTGAAGGCTAAACAGCTATACAATACAGAATACAAGTGTTTCTGCTCCTTCAGTAACATTCTTAATTAACATTCTGTTGTTTAAGGAGCACATTAACTGGGGAGTTAATTTTCACATTAACTCTGAGGAGATAATTGTCTTAAATAATTGGTTCAACTTTCATGTTTCACTTTCCGAATTTCAGAATTGGGAATGTGGTATCATTAAGTTGCAACATTTTAATTTACTATCCAGGGTTTCCCTGAACAAAATTTTCTGGGAAACAAAACTGCATCTCACCTTTTTTGTGGTTGAGATTGGCAGAAAGTGCATCTGTGACCCTGCTGACCCAAGTATCGTAAGATTGTGCTCGGATTTTCACTCCGTAGAGCAAAGAAGGGAAATCTTCCAGTGGGTATCGATATCTAGAAGGAAACAAGAGCTCTCAAACAACTTGCAATGCTCAGTCAGGAAGAAGTGGAACAGATGTGTTACCGTTCTGAATTTGGTAACAATCGAACAACAAGACAAGGATTCCTTGATTTTAACGGAAAAGTGTTTCCTAGTTTTAAGACAGCAGTGTTTAAAAGCAATACAGGGAAATCATACCTTAGACACTTCTTCTGCATAGGGCATGAACACAAATCATTTGGATGATACAAGCAAACAAGTCGATCATGGTTGCAGGAACATGTAAGGGCAGACAAGAAACAGGTGGTTCTGCAGGCTGCGCACTGCCGCTCATCATCTGGAACCAGCTCAAACACTTCCTCCTCTGACATCAGCACTCCCTGTAGTAACAATAGGCAAGATCTGATAAAAGATCTTAACCAAGAATTGTGAGTCTTCCCTAACATTTTCTTTGCTCAGCCCCAACCCCTTCAGAATCCCGCTAAGCTCACCATCTGCATAACACACTCCCTTAAGCGTGCCTCCTCTTCTGTCATGAGAGTCATTTCCTTGCAGACCATGGCAGCCAGCCCAACATCCAAACACTCGGGATCTGCAGCCATCTTGAAGATTAGTTCCTCATGAGAGAACACACAGTGACGTCTCAGGCGTCGATAATGGTTTACGCACTGCCGTCCAATTGGAAGCTAGAAATGCAAGGAGCACACAGCTTTTGATTTAGAACCATGTTCCAGTAGATTGCCGACCTATTTTTTTCCTCCTGGCCTGACATACAGGAAATTAAAATGACAAACAGAAAAACAGGTTAAATGGTAATAACTAAAAAGAGTGGGAAATTACGTCAGGCACTGTGCAGCGCAGTATCCAAAGATGATGTTTCTAGAGGTCATGGTGACTAAAACTCTTAAATGAAATGAAAAATAATGACAAGAAAAATGGTTGAGTGATTGGGTGCAGGAAATGGATTTCAAGAGATGTAATTTCTTCTTAACAAGTCTGAAATAGCCAATCTCCAATCAACCTTTCCTGATTGTAGCTATATTCTTTCTTTATCAGTTGACAAAAAAAAAAAAAACTACACTGCAGTAAGCAAAAATTGCAACAAGACCCCAGCTCTTTATGTTATCCTGAGGAACCTAATCCAAAATTAATGGGTTATAGTAATTTCAAAATTAAATACACAGAAAATTATTCAAATGTTTTAAAAATTAAAATAAATTAAATGATTACACTAAAATAAAAAAAATAAAGTATTATTTTTAAAGAATTTCTATCTACATCTTGGCTCAGAAGACAGGATTCCCCCATTCCCCCCCCCCCAAAAAAAAACCCTCTGTTTTAGTCTTCTGGAAAAGACTTAAAATCCAGCTATGCCAAATGGCACGGGATCTTAAAGGATGTGCTGCTGCCTGAAGATGGTTGGTATATTAAGAGAAGGCACGCTATCTCTCTCCTCCAAGCCCTTATTTTTAAGTTTATTTTAATTTTCATAATTTAATCAATTTTATATTTATAATCACTGAATATTTTTCTTTTGATGTTAACCATTCAAAGTCACCTGAACTGTGAAATGGATGGCAAATAAATTTGATAAGTAAATAAAAATTATAAAATAATTCTGTGCATATAAAGGCCAATACCAGCTAAAGTCTGGCAGCTGTGATTTCACATTGTTGAATATATAATAACAACCTACACAAAAATCTAAAAGCCACTAAAGCAATAGATTTCATTTTTAAATCAGTGTTTTGGTAACGCTGTATTATTTTAATATAGATGCAGGGCAACAAGTTGGTTCATTCAGTACGATATCTACAGCCTGTATATTATTTAATAGGCAGTCAATATTACATGTTAAAAATGATTTCATAAAACAAGTACTTCTCTTCATTTATAACTACAGAATAAATTCATTCTGCAAGCTATTTCGTGTTATTTCTACATGCTTGTCAAATGCAAGTATAGTGCATAAGATGCCTCTTCTGTACATTATTCTGGTGAATATATCTTTCTTACTTCAAGCAGCACAAAAGTTGAACTATTTGATAGAATAACTATTTTAGTTTAGAACCAACAAATTATTAATGAACATATCTATTTATCCAATGTTCATAGGATTTAATTTTCAAATGGATGGTGCAAACTCCACATACCAGCCCCAATATTACATCTCACAACTGCTAGGAATGTTACAAGCAGTGGTGGGATTCAAATATTATTGCCACCGGTTTGGTGGGTGTGGCTTGGTGGATGCACTTTGCGTGCATGCACACACTTTGTGAGCCCATGCATACCACATGCACACTTTGCGCAGGTGCAGAGGCGTTTTAACTCACCTCCTGCAAGCCTGCACGATCCCAGTCACTTCAGCAGCTGCCACATGGCACTATTCTGTGCCGCGCAAAGCAGCTGCGCTTCAAATTCAGCGGATAAAGGTGAGTACAGGAGCCCGGGCAGTTGGGTGGGCCCAACAGCAGAGCAGCCGAGAGAACCAGTTCGGTCTCCGCTGCTCATCGCTCTTACTGGTTCACCAGAACCAGGCCGAACCAGTAGAATACCACCACTGGTTAACAAGATTTCAAATTCCCAGGTTTTGGACTGAAGAGAAAATTGCTTTAAAACATTCCATTATCTGTAAATATTTATGACAACATTATGAGTGGGAAGTATGAAGACTCTGAGGTGTACAAAGGAGCCAAAAATAAACACAAAAATAAATACAAAGATATAAAAACTTTTCATAAATTTTATATCAAATTATTATAATTATAATTCCTAGCTCCACACTAGAAGAAAACTAAAGAAATGGAAACTAATTAACAAACCAATTAACAAATTGTTAAAATATTATCCAATGCAATCTGTTTACAAACTAGTTTGTTGTTTTAAGTTTGGCCAAAGTATCTTTCAGATGAGCTTCATTTAATTTCCTTTTACTAAAACATCATCAATATAACATCAATTTTTATTGTCCAGGAAAATTATTAGTAATAATCTAGCTTATGGTAGGCGCATACAGACCCAGTCAGCAGTGCAAAAATTCACAGCTTCAGCAAAATTGTAGCCTTGATTAAATCCAGAATGATAGGCACGGGGAAAAGTCACAACAAATTCACCAGCACACTGATTGGTCCGGTAGACCTAAATACAAGAAATAAAAAAAATGAAGAATATATATGTTGTTAATTGTGCAATGTTTATATATACATTACACAATTAACAATCAAAGCAGAATTAAACAACCAGCTAAATTGTCCTTGGTTCTTCGAAAAAGAAAACCATAGTTGACTACTTTGTTATAATTATACTCATTTACCCAGAAAGAGGATAAAAATAAGCTGGAAATTGCATATCTTGGGTGGCAATGGGCAACCAGAAGCAAATCACCAGTTTGTCTGCTGATGAATCGGTGCTTTGGGAGTGATATTAACTACTGCAGCGCTCATGCTACCAGCAGGCAAGAGTTACCTTGTGGCAGCCCTTTATTCTGAATGACTATGTTATCTAGATGTTAGATTCAGCATTTAACACATGCTTGAACTTTTCCTACATCACATGCACATCATCTCTTCCTGTACTTCCTCAAGGACTTCAGAGACTCTATTCAAGAAGCAACTACTTCAACTGGTACAGAATATATAAGATATTCCATTTCATTTTTATATGTGCTTTGAATCCCATACCATCCCATGTTTCTTTTTTTTAAAATCTTTTGTCTACTGGAAGTTAAATCCTACTTAAAAGTTAAAAGCTTTTGGAATGCAGCATGTGTTATTTTGTCTTGATTCGAATACCATTTAGCAGTTGGCAACACTAAATTCCAGAATATGCCCATTTTAAAACAAGGTTGATGCTCATATATCTGTTATATGCCCATACTTTTGAAATATTAAATGCACTTTTAAAGTCTTCAATTATAGCAATTTACTGTATAGCGCTGGATCCTGAGCCAATTTATAAATGAATCAGCATCACTTGTGTGAATTGTACCTTCTACAAACCTGAACTGCACCCTTTATGTTGAATACGACATGATTACCACAGCCACACTTACATAATTGAAAATGAAAGGTAACACCTCAGCTACAAGCATTTCTTTAAATATTTATATCCTATATTTCTGCTAGATTCACAGTAGCCAACTAATCTCTAACATGCACCCACACAAAAAATCTACTCACAATAGCTACAAAACTTAAAAATACTTTCCATCAACTAGGCAAACCTAAACTGATTTAAAAAATCTTAATGAGCAAGCAGTTTTGTATGAAGAGAGATGATTCCACAATTACAGTGGTACTTTAAAAATTTGAACTCTTGAATTTTCAGTATTCTTGCATAAATATAACCTAAAATATCTGTTTTCCACACATGTGTTAACATTAGATAAGAGAAACCAATTAAACAAATGAATCAAATACATGCTTGTTCATTTATTCATGGAAGAAAATGATCCACAGCTTTATCTAGTTTTAGGAACCAAGTAAAGTGTACCATGCCAATTCAGTCTTTATATAAAGAAAGCAGGAGAATAAGTCCTTAATATATTAATTGGGGAAATGGGTAACTGCCAAAGTAGAATCTAGAATAGATTTTAGACTTAGGCAGAATGACAAATGCAATTTTAGGCACTCATTGGAAGCATACATTGTATGAACCATTTTTGCCTGTTGGCATGAAAAATCTACTAAATTTAGAGTTCACTTTAATATAATGGCCAGGTCCATCCTCTCTAAAGACAGGCACACTATTCTTTGAAACTGCATTTTTAAAGAAGAATGAACACAGTGTATTTAGATTCTGATCATGAAGGGCACTACAGATAACAGCACTGAAAGACAGAGTGGCTCAGAAAACCAACAATTACAGAATATTCATGGGTGGATCTACAAAGACTGGTACACAAACCAGTCTACAAAGACTGGTACACAAACCACATAAACTCTGGTACACAAACACACTCTGATACGCGGAATATGAAAATGAACTGAAATATTTTAAGAATGTAACTTCTAGCCTATTCTGTGGGGCATAAACTGTTAAACTTACAAAGAGAGAAAGAGTCTGCATTTACTTACAGGCACACCATGTTCCATGAGAATATTGGGGTTCATAATGGTGACTAACTGGTGTAATAGATCAGGCTGTGTCTCAAACAGCTCCGGAGCCAGTTCTCGCATAACCTCCTCTAGTTGTTCTGCTGCATGGGAAGGCACTCCATACCAGGTCTTTGGTTCCCCCCTAAGATCCATTATCCAAAAGAAAACATATGATATAAAATAGGTTGTACTGAAACCTCCAATTACAGTATAATCAACACATACAAGGAAATATGGTTGAAAAACAGTGTTGCAACCTGGCCAAAAAGAAGATACTTCAGGCCAAGAGTTGACAACTTGCTCATTAGCTTCCTAAATGGACAATAATTTTCTATAATTTAATTGCACACCAACCAAATTATATAAAATGCTAAAAATTATTCATTTACAGGATTTACTCTACACATCTGAAAAGTTTAAAATAAATGTTATCCTTCCCATGTATTTGAAATATTTTCCAGCATATTTTATAATTTATTTTTATAGACCATCAATAGCTTTAATATAAAGCATAATCAAATGCATTCCCTCTTTTGTGTTAGATTGGACTAAATGCCAATAATGAACAAACCGTGGGGATCCTGGAGGTTATAATTTAACTACAAATGGGAAATCAGAGGCCACCGTTTCCTAGCGTATAGGAAGATATAGGACATAGGAATATACATAAGCCTATATAATATTCCTAGCCACTTTCACAAATCATACTTAAGAATATGAACATTTGCAAATCAGTTATAAGATGGGAGTCCAACTGTGGATCAAATTTAATTTCTAATCTAATTTCCTTTCTTACTGACTTTCCCACAGTGTATATTTTCAAGTGCTAGCATATGGTTTTTGAGAACACATGTCCACTCCCACACTATATTCATATACTTGAGGCAAATGTCTATTCTTCAATGCTACGCAAAGAACTGATTTACATTTTGCTCGGGGGAAAAAGAAACAATGCCAATCCTTATCACTGTTATTATTAGAAGCATTTCACACACTCCATACCAATGCAGGTAATTGATGGAATAGCTCCAGTGATCTTCAATGTGCCAACAGAAAGAAGAAAAGCACATTCCCACATAAAGCCAAGGCACTTTCATGCCAGAAATGTCAGCATTGATGTGTGCGAGGACAGACTGGTCCAGGACTGGCATGTTATTAAGATTCCAACCAGAAAGAGCATATTCCTGTCAATAAAACAAACAACATCCACAAAAGAAGTGACCAGGTGGAAATCGGTATGCTGCTCAAAATCACAAATATTTTTTTAGCATTTATACTTCATTGCTATGCTGCAATGTACTGCCTCACTCTAAATTCTCTTATGGATTTAGGGCCCAGCTCCAGACCAGTTGCATGCAATAAGCCACATAAGTATAGTATATCTTTCTCTTGCCCCTGAACTCTCTATCCTCCACCACATACACTGGCACTATCAGTCTAAAACTCCTTAGTTGGCCAAAGTGTGGAATCCAAAGCAAAAGTACCAGTTCCCACATCCTTGCACATTAATTACATTGAATTTCCCTCTAATAGGTAAGTACCCTATAAGACCACATCTATGGTCTGAAAATTCTGCTCAGCACTATGTAAAAGAGGTCAAGCACATCATTTGGTCCTCATAGGATCCCAGCATCCTGGTGTCAGATGCGGTTATAGCCAACAGAATAATAGAAAGACCATTAAACTGCTTATCTCTTCTCAATATTGGGAAAAAAATTAAATGCATTAAAGTGAAATCCAATTAAACTACTGCCTTCTAGCATGCAAACTACATCAAGGTTGTATATCCTGGCCACACCTCCTCTTCTGGCATTAGCTTGTGCCTCCCATCCTTTACAGGAAAACCACTTCCAAAGTCTTTGGATGAGATATCAGCTCCATATTCCACAATTACATCCTCTTCAATGCTGCTCACAAGTCGCCAAAATTCCTTCTCCACCAATTCTGTAGGAACCATCTGAAAAGCCCAAGAGAAAATCATCAAAAGGAGCTCAGGTTTCGAAGTCTGCAAGCCATAGTAAGTCTGCAAGTACTTATAACTTAACTGGTGTTAGTTTTCGTAGCACAAATTTAAATTGTTTGCATTTTAATGCATACTGTAGGGCCAGTATTCATAATTAATAAAAAGAGATGTAAAGAAAGTATCAATACATTTTTCTTTGGGCTTTAGGCAAGTTTAATGTAATTTGTCCCTGGGCTATTTTTCACACAAGGGAGCTGGAAATACAAGTTGAAATCTATGCTGTTATTTTAATTTTAATGAAGAGATCCATAGACTATTGGAGCAACAGTTTGATACAATGTTTAAGTTGTTGGACTACAAATTTCCATGAGTTCTAGTTTTCCCTTGGGCCAAAAAAGCTGTCAGGGTTCACTTTGGGCCAATTGCTCTCTTTCAGGTTAACCCACCTCAACAAGTCATGGTTGTTATGCTGTCTTAACTTGAACAAAATAAAGATGGGATATGAATCTCCTGATAATATCAACCACAAGTTCATAAGATAGATAAGTAAGACTTAGAAAGAACTCTGCTAGGGCAAGTTTTATTGAGGTGGTCACATTCAAAGTTTGATGAAGCTATGGCAATGCTGATTGGAATTTAAAGAAAAGGGTTTCCTGCATAAAAATCTGTCAATTTGGAGAGAACTACAGTACCTCAAATTTTATTTAACATGACCACACCAAATGAGCTCTGATACTCCTGGCTATTAATGATCTATAATCCACACTGTCCTAAAAAACTCAATTTCCCTTTTCTATAAAATTCTATTTCTATTTCTATAAATTCTATTTCTATAAAATTAATATAATTCTAAAAGATAACTAAAAGCATTTTATGTTATAAAATACATTCAGTTGTCAAATAAATTATTCATAAAACTTTCTACAATCTGCAGAATTTGAGGGAGTCACTTACATATCATGCTGAATTTTACCATACCTCTCAGTACAAAAGGACACACACACACACAAACACACACACATATAACTTGCTTTCATGAAGATATTAACAGTGACCCACTTACATGGACTGGCATATTGAAATAATCTGACTTGAAGTTGTCTGCCATCTCACCAAAACTTTGGAGGCTATACTCTCGAACAGCTTGTTCAAATCCAAAGGCTTCCCGTGGTTTGTTACACTCCTAGAAGAAGAAAAGACATAGTTATTATGGCAGATGAACTCCTATCTTTTCCTCACCAAGTTTTAAGAAGAAAGTTTTCAATTACCTTCTACAGATGAAACAACTCTAGACTGGGATTTAAGGAAGAGGGGCCAACTAGAACAGCTAAGAGACAAGGCATGTGTTTTTTTTCAAAATCTGAAGTTTGCACTTACTGCGGTGCATTATAGACAGAATAAGAAAGTTAAGAAACAAAGTAAGCTTGATTGTGAGTTTTGAAGAAGCACAAATATCTCCCACAGTCATTCAGCAGCATGTGTTACAGCTTCCTTAGTATAATCTAAGGAATCTGTAATCTTATTAATCTGGAATCTCAGTATAATTTTGTTTGCCAATTGCACAGTGGTAGGTAGGACAGCATTCCAGAGGGTTAACATCATTGCCCAGAAAATCATTGGTTGCCCTCTCCCCTCTTTGGAAGAGTTTTATAGCTCCCGCTGCCTTAAGAAAGTTCAAAATAAGAAAGTTCTAAATAAGAAAGTTCTTGAGACCTTCAAGAAGAGATTGGACTGCCATTTGTCAGAAATGGTGCAGGGCGGGGGAGTTGGACTAGATAACCTATAACTTCCAACTCTGATTATCTGTATCTCTGTAAAATATTCTCAAAGAATATTTTTTGAACTATTTTTGAACTATTACCATCTAGCAGACAGTACAGGATAATAAAAACAAGGACAAATACAGCTTCTATCCATGGCAGTAACTCTATTGAATTCTACTGTATAGTGCAATATTAATGTAATATCAGGGGTTTTCAATTCAATGTAAAGAATGTGAAGGATGTGTGTTTGTGTTTATTTTCATAGTCATAATGTACATGGTGGTAATGTAGATGGTATTTAATTTCGCTGTATGAGATGCAATGACAATAAAGTAAAGTAAAGTAAATCTAGAACTAAACTAAGCTCAAAACTTTTTTTCAGCTACAAACTCTCTAAGTCTTATGCTTACTATTTTGCATTCTAGAAATTATTTTGCAGAAGCCCCTTCTAATAGAAACAAACACTGTCCACCAAATGCTGCATATTACTACTACATTTGCTACATAAGCCTAATTAACATAAATTTCCTTGTGCACATGTGCGTATATGCATTGTGCTATGCTGTATATATTAGAAAAACTGTACCTCAGCAACACATTTGGGACATCTCCAGTCACCTTTGGGAACATCAGGCAAAGGAGGTATTAAGCAAAAAGTGTGGTAGCTGTCATCACACCCATCACACAGCAGCAATTTATCCTCATTGTTTCCCCGACCACAAAACAAGCAAACATATAAGTCAACCTAGAAAAAAGTAAATTTCTTGTAATCTCATGACACTTATATATCCAACAGTTGTTACATAAACCTATTTCTATCCTTCATGCCACAGGGTAGTTTCAAAAATTAAATGGGAAACATCTGTTTCTCTACAGTGGACAATAATGAGGGAAGGAGTTGTACATCTGCATCAACTCCCATACTAATTCTGAAGATGTCACAAATCTATTTCCCAGGCAAACAAGCGTAGAAAATGGAGAATTGCTATTGGGATCAGAGACAGAAAGATAGCAGTGTCTGCCTTACAAATTTGAACTTATTTATGTATATCCCACCTTTATTATTTTACAAACAACACAAGGCATTGAAAAAATACCCAACAAATCTTCCTCCTTCTATTTTCCCCACAACAACCCTATGAAGTGGATTGGACTGAGAGAGAGGGACTGGCTCAAAGTCACCCAGCTGGCTTTCAGGGCTAAGACAGGGCTTGAACCTTCCATTTTCTAACCTGGTGCCTTAACCACTATACCAAACTGGCCCTCTAATCCAAGTTATTTTTAAAAAGCGTGTGTGAACCCTTTGAAGTTCAGAATGTCCCTCCACAAAGCGAAAAAACTGGTTGCTTTCAGCATTCTAGGTATTTTGAGGATAAAATATTCCTTTCCAAGCTATAAAGCAAGGGATCCCCCAACCCCTGGGCTGCAGCCTGGAAGTGGGCAGCGCAAGTGGTAGGGTTAGTGTTGTGCGTGCAGATCCATTTGCATGAACCTGCCACTCAACAGAACCATCCCCTCTCCCCCTTTCCACTGGTGGAAAGTTGGGGACAATTTCTATAAAGCACTTCCAAGATGCTCAAAATGATATTTTGGACACTTGAAATGGGGTGCTATATATGAAAACAGTTCAATGTTGGAACTCTTTTACACGTTCTTAAACACCCCATTGGAGAAACTTTAGTTAAAAATCTAATTCCCCTATCTTTGTATTAATGAAATATTTTTGTACGAATTTGGCAATTACTGAATTTTAGTACATGTTAATGAAAAAATATTTCTAGTTCTGCAACCTACACATTTTAGTGAAAACTATAACATTGTCAGAACTTTAGAATTTAATTTTTAAACTTCAGGACACTGCTCTTTAACAAATCTTAGTTCATACTGGAACACAATTTTCTATTCAGAAAGCAAATTTAAAGTTTAGGCTTGAGCATTATAGTTCTTGTTTGCTCTAACCATCTTTTAATTTGTGAAATAAGCCACAAAGTTGTGGTTCAGAGGCCATACTAAGTCAATAATACATAGTTTAATAACCATGACAGCTTAGGTCATACTACACATTAGGCCCAAACTAAACAAACTACAGTACATCTTTGCAACCCAAAAGCCAAGCTCAGCCTAACAATGTGTCACTCATCAGTAACAGAGTTTAAACATGCTTCAGACAAACACATATCCATCATCCAACAAAAAGTAAAAAATTGAAATTGAAATAAAATAGTAAAAGTCCAATGGACACTAGGTCTTTTTCTACCATCAGTTTTCTATATTTTTATATTTCAAACAACATGATTCAGTCAAAGAGAAATATTCAATCCAGGAGTTTACAGAAATCAAGTAAGCATATACTGGATTTCAGTATTTAAAAACCTGTAAAGCCACAAACCAGGGAAAATTCATTATTATAAATGGTTCATAACACAATTATCCAATGATTCATAACAACAATGGATGAAATATTCAGTTAGTCAGATCACTCCATTAAGATCAAAATCTAGAAAACTGTATCTAGGACGAAATAAAAATTCATACATTTTCAGTCTACTTAGTGCAGGTAGCCTCATTTAACAAGCACTAATTCAAAAGCCATTTGATAGTACTGAATGACATTTACAAATGTTCTTGTAGTTGTGGCCATCACAGCATCCCTGTAGTCATGATCATGATTTGGACATTTGATAAGCTACCTTGTAATTATGATGGTTGCAGCATCTCGCAGTCCTGGGATCGCCATTTCACTGCCCACTGCTCACCAGCAAAATTAGTGGGGAAGCCAGTAGGAGGTCACAAAGGGCAATCATATGACATTGTGCCTAGCGACTGCAGTTTTGCCTAACAACAGCAACTGGGCCTGATAGAATTACCTCAGATCGGCATGGTCACCTGACATTGGACTTTTGCAACTGTACTGCTTAGCAATGGAGTTGTCAGTCCCAGTTACTGTTCTTAAACAAAGACTACCTGAATGAGATCCATGTTCATGGGGTCCAAAATCTGGAAGGGTAATATTTTGATTTCATTCCACATAGGCTCTTGAAATATTGGTAACATACAGTAATAATATCTAAAAGCTGTACAGCATACAACTCTACTTGACAACAATGTAGCAAACGAGCAATTGAATAAGGTTCCCCAGCCATAAGCACAGTGGTAATTAAACCTAAGACTAGTAGGTACAATTTGGCAGCTGCCTAACAGTTTATTAGTGACCATAAAACATTTTTCACATTGTCAGTAGTTCTTGGAAAAATAATGTACAAACTAGAGTTTTAGTCTGAGTAAAAATTGGACTTCAAAAACTATAGGCTGAACTACAAATTTTAATAATAGACACAGCATTCATGAACACAGCAATAGATATTCAGCAATAGATATTACTTCCCTAATTTTCAAACAACTTTAATATTAACTTTAACTTTAATGTAGGCATTTTATTTTCTTATTCCTTTACCTACATTTTCCCTATCTAGACGAACAGCAAGGTATCAATGAGTGACATGTTGTAAAGCAAACTTACAAAGTTGACAGATAGTGCCCCTTTCCGCTGCCGCATCTGCATACCAAAAGCCTCAGATCTGGTACCTTTGCGTCTCCGAGGAACATCATCTGAAAAAGAGAATGCATAAATCATAAACCACAAAAGAAATCAGAAATCTGGAATACAGCAGCTAACAGAAGCAAAATTAAGTTGCATTGTTTGACTATATTAAAGAATAGACAGAAGACTCATTAGTCACATGACTGCAACAAGGGCTACAAAGTGGCAGTTCACAAAACATTTTGCCAAGGGAATCTAAACAGTTTCTCAAAGATTAATAATGTCTTTCATCTTACAAGAGTCTTATATTTAAAAAAATGGAAGTCAGAAGAATACGTGTAGGACTTATTTCTAGCTTTTTTCCATTATATTATTTAATGTGGGGGGTAACTGCACAAACCAGACCTATTTTCTATTGCAAAGCTGGAAATCTGGGGGTCATGATTTTCAGATCAAAGGATACAAATCTATTCCCAGATATGTTTCTAAAATGGATTGAGAAAAGCCAAGCCAGATACACAATTGCAGTAAGTTCTTTTTGGTCAGCAGTTGGTAGATTCAGAAGTAGAATATCCGAAGCATCTACAACCCTACACAAAGAGAATAGTTTTTCACCTAATCCTTCCCAATTTAACTTGAATGTACAGTACTATATCTTTTCCAACTCCAATAAACCTTTAATAGTTCATTCACAATTTTATCCCTAGACAATGCCATTCTGTGCACATGCAAACACTCATTTTAACAGATATCCCATTATTTTGTTAAACCAAGAATACAGAATTTATCAGAGGCCACACTATTTGGGTATCTTAAAAGCCTCACAATTCACTTTGCATTTGCTCCAAAAAATGGCAATTACATACACACAACTGTGTAATATCCAGTATTTACAACACTAAATGAAGCTAAGCAGACAAACATTTTACAGTATCAAGACTGATAATATATTAATCATGTTATTTACTTATTTCTTAATAAAATGTATTGGCTGCCCATCTTACGTAATTGGTAGTGCATATGTAATTCAAGTATGTCTATATCTAGTCATTAAAACATAAATAAATTAAAACCCAGCATTAAAATCTAAGGACATGTGGGGAAGGGCGGAGTAGGGGGGGAGGTGGGATCTGTTGTTACCCAATCAACTATCTCCACTGTGCTGTTCCCCCATTTGGGGCTCTAAGCCAATTGGCAGACCCACATCTTGAACCCTTACGAACGGATAAAAGGGTTGGAGCCAACCTCATATTGGGGGCAACATGTTCCAGAGGGCAAGAGCAATAGCAGAGAAGACCCTCCTCCTGGATCCTGCCAGATGGAATGCTTGGGCTGATGAGACCTGTAACATGCCACCTCTTCCGGCACAAGTGGGAATCATAATATTACACCAGTTGTTAAGAATTATATGAATGGTGGTAAAATTCTACATTGCCAATAATAAAAAGTCAAAATTATTTTGAATTCCAATCTTACCTTCCTTTTCCTTTGTCCCCAACGTCAATCCCATCATCTTTGGTCCTGCTCCAAATATCTGAAGCTTCTTCAATTCAGTATTTCTACTCACCTCTCCTCCCTCTGCCTAAAGACAAGATTACATAAATTTACCATTAGTACTTAGGCTGAAAGTAATTACTTTCCATGCTGGATGACTAAAAATTATGATCTGGATCAAATTCAACTTTTGCAGGTATCTTTTTTTTCAGAACAATGCTACTAAGGCACTTCAAGGGACAAACATTACTTTAATTTCTACCACTATCTACAACATGTTTCAGACTAATCATAAAAATTACCCCTCTTGGAAAGGCATCCAAACTACTAATTGAAGATAATTAAATTGCATACTTCTTTATACAGAGATTATCTACTAGGCATTTTAAAAAGAATTTTCCCCAAATAGTTAGGAAAAAATATATTATTTATGAAAGGAAAATGTTGAAACAAATAAGAATACAACTTTTTTCTATTGCATTTACGTCCTACTAATTTGCTTTAGACCCAAAAGCACGTATATTCTATGATGTATCTCATCAGCAAAAATACTATAGCCATAATAAGCATCATCTGTTCTATTTCTTCTAGCTGATAAGATATTATAACCTACAATTCCTTATACATCCAATAATTGCTTTCTTTTGCACAAGTCAAATATTTTAAACAGATTTCATAAATGTTTAACATATATTCTTTTAAAAATGCTGAAAATCCTGGTTGTGAAAATATCATATAACATGTGGAGTACTGGAAGACAACAAATAGAAACTGAGACTCAGAAAAATCAGATTAAAATGATTTCATTTTACCTTATTTGAATTTTTTAAACTAGTAACTGTTTAAAAGAAAAGATTCAAAACCTGTTTTGATTCAAACCATAGAAAGAATTCTATTAGGAACTACAAATTTCACATATAGATATTACATACAGAAATTCAGTTGTTTGCCTGGTTCTTAACATTTTGAAATGATGTTTTAATTCTGTTCATTCCACAAACCAAGTATTTCTGAAAACATTTAATTGTTTAATTTTGTTCTGAATATTCAAACCACATGAAATATAACAAAAGAGCTTGTAACTAGGTCATTTTTTTTTGTTGTGGCTAGGACTGCCTCTCCAAGTTTTCTATCTACGCAATTCAATTTTAACTGATGATAACAAAGTCACAACCTGGCTTCTTCTGTTCCACAACAATCCCAATTAAAGCTAATAAGCGACAGCCACTCTGTTTTAAGGAGATGAAAAATGGTACAAAGAGTAGTGGGGAAGTATCCTGATATTTTAATTATAATCTTCACAGTAGGGGGTGGGGTTACTGATGTTTATTTTGGCTGCTTGTTTGAATTGTCTGTAAAGGTACATGGGTAGATGTCCCTTAAAACTATCAACATTTTACTATTAAAGCTACATGACTACAACTGAAATTATTTTGGATATTTCATATATTGTTTTAATTTGGGAAAAAATGGCCATTCAAATGTTAGAACAAAATGATCTCTTTCAGTCTTAACCAAAAATTTTAAAGGGCACACAGCTTTAAAGTGCATAATAAAATTCAGATTTAAAGAATTGAAAAGATTTTTAAAAATATATATTTTAGCCTTAACCTCAAAGGAAAATTCAGCAGAATCTGGGGAAAACCACTCTAATTTACAAAGGTATGCCAGTGGGAATTGTCTACCTAATTTAAATATCCAATTCCAAAAACAGCTGCAAAACAAGATGAACCCTGAGAATTGGATAGGAAGAAAACAGACCTATAATGAAAGAGTTTTGCCCTTCCAAAGGAAGTAAACAAAGGAAAAATACAAAACATCAAAATCAGTTTTTCTTAGAAATTTGAACGAAATATTGCCAATAAATGTAGGACTCTTAAAGCATAAAGTTCATATTGTGGTTTGCCCAACTTTATTCACTTTTTTTGTCTGATCCTTCTATTGTTCCTATACATACAAAATTGTTGGGTTTGTGTAACTCAGCTGCACTTCAGTTTTTAGTTTTAAGAATTGTATGGCAGGGTCCTTGTGGGCAAAGCTACACACAACTTTTCTCTTGGGCTTTTTTGAGTCAAACAGGAAGGGAATGGAATTTAAATAATTATTGGTAGCACCTAATTCTCAAGAAAAGTATCCTAGCTCACATGGGAGAAAAAAGTTATTTTACCAAAGCCTGGGGAAATTATATAGAAGAGCCAGACACTGTAGAAAATAATCCTTGCTGCCAGCATTTTCCTACTTTAATTGGCAACCACTTATTCGTAAAATGTTTTACTATTCTTCACACTAAAGATTTGAATAGTTTGAATAGTGTCTAAATAAAAGCCTAAATGCCTTATCTTTTATTTACGCTATTATATAAGCATATTTACACAGTTTGTATACACAGATTATATACACATATTAACATATATAGCAAACTTAGAAATAACACACTTGTGTATGTTTTGATAGCATTCAATAAACACATTGTTATAAAGTAGACCACCTTATAGTTTATATCATAACACAGCATGTTTAGACTAAGTTTGAGATATTAGCTTGCCTAAGCCCTCTAAAACAGTTTTAGAGGAGAAAATCAAACTTCCTAGTTTGTAGTTTGAACAGCATGCTATACCAGATGATGCTCATGCAAAGTTCAACAGCTATCATAAATAAAATGTTGGGATTTTTTAAACAGGTTTATCAACTGAAGAACTATTAATTAGATTATACTGCATGTTTATCTAACACTGAAAAGTCTCACTGTGGTCTCTTTGTACAAATCTTACAACCAGATAAAAGCCACTGAATTTTTAATGCTTCAGCACTGCACTAAACTTAAAGGCAGTCTATCTACGGTGGCCAATATCCTGAGTACCTGGGACTTCACACGTCTGGTTCTTTTCAGCACAACATTCATTCTTGCACCCTGCTTTGGAGGAGACTGAGCATCAACAGCAACTTCCTCAACTTCCACTTTTGCTTTAAGATCCAAGTTTGGCTTTTGGATGCCCTGCAGAACCACAACACAAAAGGACAACAGATTGATTGGATCTGGGATGTCACTCTGGTTTCAAACTGTACATAGCTACTGGGACAAAAAGGCCTGTCAATAGTGACACATTATATATGTTGTTTGGAAAGATTCATCCATGAAAAATAAAATTAGCACATTTTCCAAATGCCAAAAAACCCCTTTAAGTTTGACTTTCTTTCAACAGTGTTCTCATCCTATCTAAAGAGATACAAAGAAAGAGACCAAAAAAACCCAAATAACATGGTTCTCATTAGCAAGACATTTTTCATAAGGTAAATGCATATTAGACATGTCAACCTAGTACAGGTAGTCCTTGACTTATGACCACAATTTAGCCCAAAATTTCTGTTGCTAATTTGTTAAGTGAGTTTTGCCTCATTTTATGACTTTTCTTACCAGTTGTTGAGTGAATCACTGCAGTTGTTAGTAACATGGTTGTTAAGTGAATCTGGCTCTCCCATTGAATTTGCTTGTCAGAAAGTTATGAAAGGTGATATGACTGTGACCGTCATAAATATCAGTCAGTTGTCAAGTGCCTGGATTTGGATCAGACACATTTCAGTGCCACTGTAACTTTGAATGGTCACTAAATGAACTGTTGTAAGACAAGGACTACCTGTATACATAAAAAAAGTGTATGATTTAAATTTCTTACAAATAAAATACTCTCACCATAAGGCTGACACCAGACTGGAAAAGTTCATAAGGATATAAGATCCGTTCATAGTGTGACTTCAACAGTGAACCTGTTGCTTTTCCTGGTAAATAACCCAATCGGCTTGCCACTTTGGACCATTTCTTCTCTTTAGTGACCATTTCAAATCCTCCTTTGCTGGCAACAATCTAAAACAAAAGTTAAAAACAATCTGGTTGCAGATTTCTACAGATCAAGATAGGATAAAAAAAGCATCTGTAATATAAAACTATAAACATTGTTTAAGCTATCTAGAAATTTTCCTCCAAAAATTTTCTTATATACATATGTAAATAACTAGCTACACAGTTTGCACATCTGCCATTTAACCACACAAGTGCCTGAAACATTCGGTTTGATTAGTCATGTTCTGAAACACATTAATTTAACTTGCAATTATCTAATTCAGAAAATCTGGAATTCGTATGAAAGTTTATGTCACGAGCCTTAAAGCAACAAAGTAGAGTATGTGTATAGATCTTTCAAGATGAAGTTTGTCATCATTATTATTTGGTAAAAATATTTTTTTTTGTTCTCTTCCACTCACTCTTTCTGATTTAAGCAATCAAAAGATTTGTGAAGGACAGAACTTGAATAAAATGAAAGCATAGCTGATAACAAACTAATTTTAAAATAGAGGACTTCTTATTTACATTTTGCTAAAACTGTTTTAAACAAGAAGAAAGTGCAAATGAAAGTAACAATGAAGTAACAATTTATCATGTACTAGGGAGGATATAGATAAGAAGATCTTTATAGGAACAGGAAGGTGAAATGTTGCTTTGGGAGAATCTTGGACAAAGATTTGATCAAGAATAAACAGTAGTAATTAACTTAGGCTGACTATTGCACTATAATGGAGATTTAACAATTTTTAAAGGAATCTTAAAGAAGTTAATTATTTTGGAAAGTTTCGATAAGTTGATCTCATGATAAACTAACAGAAATGACTTCTCAAAAATCCCAACATAACTCTTACTCTCCCCATGCAGTCATTCCTTAATTTCTCAATTTTCAATGGTGTATCATTTATTTGAAGACTGTTTGAACTATATAATGATTTAAAGATTAAAACAATGTTTCATGAGCCTGCTGATACAGAATATTATATGCACAAAAATCCTTGCTGCCTTAGATAAAAATGCAGTTCTGATTACAAGAATGCACTGGTGTATACGACACTTTCTTGACCATTATGTGAATACTTTCGTTACAAAAGAGTTATGCAGCATTTACAATGGAAAAACTTGTTCAAGTATCAATCACTTGCCCACCAAACCACTACAGATTCCCCCCCTTACCTTGCTCAGTGAATAAAGATCTAATATTTTTCTTTCTACTACTGGAATTTTCAGTGTAGACCCTTGAAGTTCCCAGAATTTTGCTAGGTGATCTAAGAAATCCAACTTCACTCTAGTCATTGCCTATTAATCAAACCAGCAAAAGGTATCGTATAAATTTGATGTGTAAAATTAACTGTTCACAAAAAACAAATGGAAACAACAGAACAAAGCCCATTTCAGCCGTTTCAGAGAAACCATTTAATATCAAACTTATGGAATTGCTATGAAGTGGGGGAGGGATGTCTTAAAATATGTTATATAAATAAATTCTACAGTCTAATGAAGGCTGAAAAGAGTAGAGGAAATCATTATGGAAACAGACAGGTATATCCAGGTATACCAAAAATTGTATAACATTCTCCATACTTCAGGTTCCTCTTAAGTAAATTTTAAGAGACTTTTGGCAAAAGATGTTGCTTCCTCTTGCCTGAGGGAAGGAGGGAGTTTAAGGGCAATTATTCAAATTGTCTGAAATCTGTAATTAATTCTAATAATGATTAGCTGGAATTCTACAAGTGATAAGTTGTAATAAATCCATGTTTACTGAGCCCAAATAAGACAAGATAAAGATAAAAGCAAATACTGGCAATATTGGAAGAACAACAAAATAATACAATATAACCTCTCAATCTTAAACTATATTTAAGTCTTAAATATAGTTAAATCTTAAACTATATTAAGTCTGAACCAGCTTCACCTTCCATAGATACTCATTACTATGGAATATTAGGTTCTATCAAACTCCATGAAACATGAGTGCTGATCAGCTCTTTCCTCATGTGCTCTCTACTGCATAATGCAGAAGAGGTAAGATACACTAATTAGCTCCACTATTTCAACTGCTTTAGGTTAATATATTCCTGTAGATTCCCCCCTGCAGTATAAAAGATCATAACCAGGCCCGTGTGTTATATTCTAATCCATGAAGTGCTGCAAAGCAAAACTATCAAGAGTGCAATAATGATTAAATAATGAATACTTTTAGACTTTCCTCCTGCCATAAGGAGTGTCCACGAGAGCCACTGGCATTGACAAAAGAACCCAGATAGAAATTAGTTCTAGTAAACTGTCACTTTTACTGGAGCATCAGAAAGTTATACACTTATAAAACAAAAATGTACTCATGAATACTGGGAGAGTTATTTTATGTAATTATATCAATGCAACATAAGAAACTATATGGGTGTTTCAGGTCATTCATCAAACCATCTCACACAAAAATTCTAAGTAATCCAATACTGATGACTAGAAACTTACCTCCAGTTCATTCAAGCGCTGCACCCGTGGAGTAAAACGAAAGTTTTGTACATCACATGCAAAAGGAGGTTGCCAGTCCTAAGGGGGTAAACAAAAAAAGTCACATTTAACAAAACAACACATCACTCATATTTTCTTTTTTTTTCTTTTGATTTACAAGCATTCCATGAAAAGCTGAAAATATTTCAGGTAAAAAGTATCACAAAATGTTTTCATACTATCAATTATATATGGCCTAATCCTAGTAACTCCAGAATTCATATATAGTACCTTAACACTATAAAGAAAGAATACAAATTAGAACAAAGCTAGGATTCACTATGTTGCAATTAAGGATCTGACTTTCTTGAACTTGTTTTGGGCATGATACAGTTTGGCCAAAACTAAAGTATTGTTATTGTTCTGGATTTTGATAGAAATTTCATTGAAATTTTCCATGAGTAGAACAAGGGTAGTGTATTTTATCTTCTCCGATTCCTCTTCCACACAACCAACACACCAAAACACCACACTTCAAGTATGGCACATTCCACTGGCTCATCTGCCCCCCTCCCCATTTTCCCAGTGCCTTTCTTTGCTGCTATCTTGTTCCATCAAAAATTTTGACTTTTCCTGATTCCCATCCTGAAACACCTGTCCCACAGAAAATGTTTTTCAGGTCCATGTCCAAATAGAACATGTATCTCTCTCCATGCCTGAACTTTGCAAATTTTCTAATCTATACACAGAAGATCAGTGCATTGAATTGTTTGCATGTCCCTAATCCAAAAAGAGTTACAAATGTCGACCCAAATTACAAATCTATAAATACTTTAAAAATGGCACATCACTCAGCAGCTGCTCACTTCTTTGTAACTCCCCCTTTCTTTCCTACAACTAAAGAACTGATTGCTACTTTTCATGACTATTTTAATATATATATATCCAACTAAATAAATTTGTAATTATGCAATGAGTTAGAATGCAGCCAGCTATACTGGAATAGAGAATGACAGTTTATTTTAAACTTTTAATAATATGAATCAGAACATCTGTTATTCATCACTAGTTATTACTTTTAAGCTATTTGACCATGTAACCTATTCACTATGCAGGTGTTAAATAAATTGAAACTAGACATTTAAACTGAATAAGACTGGGAATAATTATGTTTCATTCCAACAGATATTTTAATCTAAGGTACTTGGCATGGTCCAAAAATAAGCATTCCCTTCAGAGTAATATGTCACAAGTCCCAGTACATGACTTCCATAGCTCTGAACACAAAGCTAACAAAAAAAACCACCAAATACAAATGTAATAGCTGTTGTTTTTTTTTTGCATGGCTTAAGACTTCTCATTCCAAAGAATTTTTTTACTTGTTATTGTAGCTGATCTTTGATAATATCTTTTTATACCTGAAAAGCCATCTGCTTTGCAAACTGAAGCCTAAAACTCCTCTGTCAGCATCAATTAAATTCCTGATTATGATAATTCTTAATAACTAAGTGACAAAGAAAAAAGCTGGCAAGTGCTATGACTTATAATTGTTTCTTTCCCATTATCCTTTGTATTATTGGAGTAGAAGACAAAAAAAGAATGGAAAAGGAGCTGAATCTCAGGCTGATCACATCGCTCTGGAGTTAAAAAGAGCCAGGCTAATAAAACTGCTACTGCTCAGAAAAGGGAGCAAAGATGGAAGCCTTGATCTAGACTGACCTTGGGTGATGAAGGGGAGTGTCTATCAAGTACTAGAAAAGAGTTATTCAAGACTATGCATTCTAATCTCTTTTAAGGGGATTTTCTTCAAATTATGGTTTGACCTACAAGAGCTCTTTAAACATAGAGCAGAAAAAGAATCAGTATTTTTAAAATATTTACAACCAAGAAAACTGGGAGAGGGAGAGGGAGAGGGAGAGGGAGGGAGAGAGAGAGAGAGAGAGAGAGAGAGAGAGAGAGAGAGAGAGAGAAAATGCTACCGGGGCTGTAGGACACAGTACAATAGGGACTATGTAGTTCTAGACAAAGAGATACAAAGCAAAATTATGTCCATAGAGAACCCAGACCGATACAGGAGACAAATGCGGGTTTGTTTTTTTTCTCCCATGGAGGCCAGGATACAGTTTAAAAGCCAAAGCTTTTAAAGCCAGAGCTTTCTACCCTGGATTGACAGCCACAGCGCTTCATACTGCAAATCCCGTTAAATTTAAGCCATCTGGCTAGACTTGGGTCACAAGAGACGGTATTTTAAACATCACCCCTTAGAAGCTCTCTCCCCTTTTCCCCGGGAGTAAGAATTAGGCGCCTTCGCCTAACCTACATTGCTATATTGTTCCTCCGTTTCCACTTCGTTCTCGTTTCCCCCCCCCCCCCAAAAAAAAACACCCGTTTCAAAGGAGGCTTATAACCCTGAATCAACAGAGGGGTTGTTGTTGTTTCCCCTCCCCCCCCCCCCTCTTTCGGCATCGACCCATCGTGACAAGAGGCGCCATTGCTGCAAAAGATCAAAGACCTCGGAAAAAGTCCCAAACCGCTCGAGAAAAGGCCCGGGCTCCCTTCGCTCCTTTTCCCTCAGCCTCATCCGAATTAAAAGGGCGAGCAGGCGGGCATTTATGGGGGGTGGGGGGAGGGAGTGTGGTGGAAAGGGAAGCAACTTCTTAAAAGAGCGAAGCCCCGGGCTCCGAGGATACCCCGAGAGCTCTCTCCATCCCTCCCCCGCAGGCCCGGCGGTACCTTGGGCGGCCTAATCTTGCAGATGCCCGTTTTCTCAGCCAAGGGCCGGATGCGGCCGATGAAGCTGAGGGGGTTGCTGAACTCCTCCCAGCTGGGCTCGAAGACCGGGCACTCGGGCGGAGGCACGAATTCCGCCACGTAGTGCGGCCCATCGAGGCCGCCGCCGTCGTCGTCCCCCGACATGGCGTCGGCGCCGTCGTCCCTGCCGCCGCCGCCGCCTCAGGACCCGGACGAGAAGGAGCTCGGCTGTCGGGGAGGGGAGAAGGAGAAACCGCTTAAAGATGGACTAGCAGGCGGAGGGACATCCCGGTACCCAGCGAGGAGCAAAGGCGATCCTGGCCGACGAGCAGCGGAGTCCTTCGAAGGCGAGGCCGCAGCTCCCTCAAGGCCGGTCCAGGCTCCTCTCCCCCCGTTTGTTTTGGTTTTCTCCCCCGCCCGCAAGGATTTGTGCTGCTTTGCGTGTGTGTATGTTTTTTTTTTCCTCCTTTTCCTTTTCCTCCCCTTATTGAGGCTCAGCGGAAGTGACGCGTCTCAGTTAAATCCCCTTTCTCGCGGAAGCGACTAAATCATATCCTTCCGCTGATTTTTTTTTTTTTTTAAAGTATGTAGTCCCGGCTCTGTTTTGTTTTGTTTTTTTCCCCACTGCTGTCCGACTGAAGCGCTTCTCTCTCGCTCGGCGTTATCCGCTTTAGCGCCTCATCGGACGAAGTTGGAGGCGGGGGGCGAACGATACAAGAGAGCCGAGGGCTTCGTAGTCAAAGAGCGAGCGAGCTGGGGTGGGTGTGGGAGGAGTGGGTATGGAAGAATATGTCTGAGTGCGCGTAGGTCTTTCTTTCAGCGGAGTCGTTATACCACAAGAACTTCCGGTGTCGAAAGCTGGTTTTTCCCCCCCCCCTCCTCTTTTCGGGCTCTGTGTGAATAGATTCTGCCCCGCCCCTTTCCGTGCAATCTTTGCCAGGCCTCGAGGCGACCGTCGCGCGCTTCTCTCTCACAAGACTATCCTGCTAGTTAAGCTTCGCATTCCTCTCCCGTCCGGCCGACAAAGAGAAACTCGGACTCCGCCCACTTACAAGTCCCACGAGCCTCGCCAACCGAACCCTCCATCGGCCCCGCCCACCCTGTCTCCACAGTAACCGTCTGCCCCTTCTCCCCCTTCCACCCACCCATAAAAAACACGGCCAACACAGCGCCCTGGTCCCGCCACTCGGAGTCCCTCAACGGACTTCCTCGGGGGATCGGCTGTTGTCGTGTCGCCGAGAGAAGAGGGTGGGCGGGGGGTTGTTTCATTGTTGGGTTTTTTTGTTTTGTTTTTTTTGCAAAACTGTAATTAGCATTCCCTCAGCATCTTGGAACTCCAAGCCATAAAACAACTTCCCGTCTGAAAGGAATATTCGTGCAAGATAATTGGTTAATTGTATCTTGGAATGGTTACCTTTGTTTTTCCTCTCTTTTCCTGAAAAAAAAAAAAAAAAGGAGGGGGGGTGTCTGTGGCTCACCTGTTTTCTTTTGGTGGCTCAAAAAGTAAGGCCAGACCTGGACCTTCTAGCTGCTGTTCAGTTATAGTTACTTGAGCAGTTATATTATAAACGACATTCATTATAAATGATAGTCTTTTATATCACAATCTGGTACAGGTTTGGTCAATATAGTTGTCTTGGTTTTGCTTTTGGGGTTTTCCTTTGTAAACCCAAGTGAGAAAAAGAATAGTCTTATGAACTCCTTTCAAATTTGCCCTTGATTTTTTATATATTTTTATGAACCCTTCAGATTTGTGCTTTTCTTCCCCAGGAATATATGGTTACTGTAGTGACAATACTATTTACCTTCAACTATGTTAGAATAAGGGAAATGTTACTTGTAACCTTAAGACAACTGAGGATTAATTTTCTCTATATTACTCATGGTAAGAGAACATTATGCAGACACAAGGGGAAAAAATATGCCATTGACTTATGAGGAAAAGATTTTGGTCAATACTTAGTTGGAAGACCACCAGGACTGCAGGCGACACCAGGGAAGTAAAACAATAAGCAACAGCACACCATTTTGTATCAGTTACCTCAAAATCTGTATAGATGTCTTGGTGAAAGAGTTGAGCTTCAGTCAAAGGAGATTTCATTCATTTCTATCCTGGAAAGGATTCTTTGAGGGAGAAAAACTAAACTCTTATGTTGAGTGCCTTCAAATCTGAAAGGGGTACCATTATTCCAAATAATGTAAAACACTTTTTAGGTGCTTTCCTGAAGTAATCTCTAAATCTGTGAAACAAAGCCTAAAATTTCCTGCCATTTCTATCAGCTTCAACAAAGATGAAATGGAAATATTGCAATGACTTTCATTTCTTAAGCAAAAATAAAGATTTTCAAACAGCTGATTGTTCCATTTATTGTTATACTTTTTCTTACTAAGATCTGGGGCCAAGTTAATATCTAAATTGCCAGAAATCATGTTCTGGAAGCTGGTATCACTTCCAGGAAGGGTTCATTCCATAGTACTACAATTTTGCTTTGGGCAATGAAATAAAAATATTTTCAACATACCGTAGCTATCAAAATGTATTTAAGGATTTATAAACCACCTTCCAACATTGCTTATAGAACAATTAGCAGAAAAATAGTAATATTACAATATCACCAAGTAGAAGTAATATCTATTAAAAAATCTAAAATGCAGGTAATAAATATGGAATAATAAAATCTGTGCTTAAACTTTTTTCAATAAATATACAGAATTGTTCTGCTGTAAAGGACAAGTAATGCTAACATAATTGCTAAAAATCTTTAAAGTTACAATTAACCTTGATTACTTAACCTATTGCCAATTTGCCAAACCTGTTTAGGACACCAATTGGTTAATGTAAGTTGCGTAACCATTTTTGAACACAAGATTTCATATTAAGCACATGCCTGTGCAGTGGTTTTTAATCTATTTTTAATCAAATGGGTTAAACTATACTAAATTTGTCAAACTCATGAACTGGTACATATTCTCAATTATGTTTTTTTGGAGTCCTGGAAATACACGAAATAAATAAATACGTCAATTCTAATCTTCAAGGGATTCCCATGTGAAAATAAGCTATGATAACTAGTAATATTAAAATAGCACAATATGTCTCATAATTTAGCATTTTAAAAGATTTTAATCTGATCCTGCACCAGGAAGGATTTAATTTCTGCATGTAAATTCAAAATTAAATTATATCTTAGCTAGTGCTCATAATTCACAGGATAAAAGCCAATTTGAGAGCAGTTCATTGTTGGTTATCTGTATCTCTAGATAATTGTGCCACACAAGCTTAATAAGGGTCTTTTTCTGGAAGTGATACACGAATTATTTACTAAAAGAGGAATGGAAATGCCAGGCAGCCTTAGTGTTTTTAACTATGCAACTGCACTAAACCCTCCCGTGCTTTTCATCAATTTTCAATTGATTTTTCATCAATCGGTTTAGGGTTTTCACCCCGTTGCCAAAATGATCCAAGGAAATTCTTCACGTTTGTCTCGACTCTAATCGCTCTTTAGCCTTCATTACCGCACCAGCATGGGTGTGGTAGCCTAGCCATGATGAGCAGAGAATTGTGATTGGCCAAAATATCGGAGAGCGTTTATTTCTTCCCTCCTGATTGGAGGACTTTCGCAGCCTGTTGTTTGATTTTTGGTTTTTCCGTTGAGACCGGCAGCAGTAGCAGCGGCGTGAAACGGCAGAGTTAGCGGCGCGTACAGGAGAAGTACAAATTTGTGGTTCCGAATGGGACCGAGGAGGGTGTGTGCTACGGGTTTGCACGGCGTTCTGGTTGGATAAGGGGCGGGGGGGGGGGGGAGTGTAGCTTCTGGTTGCTTTCGTCCTTTTTTAACATTGAACCAGAAGTATCCCGTTCAAGAAGTTGGAAGACCCTGGACTCTCTCCACCAAGTAAACCGTGGCTTTACTTGCTTCGTTTTTTATCTCCAGTTCTTACTGAGGAAGCCTGCATTAGTATGACAGTTTTGATGTGGGGTTTGAGCTGGCGGAGTCTGGGAGTCGGTTTCCTTTTCAGCTGCGTAGTAACCTTCCCTCAATAGCCAAATTCACAAAATTATTGGGTGAAACTGCAAATTATCACTTTTCAAAAGCATTTTACCAACAATGAGGCTTCTATTACTTGTTGGGCTTAAACTTCCTTTCCGCCCCCTACCTCATTCTTGTTTATCTTGAATATAACTGCCTTTTTTTTTTTTTTAAAACCAATAGCTACTATGGGCTTTGTTCATACTGGGCATTGGACAGCCATACTTTGGCATGTGACACAAGCCTTTTCCACACTATTAACTTAAGGTCTAGTAGTACGTGGTAAGAACCCAGAAAATTAGTTTCAGAAACCATGGTTCAATACAGGTTACAATATTGCTTAACCGTGGCCATTTTTTTTTTCCTAAAAGCAAATCCTTTAACATTGTAGGCTGCCTGCTCTCCAATACTATTACTAATATCTTGCTAGTTTGAATGGAATAGAAGATGATTAGGCAGGTTATAGTTCGCATCCTTTGCTTTCCTGTATTTAGGCAAATCACACATGTGTTCTTAAGGGTTAAGAAACTGCATATTTGATAGGATAAAAATATAAAGTGGACTCTTATCATTGTGAAATGGTGAACTCTACAGGACTACAGGGAATAATTTACTCTGTGTCTTCTGACCTATGCAGTTCAATATCTGTCCTTAATTTCAAAAGCATAAAAGGTGGGGCTAAACTTTGCAAAGAACGTGTGTATGCCCCTTATGCAGAAACAAACTATCCTCTGTGCTTAATTAGTAGAAAGTAAGGTTTGCTTCCTACAAAGATTGATATATCAATCTTTGTAGGAAGCAAACCTTACTTTCTATTATAAGCACTGATAGTTTGTTTCTGCATAGTGGACACACACACACACATACATTCTTTGCAAAGAAAGTGTATAAAGCACTTTGCTGCAGTTATCCTCCATTTTATTTTCTAAGGATGTCTCCAAGATCTCTAGGTTTCAAGTGCATTATTAAAAGGGTTAGGGTTGCAGCATATTAGTTTCTTATACTTAAAAAAAGGAAACTTAAGAGAATGCAGTTAGTATAGGGTAAGACGCCTGGATAGGATAAGAACCAGGGAATGTGCTGGGGACACTTTTAACTTGTAAAATGCTGTCTTGGGAAGCCCAGAGATAGAACAGTAGATGCTTATATGGTTATTAATATGGACTGTTGAGAGATCTTTTTGTTTGAGTAAAATTTAATTTGTGTATCATTTGTGCACATCATTTGCCATTAAATTAGACAGTTAAATCATGTTACAACATATGAAGTTCCTTGTGAGTATATATTTGGAATATATTCATTGAAAAGCTGTATGTGATTGTGCTTACATAAACATTGTATTATGCTCTATTGATGAGAAATTTGCTTTATGCACTAAGATGTCTTTTGTATGTTCCAAACTTGAAATTATTCATTTAAAAGCTGGGTTAATAAAACTGCCAGAAACCATTAAGTGGATTATGGGAAGGTGGTGGGAAGGTGTGTGGAATAATGGAGGTTCTCTGGAAGATTAAGGAAGTTGAAAAGAGGAATTAAATTTAGTTGGGGTACAAACAAAACTTTTCCATATTATTTGAATAGTAAATATGAATTGAACTTCACTTGCATGTGAAGTTCTCATATTAAAGATTTCAGTGGATTGTTTAATGATGATGTTTTTAATGATTGGAACATTTTCATAAAAGTTAAATGTTAATAGGAGAGCTGCAATCATACAAACATTGTCATGTCCATATTGTTTCAATCGTTGCTTAACTACAAATAAACCACAATTGATTCTGTCCACAAAATCATAATCATGCCTTTCAAACCACAATACTTCATTGAGCATGCTGCATTATATGAACCAAAGAAATCACATAGTTGCATTGTATGAACCAAGCTATACTTCTACAACAGGTGTTACAAATAAACCTAAGATAACTTAAATGACCAGTTTTTAGAGCTGTTACATATAAGAGCTGAACTGGACTAATCTTACTTTGAACCTACAGTATTAAATGAGCTATTCCATTTTTATTGTGTTGGATTATACCTGCCATTTGTGTAAGTCCTTAAGTTCTTTATTATGGCATAGTGGGACAGATTGGGAAAAAGGGTCTAAGAAATGTTTTTGTTTTCTGAACTTTTTGGATAAAGGCCAAATGGTCTTTTATGGCTCAGTAATTGAATATATTAAATGCATTGCAGATGGTCAGAATATGTGCCATGGCTTCTTCTCCAAGAACACCTTCCAAAAAGTAAGTCAAACAATTAGGTGCTGATTTCAAATGTCTTTGTTTTCCTCTTCATCTCAAGTAAAAATCTTGAAAAGCTTCATAGACCACCTAGCACCCCATTTTCAGTTTCCAAAGCAACATTCTCAGGAATAGGCAAATCTGAAGTTTGGGGCTTTTGTTGGAGTTTATGAATTTGTTTTAGGTGTGATATCCTTTTCAAAGTCAGACCACTGTTTCTCTTTGGGTGCTTAAAACTGCATATAATATAATTAACATAATTATTAATATAATTAAAACAAAATACTTAATCTTTATTATTATTGAAGAGATGTCATGATGTATTGGTTGTCCCTACAGACCAGGGGTCTTCAAACTTGACAGCTTTCAGACTTGTGGACTTCAATTCCCAGAATTCCTCCTCCAGTCATGTTAGCTCAGGAATTCTGGAAGTTGAAGTCCACAAGTCTTAAACTTGCCAAGTTTTGAAGACCCTTGCTATAGATTAAGGCCAGTAAGATTATCACCCCAGTATAGCTCTTGGACCAGTGTTAGTAAAACCTACAACAACTGCCTGGAGAAATATAGAGGTTTCTATTCTGTATATAAAAGTCAGCTGTGCCTGGTAGTAACCAGCAATGGGCTCATAAGAGTAAACAGTTTGCATTCAGTTTGCATTCAGGTGCATAGTTTAGCTAAGTTCTACCTTTTTCAAAATAAAATGAAAATAAATGTTCTCAAAGGTCTTTATTTAACTGGCTATGCTGGCTGAGAAATTCTGGGAGTTGAAGCCCACAAGTTGTAAAGTTGCCAAGTTTGGGGACCTCTGAGTTTAACAGAACACACCTAATCTGAATTATGGGCAGGAATCCTGTCTCGGGGACCACTCCCAGCCTTATAATACCTTTCCGCTTAGTGTCCCACATGTGTCTAAGATCCCATGCAAGTATAAGGTTAAAAGGCTTTAGTAATGTTTTCTTTTGGTATGTAATGTTTTCCAGATCAAGCACTCCATGTGCTGCTTCCAAGAGTGCTATCCTTCCTTCCCCTCACCCAAATGATTCCACCCCTCTTCCTTCAATCAATGAACGTTTGTCCTACCTTCGTCCCTCTCGGGAGTTGTTGGAGTACTATCGAAAGAAGATTGCAGAATTTGATGAGGAGCATGAAGAGCTGGTGAAACGGTTGGAGACATATAAAGCATCTTATGATGAACAGGTAAAAAAAAAGGGAGTGGTAATCCATCAAGAGATGAGTGATCTGGAAAGCCATGTAAGGAAGCTTCAAGACTTACTCCTTTGTCCTTTTCTGTAATTCAATCATGATAGTTTTATGGCTTTGGATTCTCTGCCAAAACTACATAGAAGGTGTTTTCACTTAAAGGTATTAAAGAGAAATATGAATGATTTGGAAACTGGTTCCATACATTATATTTTTCTGAATCCTCATACTTTAAAAAAAGCAACTTTTAAATCACTGATAATGGAATAATTTTTTATCCGCCTTAGTTTTTAAAAGAATATAACCTGAAGCATTATTCTCCTGCTTCCATCTTTCTTTTTCATTCAGAGTCTTAACAAGAGAATGCATTATAGTCTGACCTAAATTAAACCAGAACTATATTTCACTTTTCAAAATATATAATTTTGGGGGGTGGGGAGGTGGCTTTGGAAAGCAAGCAGGATGAAAAGAATGTTTTTCATTGCATAATTATGCATTTTCTCAATAGATGAATAGATGTGATATCAAAGAGGTTCAAAGTGTTCACTCTTACGCACTTTCCCCACACATGTGTTGTGTTAGTAAATTCTAAGATACTGTGGTACATTAAGTAATAACTTTGTTGCTGTTCTATTCCCTATTTTATTACTCCCTATACTCACATTGGGAGAAAAAGAAAAGCAAGATAATTCTGTGAAGTGCAAGGAATTGTTGCTTTTCTTTAGGATACTGACTTTCCCAGGAAGAAAAGGAGGCACCCAGCAAAGTGAGAGGGCAGTTTAACAAGTTTCTCCATATAAGGAAGAAAGGAATATGAAGCAAGATTCCGTGGCCCAGTCTCTTCCTGGCATATCCTGCTGGGAAGGGTATCCATGTGGTATATTTTAGTTGTAGACTAAACACCTTAAGAATGGGAGACAGCAGTTGTGTTCCAAGGACCACAGCAGTTCTGTAGTCATATTCAAAGCACTGTTATCCTTTCTTGATAAATTAACTTTGATTCAGCTAAGCCAATACTGTAGTGATTATTCTAGCTCACAGTAGTTCTGCTAGGTCTTAAGTAGAGCGGTTCCCTAGTCTTAAAAGTGGTTTTATTGAAGAAGCTGCATGTAGATAAGAGAATAAACCAACCAATTTATAGTTCAAGAATTTAATGCTATATGCTAAGAGAAAAGAAAGTGGAACTAAATAGAAAATATGACAAACATGAGAAGCATAGAGGAAAGTAATTATTGTAATAGGACTAAGAGACATCTGGACAGTTTGCTCAAAGGCTATTTAAACTTCCATTGATGTTTGAAGTCTAGAAGACCATTCACAGCATATAGAAGAGATAGTAAGCATGAAGAAAACACTTGTTACAATTTGCAGATTTTTTTTTTCTATGCAGCACAAGCTACAATGGGAAATGCGTCAACGAGAAGAAGAAATTGCAGAACTGCAGAAGGCTTTGAGTGACATGCAGGTGTACCTTTTTCAAGAAAGAGAGCATGTGCTGCGCCTTTATTCTGAAAATGATCGACTGAAAATCAGGTTTAACAGATTAGATAATCAGAGTGGGAAGGGACCTTGTGGGTCATCTAGTCCAATCCCCTGCCCAAGCGGGAGACCCAACACCATTTCTGACAAATGGCAGTCCAATCTCTTCTTGAAAGTCTCAAGTGATGGTGCTCCTACAACTTCCGAGGGCAAACTGTTCCATTGGCTGGTTGATCTCACTGTCAGAAAGTTTCTCCTTATTTCCAGGTTAAATCTCTCCTTGTTCAGTTCCCATCCATTATTCTTGTCTGGCCTTCAGGCATTTTAGAAAATAGCTTGGCCCCTTCCTCCCTGTGGCACCCCATCAAATATTGGAAGACCGCCATCATGTCTCCCCTGGTCCTTCTCTTTACTAGACTAGCCAAGCCTAGTTCCTGCAACTGTTCATTGTATGTGTTAGCCTCCAGTCCCCTAATCATCCTGGTTGCTCTTCTCTGTACTTTTTCTAGAGTCTCAACATCTTTTTTAAAATGTGGTGACCAAAACTGGATGCAGTACTCTAGGTGTGGTCTTACTGAGGCTTTATAGAGTGGTATTAGTACTTTCCTTGATCTTGATTGTATCCCTCTGTTAATACAACTTAGGATTGCATTAGCTTTTTTGGCTGCACACTGCTGGCTCATATTTAGCTGGTTGTCCACTAAGACTCCAAGATCCCTCTCACAGTTACTGCTATTGAGCCTGGTTTCACCCAGTCTCTGTGTGTACTTTTGGTTTTTATTGCCTAAGTTTAGGACTTTACTTTTCTCTACATTGAATTTCATTTTGTTAGATACAGCCCAGTGTTCTAGTCTGTCAAGTTCCAACTGCATCTTAAGCCTATCTTCTTGAGTGTTAGCTATTCCTGCCAGCTTAGTATTATCTGCAAATTTGGGAAGGTCCTCTTCTATTCCCTCATCTAAGTCTTTAATGAAGATATTAAAGAGTACTGGGCCTAAGACGGAACCTTGTGGCACCCCACTGCTTACTTCTCCCCATGTAGACTTAGACCCATTAAGGACTACTCGTTGAGTATGGTTTGCCAGCCAGTTGTGAGTCCATCTAGATATCTATTCCACTTTTTTCTAGCTTACTAAGAAGTAGGTTGTGGTCTGCTTTGTCTTGCTGAAATCTAAATATATTATGTTCACAGTATTTTGTGGTCTACTAATTTAGTCACTGTGTTGAATAATGAAATAAGATTGGTTTCGCATGATCTGTTTTTAATAAACCTGTTCTGACTGCTAGTTATTACTTTACTTGTTTCTAGATGTTGGCAGATCTGTTTTTTTATTTTCTTTTCCAGCATCTTCCTGGGTATTGATGTTAGGCTGATTGGTCTGTAGTTTCCTGGGTCTGTATTTTTTTCCTTTTTTGAAGATGGAAACCACATCAGTTCTTTTCCAGTCCTCTGGTAGTTCCCTAGTGCTCCAGGATTTTTGAAAGATATGGTGTAGCGGTTGTAAGATGACCTCTGCCAGCTTCCTTAAAACTCTGGGATGTAATCCATCAGGCCCTGGTGATTTGTTTTCATCAAGATCAGACAGGTGTTCTCTTGCTATTTTTTTTGCTTATTTTAACTTTTATTTCTGGTCTGTCTTTTACAGTTATGTTTTTGGTGGGTTGAGCTATAGTGTCGTTTTGCATGAAGATGGATGCAAAGAATGAGTAAAGCAGTTCTGCTTTCTCTCTGTTGCCTGTTACTTCCTTGCCGTCTTCTCTCTTTAGTGGACTGTTTCCTTGATTTTTTTCTTGTTGTTTATATGTTGGAAGAAACTTTTTTTTATTATCTTTGACTTTTGTTGCAAGTCTTTGTTCGTTCTAAGCCTTTGCTATCCTGACTTCATCTTTGCAGATTCTGGCTATCTGCTGATATTCTGCCTTAGTTGTATGTCCTTCTTTCCATTTTTTTGTACTTGTCCTTTTCTTCTTTCAATTTGCCAGAGAGATCTTTGTGCAGCCATGCTGGTTTCTTGTTTTTTCTTTCTCAGTGGTATTGTGCTGGTCTGGGCTTCTATGATCATACTTTTTAGAGTTTCCCAAGATTCTTGAGTTGTTTGCCCCTTTAGGATTTTCATCCATGGAATCTTTCCCAGGTTTGTGGCCCAGTCTGAAAGACTTGAAAAGTGCCAAGAGATTGATGGAATGTATAGATTTGAAATACATTGGAATTTTGCATATGGGCACAAATAAGATGCATGTGAAGGGAATGCAGATGAGAGCAATTTGCTTCTTCCTTGCCTTTTTATTTTATGACATAAGAATATAACTGGTACTTGCTTCTTTTATGAGAAAAGAGCTATGACAAAGACCCGGACTGTCGGTGATTGAGTGAATTTACAAAACCTTTAATTCCTTTGCTGCTTTCTTGAGAAAAACTACTATTTTCTTACTGTAATACAATTTGAACTACAGTACAGATAGTCCTTGACTTACAACAGTTAATTTAGTGATCATTCAAAGTTACAACATCACTGAAAAAAGTTTGACCGTTTTTCACAGTCACCATTTTTGCAGCATTTCCATGATCACGTGATCAAAATTCAGATGCTTGGCAACTGGTTCATATTTATGACCGTTGCGGTGTTTCAAGGTCATGTGATTCCCTTTGGCAACCTGCTGACAAGCAAAATCAATGCGGAAGCCAGATTCATTTGAGAACCAGGTTACTAATTTATCAACTGCAGTGATTCACTTAAGAACTGTGGCAAGAAAGGTTGTAAAATCGGGCAACACTCACTTAACAACAGACATTTTGGACTCAATTTTGGTTGTAAGTTGAGGATTACCTATACAGTATATATCAATGTAGGATCACAAATAGACTATTTTTCTCTTACCTAAAACATTGGATAGAAATGTGGAAAATAAATACATCCAATTGAGTAAGAGGTATCTGATTTATTCAATTAATAGACTATTAATCAAAAATCCCCCCCCCAAAAAAGGGGGGGCAGGGAATCCATTTCATAAACATCCTTTAGAAATTGTATCAGATTCTCAGAATTCTTTCTTGCCCCTGTGTTTGAACAAAAAAAATCTCCAATAACCTCATTCACATATGAACAGTTCATATTTATCAACTTTACACTGTTGCAAGTCAAGCACAGTGAATTTCTTCCATTGTTGTAGGATGCTACTTTTTGCAATCCCGTGATAGGAATTTTAAAATTACCATCTGGACTGATATGGGTCTCTGGAGCTATGCCGGAATATTTCTACTTACATGTATGTCTTAATACTAAAATAGAACTTCATCTTCCAAAGCATCATATAGATATTTCCTCTGAAATAATTAAGACTCTGATTTTAAGCAGCCTCTATTTTATAAAATGGTTTGCTAACATTGCCTCCTGGTGGCTAAAAATTCAAGTTCACATTCTTAGTAATATGCTACTGGAATTTCTATTCTTTATGAAATAGAAGGCATTTAAAGAAATAGTATCTTCAGAGGAGAAATTACATTTCAAACATAGTGTTTCCAACCATTAGTTTGCCACAAAGTTTTCATGCTTAAGTGGTTAGATTCTACATGAAAGAGAGCCTCTAAAGTATGTAAAATAAAAGGTTTGCTTTTCAGAGGTTTAGGTGAACCTTGAAGTCAACAAAAAGTGCATGATACATCAGCATTTAGGAACAGTAATAAATTGCATTATTTTCAATGTACAGGGAATTGGAGGACAGAAAGAAGATTCAACATCTTTTGGCTTTATTAGGAACAGATAATGATGAAATTACCTATTTTCACCAACAACCCCCAAATCAGGTAAGGACCATCAATTAACCTAGATATTATGACTGCGTTTATTTTATTTTATAAAATACATTACTTATATTACTGTTTACAGCTTATTAAAAAGATTTAAATAATTGTATAAAATACAGCTGCAACAAGGTATTTTTTTTAAAGGCAAAAAAATATATTCAGGAAACTGCAATATATTTTTGGAGTGAAAAGTACCATTTAGTTCTCAGAGAAAGAGCAAGATATAAACATAATCACATGCATAAATTTTCAGGCAAAAGCTAATGGAAGTCAATAAATTAAAGTTTTAATGAAATTGATGAATTTGTGCCTCATAGGCTTAAATCCAGTACTTTTCTAAGTGACAGTTCCAGAAAGCCTTGTAAGGTTGGTCAATCTATAATTCAAGTCATGTTGTTAAAAGTAACTAATTACACAGGTCAGCTTTCATAGGAATGGCTTTTAATGATAGAGAAGGTTTAGCTACTTACAGCATTACCTATACATGGTAAAGACGGCACCAATCAGTTTTGTCATGATTTGGTTAGTGTGTTACAACTACAACTAAATTCCAGACTTGCCACAAGTCTTCTTGATCTCTAATCTAGAGAGTATACTTTAAGCCAGTATGTAAGAAGCAAACCAGTTTGTTAAATATGCTAGGAAACTGCAGATTGCTGACTGAAAGATTTGGGAAATGCAATGCAGCATTTTATTGTCAGAGAAGTGAGCAGAGGCCATATTTTTTCCTTCAATAGATCATTGAAAAATTAATTTTAAAAAGAAAGTTTATATTTGTTAATCTAGAGAAAAGACAAACTGAAAGTGAACAGGCATGGAGTGTTTTACACAAATATGAAGTTGGAGATTGGTTGGTGAAAGTTTAAAAGTAGGTGCAGGAAGGAAATAAAGCATGCAAGAGAAAACAACACATAGGTAATAGCTTGACATTAAACAGTGTAAAGCAAAGTTGTGTGATAGCCCAACAAATAGCAATCTAGCGGTTTAATGTATTAATACATTAATAAAAATGTATAAGAGTGCTTATAGTGATTTTAGACTTTTATCAGTTGGAAACATGAACGTACTTATCTCTCCAGATTATACGTTCTTGTTAGTCGAGACCTAAAGGATTTGCAGTAAATGTTAGATTATTTAACACAACAACATCAATTGGAATATTAAATTATAAAAGATGGGATAGTTGTGATTATTGGGAAAGTTAACTAGAGCAAGTAGGTTAATTTGTGCATTTTGGTAAAAGAGGTACGAAAATATATGCAGAAATATTATGGTAAAGCATAACATTAATAGTTGAAGCTGAACTACAACATCATTGTTTCCTATATATTTTACTATTATAATTAATGTGTCTAATGTGTTTATGAAATACTTCGATACAATAAAAAATGAGCAATGTTTTGGTTATTATAGGTCACTATACTTCAAGAACCAACCAAGAGAAGAGATTCCAATGAAAAATGTGGCAAATACACTTCAATAAGAGGTCAGTGGAAAAATAAAAATTACTTTGAGTAAATATTAGAGATAACATTCAGACACTATAGGATTTTATGGAAAAGATCTGAGACTATTAGACTTAAATATACAAGCTTCTCCTTTGTGGTACCCGATGGTTGTGTTGCTACAACTCTCAAGATGGTGTCTGTAAATTTTGGAATTATACTTCAATTTTTCCAAAATGATTTGAGCTTTCCTCTCTCCTAAAAACTGGTTTTCTCCTTTCACTAGACAAGGCTAAGATTTGGAACAGCCATAGAGGGAGAAAACATTCTCTCCCAGCAATTTTCCTGCTTAGTGCCATTGCACAGAATTATGTGGGCTTCTTTTCCCAGAGAATCTCAAACAAATTTCAATCAGAATAGAGCTGGGAGGGACCTGGAGGTTTTCTAGTCCAACCGCCTGCTCAAGCAGGAGACCCCATATCATTTCCAACACGTGGCTTGTCCAGTCTCTTCTTAAAAACCTCCAGTGATGAAGCACCTACAATTTCTGAAGGCAAGCCATTCCACTGGTTAATTGTTTTGGTTAATTGAATGAATTAGTTATATTGATTCTTTAAAGAAAGCAAAGCCTAAAAGTTTTTCTCAGTTATTTCAGGAATCTCTCAGACAGGCGAAACAGGGGAAGTTTTAACTACCAGTCAAAAAGAGACAAACTCTAAATAGCAGTTCTCTTGCTTTGCTATCTGAAGAACTATCACTACCTCTCTTTGTGCTAATCACTTTGATTTCAGCCCAGTGGATTACCCCTATATAATTTTGGGGTGCATCAATAAGAACTTTTGGTGTAAGCAATAAATCCAGAAATACACAGGCTGTTCAGCCCAGGTTTAGCAATAGCATATAAAATTTGAATTAAAGAATTAGAGAGATAGATGGTGCTGGCCTAGAAACCAATATAAGTTCTAGATCTCCTTTAGGCAAGAAAAGCCAGCTGGGTGACTTTGAACTACTCACTTAGCCCACCTCACAAAGTTGTTGTGGGGAAAGGTGGCAGGAGTATTAGGTATATTTGCCACTTCAAGTTATACATTAAAAAGGTGGGATAAATATTCTGAGACACTACCTTAATCTTAGGTCTTTGGTTAGGTTCTTCTCACCTTTCCTACTATGTTCTCTTAGTTATATCTTTTGATTTATCACTTTTTGTTTGTACATTGCAAGCTTATGCACCAGAGACAAATACCTTGTGTGTCCAATTACACATGGCCAATAAAGAATATTCCTATTCCTGTTGCTGCATTGGAGATAGTTATGACCCATTCTGTAACGGTGTAGCTACTTCAGGCATTTTTTTTTCTTAGCAGGGTTCCCATAATTGCTATTTGCAAATCTTTTACAATCTGTCTTACATTCCTGAAGTTCCTGCAATTCTGCCCTCTTTTGGGCACTGTGCTAGTATTTCTCTGTTTTCAGGATGCCTCCTTCTACTGTAGGAAAAGAAATAGAAAAATGATTGTGAAAATTATTTCTCTACAGCAGATGAAGATAATAGTTTTTATCATAGGGAAAAACTGTCTTGGTTTTTTATTCTGATGGTGTTTTTTTTTCTTTTATCCTGCAACTTGAAGAAAGAGGCTCTTCCTCCTATTTCAGGCATTTAATCATTTCTTTTGTGGTAAGGGCAAGGAGCAACCTATTTTTCAGTGTATGGAAAAAGAATGTTCATAGTAAGTGCATGGTTCCTTTCTGTTAACTATTGTGGCCTTAAAACATTGCCTCAAAGAAAACCTTTCAGATTAATAAAATGAATGGGATAATGTCGCTGATTTTCTTTGTAGGTTTTAAAAGCTCTGCCTTGAAAAATGGAGAGAATCCTGAAAGTGCAAATAGAAGATACCAGAGAGACAACCAAACACTCCTACTACAGGTAATTGGTAATACTACATGAAAAACTGTAGAGTCACCATGCTAGTCTGGATTTTAGTTCATCAAATTCAGGATCAGTTCTTCCAATAAGAAGGAATTAAAGAACATGTATATTGTAATGAACATGGTGACATTTCATGGTGATATATGATGTTCCACCTCTCCTGTATTGGAGTCTTAACTGCGCCCCAGTTAAACAACTTAGTGAAGGGCATTTTCTTCTAGCCAGGTTTTAGTAATGGATGCCAATCTTCTCTCCAATCCATCATTTCTTTGTGTATAAGTTAGATCTATTATAGGCAGATCTGATGCTAAGGGCCTTAATCTGTTCTATTTCAGGTGTGTCTCCCCCAGAAAAATGGGGGAAAGAGAAAGTGGTAGAGACTACCAAAAGAGCATTAAGAAGGGACTGTTTTCTCAGGCATCTAGGTGGACTTACTGCTTTTCTTCAAGCATGAACGAAAGATTGCAAAAGAGGTCACGCTAGAGACAGTGTTGTCAAGAAGAAAAACAGAACAATCTGAAATTAGACTAGCCGTTCACCACAAGGGAACCATTAGCAGCCATTCTTCCCACTCAAAAAAGCATGTAGTGAGCATGACAAAATATGAGGGGGGGGGGGGATGGCACAAGAATTGAATGTAGATCTGTTAATAGAATGTATATATTTCACTCAACCATTGCTGGGATGCTGTCTTGGTTTTGCAGTTGGAAGTTTTAGGAGATCTTCAGCCTTGAATGGCTCACTGGAGAAACTTCAGATCTGGTATCCATCAAGAGAACTCTTGACAAGTTAATTAGTCTCAAGAGTTCTGACTTTTTCATTTGATGGATAAAAGAAGCAAGAATTGATGATTCAGGAGTCATTTCTATACAGTTCTCTTCCTGGTGATATGTCACTATTTCATCAAAATTTAGCTATTGCAGATGTATGTTCCCATGCTCTTATACACTAATTGGCTATTCGCCCAGGGTTCACCTTAACATCATTGTATTCCCTAATGTTACTACTTGGTCACAATCATTGAAGGGGTTTTGAAAGGACCCCATTTCTCTTCTGGGTGGGGCTCCTAATACATTGTAACCTAACAGGTTTGCAACCTTTATTACAAAAGTGAGTTGTCTGCTGTAAACTAAATTTCTCTCTTATTCTTGCTCAAAGTATTGTGGCTATGCAAATATTGAGACAGATGGTGCAGTTGGGAGAAAGGGGAGCAACTCTGGGAATATATGGCCCAAAGAAAGAGAAAGCGATAAATGGTGGAGGACACTTTAAGTAATCATTTTATATCAATGGTTAGAAAAACAACTGATGCTTTTCTTAAAATATACATACATACATACATACATACATACATACATACAATGCTCCCTCCTCAATCTTTCCAATAACAGTGGGTTGGGCTTGGAGAGTCCAAATCACCCAGACAGCTTTGGCACCTATGGGAGAACTAGAACTTTTCTTCTAGTCCACGGGTGTCAAACCCGCGGCATCACATTGCTATCATGTGACGTTTCATGACAGTTTCCCCTTCATGGAGGTGGGATGGTTGTGACTTCCACCTGACACATCCACCCCATGGGCCGCCCGCTTGACCACTCCTATTCTAGTCCAACACCTTAATCCACTACATCAAATTGCCTAAAACCTTCAAGCAAGAGGGTGTTTTGCAAGGGAAAGCTTTTATTTGCATTATAGCATATTCTTCAGATTTTTCTCTTTGTGGACTCAGTTGGAGTCTTTTCAGGCTCAACTACAAGAACAGACTAGGCTTTCAAAGGAGCAGACTGAAGCATTGTTAGAAGATCGCCGCATCCATATAGAAGAAGCTCAGGTGCAGCACCAGAGGGATGAGGAAAAGATCAAAGACATTACTGAAAAGTAGGTGCATAAGACCAATTGAGTTCACATACCAAAAGGAATGATATGTTTGGGTGTTGTAAAATAATTTTATTCTGCCCTGGGCAAAAAAAAATAAATCACTTTTTACATCTGATCTTTCTGATTTGAACCTTTACTACAATATATGTAGGATAGATTGTTTTGTTAGTGATTACTTCTAGATGTTATCATTTGGGAAAGAGTCCATCACTGTAATTGAGCCTAGCTGTTACATGGATAATTAGTTCCAAATTCAATCACCAAAATGATATTGGTTCTGTGATAAATCTTTGTCTAGCAATCCTGGAGAGCTGCAAATCAGGATACTCTAAGATGATTAATCCAATTTGGGTTAGGATCCAGATCCATGTAGACTCACATCCAGAATACACCTGGTGACAAAGCAGTCATGCAGCCATAAGCTTAGGGCACACCGATATACTGCAGGTGTTGCTTCCTGTTCCACATCCCGATTCACCCTCATAGTGGAGTTAAAGTATAACTTGGCCAATAACTCAGTTACTAATTTATTGCAATCTGCCTCTCTGCAGATACCATAAAGCTCAAAATTTGCTGTATGAGAGTACCAAAGATTTTCTGCAGATGAAGTTTGATGCACGAGCAAATGAAAAATCCTGGATGGCAGAGAAGGACACTCTGCTGAGGAAGATGGACAAATGTAAATGTGCACACAAGCAGAGTGGGATCTATAAAGATGGCAGTCCAGTCCACTATCACATCAATCAGAGTTATGACAGTTGTCAAAGCTGGCAGGTTGCTAGCCCAGTGAATCAGGACACTAGCCTGGATGAATGGAGAAGTAGTCCCCGTCAGCGGAGTTTCACCAAGAAATCACCTCCCAGTGGGAAGGTTGAAGTTTTCAAGAAAAGAAAGCCAAAAGTTGTCAGATGCGTTTTTCGAACAGAGCAGAGCATTCACAAAGTATATGGAGCAGAGATTAAGGTAATGGCTACTGTGCTGTACCAGGTTGTTTCTTAAGATTAGATAGAATACAGGTAATTCTCAACTTACAACAGTTCATTTAGCATCGTTCAAAGGTACAATGCCCTGAAAAAAGTGACTTACAACCATTTTTCACACTTAAAACCATTGCAGCATCCCCATGTCATGTGATCAAAAGTCAGAAGCTTGGCTACTAATTCATATTTATGACGGTTGCAGTGTCCCAGGTTCCCCTGGCAAGCAAATTCAACATGGCAGATTTACTCCAACAGCCATATTACTAACTTAACCGCAATGATTCACTTAACAATTGGCAAGAACAGTCGTAAAATGGGGCAAAACTCATTGAACAAATGTCTCACTTAGCAATGGAAATTTTGGGATCAATTGTCATAAATCAAGAACTACCTGTACCATACAACTTCAACACTGATTCCATGGTGCATCGAAATGATGTTTATAAATGTTTCTTGCCAGCTACTCTTTTTTTTCTTATTTATTTATTGATGGAAATAATTATTTATTGATGCTGAAATAAGGATTTTTTTTTTAATCTCGCCTCCAGGGATTGAAAGATCAGTTGACCCAGGAGCAGAGATTAGCAAGCATGTATCGAGAACAATGTGTTTCATTGGAAGAGGAGTTGGCTAAGAATGAGGAGGAAGGAAATTTCGGTCAAGAAATGTTCAAGGTAAGTTGTTTTTGCTGCTCTTGAGGGCAACCTTGACTAATTATGATAGCTCCTTCCTCAATCTTGCAGTGAGAATTGCTCACAGATATCTGATTATTACACTGTATTCTTAACATTTTGCTTCCACATTTGTAGCAACGGTCAGAAAAGATGGGAAAGCGTCTACAGCTAATGACCCGGCGCTATGAGGCCCTGGAAAAAAGGCGTGCCATGGAGGTGGAAGGGTTTAAAAATGACATCAAACAATTCCAAAAGAAGCTAAAGGATGTGGAGAAGCAACTTTTCAAGGTAGCAAAAGTTAAAATAAGAATCAATTCCTCCAAAATAATGCACTGAGACCAAATTTCCAAAGTTAAAAAATAATAAGCAGAATCTACAGTATTTTCAGTTAAGTATGATTTCACCAAGAGCCAGGGTGGCTAAGGAGATTGCATTAGGAAGAAGAAAGTTCTAGACCTCCCAGCATGGGGTGCTGTATCATCACTGTGCTGATAACCAGTTATAAATTTTACCCTGAGTCAGCTAGGCAATGCTATTTGAGTTCTGACCCATTTTAAGTTGTGAGGAACTGGATCAGAAGAAAAAAGCCATGACGCCACCATAACATAACACACTGGGTCTGGTTTTTATGCCCCCTCCAATCTGATGCACCAATTATACCATTCCTGGACCAAGAGACCTTGCTGGTATGCTCTGGTTGGATTATGGCGACATTTTCTACATGGGGCTAAAATTGGAAGACCATCTAAAATTTACAACTAACCAAAATACAGCTGCACATGCACTTTTCTGGGGACCTTTAGCTTATCTGTATTACCCAATTGCTGTTAGCTACACTGGACACCATTATTGTTTTGAGTACAACTCAAGGTGCTGATTATCACCTTTAAAGCTATGTATGGTGTAGCATCACTATGTAATATTTGTGGGACTGCTTCTCCCTGAGAATATCTACCCAAGGTTACACTAGTTAGATAGGATGGGCACATTCCCGTTCCCTTCCTTTAAATGTCATCTGGTGAGACCTAGGAAGTGTGCCATCTCTGTATCAACCCCTGCCCTATGCAATATCCTCCCCAGATCTCACAAGCCTTTACCTGTTACCCTTCCAGAGGGCCTTAAAAAGCTGGTTCTTTCTCCTAAACATTAAGTTAGGGAGTGGCTGGACCCCATTAGCTGTTAAATGTTGATTTACAAACAAGTGTTTTGAGGGATTCTATGAACTATCTTATTTCTGGTTATGTATTTCCTGCTGTTTTTGTGAGCCACCCAAAATTATTGTACTTGAGATGGGCAACCCCATATGTCCTTCCAGTCAATTGGTCAATAAAATCTACTCAAAACTTTCTATGTTCCTTTTCTGAAATCAAACTGTTCTTTGAAATTGTTTTTCTTTCTAGGTGGTAAAGAATGTGGGACCCGACCAAGATCTTGCAATGCTACATGAAGTTCGCCGAGGGAACAAGAGAACCAAAAAGCTACAAGGAGAACTTAGAACCTTAAAATCAAAGATATATGGGCTGGAAAATGACCTACGAGATTATTGATAATGATATGTCAGTCAGAATGAGCAGTGTTGATAAAGACCTGTTGCTGCAACAAACCTTTTTTTTTTTTTACAAATGTGTAACTTCACTGAGTGTAACATATACTTTACATTCCAGGGCAGAAGAAAACAATTGAAACTTGTGAGGCTTGAAAAGAAATTCCTTTTACCTGTTTGGTGTGTACCTAGATTTGATCTCTGTGGTGTTGAACCAGGCCAGGGATATTTGGTGATTTCTTTTGCAGTGCTTAGAAGAGATGTGATCTATAACAGGGGTCTCCAACCTTGGCAACTTTAAGACTTGTGGATTTGAAGTCCACAAGTATTAAAGTTGCTAAGGTTGGAGAACTCTGATCTATAAGAATTTTTCACTAGCTAAGAATGATATGTTATGCAAGAATCCCAAGAAAACAGCTAGGTGGGCTGTGTACCTTAGTTTATTACAGAAAAGAAAGGAATATCTAAATGATTTTCTCAAACTGAGCAGTATATATAGAAGGGTAGATACCAAGAGAGAATATCTTGCAGTGAGCTAAAAGCCATTATAATTCTATTTTTCAAATCAAAGCCTGTTCTTGGAAAAAGTGCTTTCCTGGGTTCTCTACAGATTTGTAGCCTAATTTAAGGAGAAGCACAGATCAAGGAACTCTATTCACAAATGACAGCTTCAGCCTCAAACAGATCTCACCCAGGATAAAGTGTGTGTAGGGTTGCAGGGTGCACTAAAAGAAGAATCAGATTCATTGAGTTGAAATTTGTATCTGAATAAAATTGCAAAGGATTTAGTTATAACACAGATGCTTTCTAGCAGTGGTCGTTCTTATGTTTTCATGAGTATAATTTTTATTTTGCAGAAATCTTTCTGAACCCAGAAAAGAATTATGATGCATCTATTGTTTATACTCTGCTGTAGAATAATAAAACTGACATTAAAGCATTATCTTGATTTTTGTTTGCTTGATCATTAACAATTACAGAGGTTTAATGTAAACTACTTAATAGCCTACATTTAGGCTATTAATAGACAATTTAATATTAATTTCCACATTAAAAAAAGCTTTGGAACATTTTAAGATAATTATCAATCTATTTTGTTAACTTTGTTGGAAGTACAGCTACCCTTCAACATTCCCAATTATGCTTTCTCTGTGCATACATTCTATGTGCATACATATATACATACATAACATTAACTTCTAGAATCATCAGAGTAAAAAATAGTAAGCCAAATAATAGGTACAAGGTAAAAAAATGAAATATAGCTAAATCTATTTCATACCAGCATTCATTATATTTCTGTCTTTGTATCCCCTATATGAACCTCTCCCCTCTCCATCATTGACTTATTATTTTCACTCATGTATTCGCTTCCAAACCCCTTTCCAGATGCAAGCTCAGAGGAAGAGGGTGAGTTTGAGTTGGCAGAGGAAAGCACAGAGCCGAATGTTGGTTAGGATCAGAGTTTGGAGAGTAGACTAGGGGTGTCAAATTTGCATTGTCACATGACGTATTGCAACTTTTTTCCCCCCTTCGTTAAACCAGGGATGGGCATGACCAGCACAGCGGTGGGATTCAAATTTTTTTACTACTGGTTCTGTGGGCATGGCTTGGTGGGCGTGGCAGGGGAAGGATACTGTAAAATTTCCAGTCAGAGGTTGTATTTGCCAGTTCTCCATACTAAAAAATTTTGGTACCTGTTTTCCAGAACTTGTCAGAACCTGCTGAATGCCACCTCTGAACCAGCACTTGATGCATCCTGCCTGCAGGCCACAAGTTTGATAGCCCTGGTCTAGCCTGATGGAACAGCCTCAGCTGGGATAATGGAGGAACAATAGGCTGAGTCTGAGTGAGGCAAGCCAACCTGCAGCCAGTCAACTGGGCAGGATTGGGAGCAACTGCTGCCCATTAGCAATGAGGAGGTGGAGTCCCTACCTCCTGCTCCAAGGACACACAGCAGAGAGGAAACGGGCACAACACAAATCAGATTACTCATGAGGAGGCAACTTTGCCTTTCTTGAAGAGCTTAATAGTATTTTCCAAATGCTAGGTGTAAGTGTACATTTCTTGCCTACACTGAAATTGCAAGCCACTTTAAGAAACCAAATCCATATTTAATTTTGTACTGTTGGTGCCTTCTTTGTATTCCTCACAATTCTTTGCTTTCTATACACATTGTATCATCCTCTTGTATGTTTTTCTCTCAAAAGCTTTTTCCACGGATCATTTCACCTGGTATCCTTAATGGGAATTGACATATATTGTAATCTACATTCAATGGTCACACTAAATGTATGGAGATCTTGAGAGACTACATTAGGCATAGTTCTTAAGCTTTCATCTTGAGAAACTACATAAAGCCCATGTCACACTGGCCAACGGATGCAAAAAGGACACAGCGGATGAGCAAAATGTTCCATCCATTGTTATCCGCTCTCAAAAGGGGCAAAAATTTGCATAACCGGAGCGGATAACACGGACGCGGGGAGGATGCAGGGCAGATGCAAAGCGGATGCGGAACGGAAGGCCAGCGGATGGGAGCGGATGGCACATCCGCAGGGCTTCCGGGGGGCCTCAGCAAAGCGGATGCAGAACGGATACAGCGGATGCAGAACGGACGCCGAACGGATGAAGCGGATGCACAGCGGAAGCCTGGCATTAATTGCGCATGTGGGGAGGATGCATTGCGTCAGCCCCGCGGATATAACGGAAGCAGCTCGGAAGAAGGTTGCCATTCAGAGAAAAGACCTGCTGCTGGACACATCGACTGCCTTGCCTGCCCTGCCTGCATGTCTGCCTGCCAACCTTGCTGCCAGCCTTGCTGCCTGCCTTGCTGCCTGCCTTCCTGCCAGCCTTGGTTCATGTCTGCCTGCCAGCCTTGGTGCCTGCCTTGCTGCCAGCCTTGGTTCCTTCCAGCCTCCCTGCCAGCCAGTAACCCCACAACCATGCGGAAGCACAGCAAGCCTCAGCCATCTGCTGCCAGCCCTGGCAAGAGGGACAGGGCTACCATCCCGCCCCCTGGCCCTCACTCTGGTTCTCCTGGGGCTTCTGCAGCAAGGGCTCGCTCTTCTGGGGCTAGGGCTTCTGCTGCTTCTGCTTCTGGAGGAGCTGATGACAAGCACTCCAGCACCAGCCACCTCCACAGCACCTGGACCCTTCACCCCTGAGACTGAGTGACCAAGAGGAGTGCCAGAGACTCATTTTTGGCTTATAGCTTGTTGTTAATAAAGTCTAATTATGATTCACACACTTGCTTCATTTCTTTTTTTTAATAAAGTCTTGCTGGAAACTTTTAGAAATGGTTTAAGCCTTTGCATGCTTGTGGGATGGGTTAAGATAGCTGTGGGATGGGCAGGGATACCTGTGGGATGGGCAGAGATACCTTTGGGATGGGTTAGGATAGCAGTGGGATAGATAAACCTCCAGTGCAAGCATAGTGGGACTGTATGGTCCACCCTCCCAAGTGCCACACCTACAGCCCTTTATTATCAATAATAATGTAATAAATATCCACACATGTCAATATAAACACAACCCTTTATTAAACGCCCTGTTCATTGTAGGCCAACCCAACATACATGGCCCAATCTCATCCGTGTGATGAGACAGGCTGAAGGAAGCATCCATTAAGCTTTTACCATCCTGTCTTGCCACTCCACTGCTCCAGCTGGGGAGTTGCACCAGTGTTTCAGGAGTTTGCGTGCTTCTTCGCCTCACGTGAGGCTCTGTTGGGGCCTTGCACATCCTGAGTGTCGATCAGGTTTTGCCCTTGCCTCCATTCCCCATTGCCTTGTTGACGGTCCACAAGCCTGTTCTGCAAGACTGGGTTGCGGGTGCGCATGAGATTGTGCAGGATTCAGCAAGCTTCCACGATCCTCCTCATGGTCTCTGAGCTATACTGCATGGTGGTGAGAAGTACCTGGAACCTGTTGGCCAGGATGCCAAAGGCGTTCTCCACCACCCATCTTGCCCTGAACAGCCTATAGTTGAAGATCCTCTCTTCACGGGTGAGTGTAGGGCTTCATGAGGTAGGTTGTGAGGGAGAAGGCGTCATTCCCCCATGATGAAGTAGGGCATATCTTGAGTGTCGTTGGGCAGCGGGTCTGGATCTGGGAAACCCACCATGAGTTTGCGTTCCAGCCCCTCCTTGAGGTCACTGGCGTTGTATACCTGGGCATCTGAAGATGAGCCATTGCATGAAGCATCAATGTACATGAACTTGTAGTCAGCATCGACCATGGCGAAGAGGATGATGCTGAAGAAGCCCTTGTAGTTGTGATAAGTGGACCCCGACTTGGCTGGCGCTTTGCAGGCCACGTGCTTGCCATCTATGGCTCCAACGGTGTGGGGGAAGTTCCACTTCTGATACCACTGCTCTGCAACTTTCTTCCAGCCTTC
>BLBF01000055.1:17443669-17462884 GCA_015471245.1 Laticauda colubrina | reverse complement strand
GACCACAAAGCTGATGGTGCTGGGTGGCACCCTCCAGCCGTACTGCATGCTCCTGTAGGTGGTCCCTGAGGCCAGGTGGCGCAGAGTGAGTGCCACCTTGAGCCCAGGTTCCAGGCTGGGCCGGAAGTTGGTGTTTGTCTTGCTCAACCTGGGTGTCAGGCGCTGCACAACTTTGTCAAACATGGCTGGAGGCATCCTCATGAAGTTCTGGAACGCCCGAGTGTCTTCGCTCCTGAGCTCCACCATCAGCTTGTTGTATAGTCCGTCCTCTGCTCTTCTGGCGAACTATCTTTGGACCCAGACTTTTTTTGGGTGCCTCCTTTTCTTCCCGTAGTAGAGTTCACAGAGCCTGTAGATGGTTTTGCACTGTTGCAGAAGGATGGTGGCTGCTGAAAGGACTTTGTCACAATCCATGGTGGACATGACTAGATGCTGTGGAAGAGGAAGAGCCAGATGAAGGCTGCAGAGGTCTGCACCGCTGGGCTGCTGTTCTGAAAGTGAGATGCAGGTGAGTTGCTCCCCCTTTTTATAGACAGTATAGGTTTTCCGCTAGGCATCCTCTAGGCATCCTCTAGGCATCCTGTAGACATCCTTAATATCCGAGATAGGTCCCCTCTGCGAATGTTTTTTCCATTTTAAACGCTTTGTTTCCGTTCTGCATCTGCTAGGCATCCGTTCTGCATCCGTTCCGTGTCCGTTCCACTTCCTCCCTGCGTCTGGGCGGATGCGAGTTGCGTGGATGCGCAGCGGATGCCTAGCGGATATAGCGGATGCGTAATGGATGCGTAACGGATGCCTAGTGGATGTGTAGTGGATGCTGAACGGATGAACTGGATACATTTTCTGCGCAAATGTTTTGGGCAGCCCAAAACTTTTGGAGCAGATGAAACGTCCATAAATGGATGCTGGATGGATAGAGAGGAAACCAAACGGAGGCAGTGAGTACATCGCGTTTTTGAACGGATGGCAAGGTTTTTTGTCCCTTTTACATCCTCTTTGCATCCATTGGTTCAGTGTGACATCGGCTTTAGGCATAGTTCTTGATGCATGATCACAGTTGGGAGTGGGGTTTCTGTCAGTTTAAACTGAATCATCATGTAGCGACCCAATTTCATGACCATTTTTACTGTAGTTGTTAAGTGAATCATACAGTCCTTAAGCAAATTCAGTTTCCCCAGTTAAAGTTGTTTTTTGGAAACTGGCTAGGAAAATTGCAAATTGTGATCACATAAACAGTGTGGTGGCCAGAAAACCAAATTGCTATCCAATAACCATGCAATGACTGGATTATAAACAACTTTTTCTGATGTTAGTCTCACTGAACTATCATTAAATAAATTGTCATACACTGAAAGGTACTTGTAGTATCTGAAAAATTATATGATTCCATCTTGCCTTGGAGTAGGGGGCTGCTCATGCCTTGATTCTTAAAATCTGCTTATTTCAGAAAGCTGCTGAATGTAGAGTGAATCTGCTTCTCTATGTAAAAATATCCCCAAAATCAGTACAGCTATCCTATTAATAATTTGTTTTTTTTTTAAATTCCAATCACAAACTCAGTGATTAGAATGTGTAGGAAGCTGGCAAAGCAAAAATGCAATTAAACAACCTATATTTGTGTTTTGCCCTTGGAAAACTCCTAGATCAAATCTAATGTGGATAAAGTTGAAAGCTTTGCTTACACTATAAATATAATTGTGGATTTATTACATACTTTGTCTGTACTGGCAATATAACTTCTGGATCATATTCTAAACAGGCGTCTGTTGATTTAACATGCAGCAGGTCTAACAGAACAGGTATATTTCCATTGTACCTTTGTGTTTTGTTCGGAAAACACACGAGGTAGACCGGGTTCCAACAACAAATACTTTTATTGTAAACTAGTCAGTAAATAGGAACACTTGGCTGAAGCCGGGGCCAGCCTTTTATACAGGCTGGCTTGCCTGCTTGCAGCCAATGGCAGTTGTTTAGATTTGCCGCCTTTTTGGCAGCTCTTTGGATTGGTTTCTAGTGAACCAATCCAGTGTTCATTTTATTAGCCAATCAGGTTTGTAGATTTGGAGTCATCCACTTTACATACAGAACACCCCTCCCCCCTTAGTTCAGTCCTACGTGGTGACGTAGTCTCGCAGGTAGGTGGGGCTTTTCCGGACTCGACTTGACCTGCGCGGTTCATTTTCAGTGAAGACTTCGACCGGTTCGGATGGGGCTGCTGTGTCGTCCGTCCTTCTCTCTGGAACCGTCTGGAAGGGTGAGTCAGCCATTTTACCGCCGCCTGAGTTTCTTAGGCTGGCGGTTTCGCCGCTCCCTCCCGTTTCCTCGGGGCAGGTCGAGCTGGCTTGGCTGGCCCCTTCCGATGGGCTCTTTCCGCAAGTCTCTTCAAACAGTGAGTCTTTTATTTGCTCTTTTTGTTCGTATTGTTTGTTAGGTTTAGTTTTAAACAGTTCTTTATTTGTTTCTCGCCTTTCCCCCCCCACCTTGGTTTGCATTTCGCCGGTTTTTCCGGTGAATGTTTGTAAGTCTGTGGTTCTTTCTATAATTCGAGATTGAAGCTGGTCTATGTGCCGCTTCCATTCCCTGCCATCGTCTAGTTTTACTCGGTAGGATTTGGGGCCTGTAATTTGGATAATTTGTCCTGGTAGCCACACCGGGTCCCCGGTGAAGTTTTTGGCGTATACCAAATCGTCTATTTCGAATTGTCTGAACCGTGTAGAGGAGTCAGGGGGGTTTTCTGGGGTAAAATTTGGGTGTAACCTATCCAGGTGAGATCTTAATTTTCGCCCCATGAGTAATTCTGCTGGTGACTTATTTGTTATAGTACTGGGTGTTATGTGCTGGAGTGTGAGCAAACAGTTTACTTTATGTTGGATATCTCCAGCGTCCATTCGTTCCAACCCTTCTTTGGTAAACCGGACCATTCTCTCAGCCCTGCCGTTCGCAGCCGGGTGAGCCGGCGCGGTTAGTGCATGTCTTATACCTAGGGAGGCTAGGTATTGCTCAAATGGTATGCTGGTTAGCTGTGGCCCGTTATCTGAGACGAGAACGTCCGGTATGCCATGGGTGGCAAAAAGGCTGTCCAGTTTTTTTATTACAGCTTCTGTTGTCGTTGATGGCATAATTTTTACTTCAAGCCAATTTGAATAGGCATCAACGACAATCAGAAAGGTATGCCCCTTGGTAGGCCCCGCGAAGTCAATGTGTATTCTTGACCACGGTCCTCGAGGGGTTTCCCAGTCCTTAACGGGTGCTTTTGGTGGGGATGGTCTGATTGCCTGACATTTGTGGCATGAGCTTACCCAATACTCTATGTCCTTATCAATACCCGGCCACCACACATAACTTCTGGCAAGGCTTTTCATCTTAACCATTCCCGGGTGCCCTTCATGTAACAGCTTAAGTACCCTGGGCTGTAATTTGGCAGGGATTACTACCCGATCACCCCACAACAAACACCCCTTTTGGATAGAAAGTTCAGTCTGTCTGGACCGGAAAGGTTTAAAGTTTTCAGTTTTTTGATTCTCCGGCCAGCCTTTACCTACCCAGCTAAGAACGCGGGCAGTCAATGAGTCTTTCGCGGTGGCTCTGGCGACATCATATGCCGATATGGGTAGATCGGGGCAAGTCTCGATTTGTAGCGTTGTCATCGCTGGTGCCGGGTCTGCGTCGGTTGCTGGTAAGGGTGCTCTACTCAAAGCGTCCGCATGGGAAATTTGTTTCCCTGGCCGGTGTGTCAGAGTGTAGGAATAAACTGCTAGGAACTCTGACCATCTCGTCATTCTTGGGGACAGTATATTAGGTGTTGGCTTGTTTCCCGCCAAAATCCCCATTAGCGGTTTGTGATCCGTTATGATTTGAAAAGTCCTCCCATATAAGTATTCGTGGAATCGTTTTACTCCAGCGACAATTGCTAGAGCTTCCCTGTCCAATTGGCTATAATTCCGCTCGGTTTTTGATAGAGTCCTAGAATAATATGCCACGGGTGCTTCTCTGCCATCCGGTAGTTGGTGGCTCAGGATGGCACCTACTCCATATGGTGAGGCGTCGCAGGTCACTGTTAATGGCAGAGTGTCGCTAAATTGGATGAGAACGTTTGTTGATGTTAGCAAGCTTTTAATATTTTGGAAGGCTTTTTTTTCTTTGTAACCCCAAGTCCAAGTTGCCTTTTTGTCTAGCAGACGGTGTAACGGTTCTGCTATAGTGGCTTTGTTTGGCAGGAACACGTTATAAAAATTAATTAATCCTAAGAACGCTTGTAGTTCTGTTTTATTTCTTGGTTCAGGAGCGTCTTTGATCGCTTTAACTTTTTTGTCTGTGGGGTGGATACCCTCTCCGTCTATTGAGTAGCCCAGGAATTCGACGCTGTTCTTAACTAAACAGCACTTTTCTCTTTTAACCTTGAGGCCAGATTCCCTAAACTTAGTCAGAACCTCTTTCAGTCTGTTCCTTAATTGAGTTTCATCTCTGGCCGAGATTAGGACGTCGTCAAAATAGGGAACGACTCCTTGTATGCCATTTAGAAGGCGTTCCATCAGACTCTGGAAGACGCCAGGGGCTACGCTTACTCCAAATTGGAGCCGGTGGCATTTGAATGCGCCCTTATGGGTGACTATAGTCTGCGCTTCTGCTGTTTCTGGGTCCACTGGGAGTTGTTGATAGGCTTGTGCCAAGTCGAGTTTGGCGAAAACTTTGCCTTTTCCCAGGGAATGAAGCAAATGCTGGACTACTGGCACCGGGTATGTGCTTGGTTGTAATGCGTGGTTCAGGGTAGCCTTATAGTCACCACAGATTCTGATGGACCCGTCCGGTTTAATGGGTGTGACAATAGGCGTTTCCCACTTGGCATGGTCCACAGGTTCTAACACCCCTTGGGCTACTAATTTGTCCAGCTGTTCCTCTATTTTTGCCTTTAGTGCAAAAGGAACTCGCCTGGCTTTTATTCTTCGTGGGGCTATTTGGGGGTTTAGATTGAAAGAAATGGGGTTTCCCCGGTACTTGCCCAGTGAGCAGTCAAAAACGTCCTGGAATTCTCGGATGAGGTCGTCTTCCCAGCCGGTTGTAGTCACTCGATCGACCCCGGTCATCCCGATGCCCAATGGCGCGAACCACTCGATGCCCAGGAGGCTTGGTCTGTCTTGGTTGACTATGGTCAGCGGAAGCACCTTGATGTGATTTTTGTAGGCGACTCGGAAATGTCCCATGCCAATCACAGGGATTTGGTTTCCCTGATAGTCCTTGAGGGTTAGGTGCTGCTTCTTCAATTCTTTGGGTTTGATACCTGGGACTAACTGTTTAATTGTGTCCCACGATACCATGGAGAGGAAGGACCCCGAGTCCACTTCCATCTTGCAGTGTTTTCCCTCGATTTCCACGATGACTTTAATTTTTCTCCCACTTTCCGTCTGAGCGCTCTGTATAATGACAGTTTGGTGTGTATTGGCTCGCTTCTCTTGTTGCCATTTTCTTTCGGCTCGTTTAGGCTCGTCTCGTGTTGGGGAATTTCTGCGTCTCGTCGGGCTGTAGAATTTTTTGTTTCTGCAGACCTTCTCGATGTGCCCTCGTTTTTTGCAATGTCGGCAGACGGCATCGAGAAATCTGCATTCGGCTCGTGGATGGTTTCCTCCGCAGCCAGCGCATTCCCGCCAATTTCTCCTTTCGCGCTCTTTTTTGTTCGTGAGCAAACGGTGGACCTCGTCGTCCTCTTCGCTCGATTCATTTGTTTCGCCCAACTCTTCGTAGTGGGTTGTGGTGGCAGGATGCTTTCTGTCTTTGGCTGGTGTTTCTTCGCTGTGTGTGTTCATCTTTTTAATGGCTACAGCAGATTTTTTCGCGGCTTCAGCGGCTGTAGCTTCCGCGATGGCTTCGGTAACGGTGATGTTGGGCTTGTTGAGCATTTTACTCTGTGCGGTCGAGTCTCTCAGGCCTAACACCACGCGATCTCTCATTGCCTCGTCTATGTTTAAAAATTCACACTCACCCCCTATTTGTCTGAGGGCAGCGATGAAATCGGCGACGGTCTCTCCCTCTCTCTGGTCTCTGCGGTAAAATTCGTGTCGCTTTATTAAGTTAGACACCATCGGAGCGTAGTGTGCTTTGAGGAGTCTCTGCAATTCTGTCCACGTTAGTTGTTTAACGTCCCGGGGCTTCGCGAGGGCTTTTGCCATTTTAAAAACTGTTGGCCCGCAGTGCGTCAGGAACACGGCTCTCTTGCGTTGTTCGGAAATGCCTTCCATTTCATTGCTCTCCAAGTACATTTGGAAGCGATCAGCATAGGAATCCCAATCCTCTTCGTTGGGATTGAAGGGCGCGGGCGGTGCGTTGTTTCCAGACATCTTGGTTGTAATCTGGACTTCTTATCACCGCGTGCAGGTTTTTCCGTTCAGGACGATCCCATCCTCGTCGCCAGTGTTTTGTTCAGAAAACACACGAGGTAGACCGGGTTCCAACAACAAATACTTTTATTGTAAACTAGTCAGTAAATAGGAACACTTGGCTGAAGCCGGGGCCAGCCTTTTATACAGGCTGGCTTGCCTGCTTGCAGCCAATGGCAGTTGTTTAGATTTGCCGCCTTTTTGGCAGCTCTTTGGATTGGCTCCTAGTGAACCAATCCAGTGTTCATTTTATTAGCCAATCAGGTTTGTAGATTTGGAGTCATCCACTTTACATACAGAACACTTTGTATCTTATATCCTAAAAGTTCGGATTTTCCAACACTGTACGAAATTAAAATTGTCACCTTTCTTATTAAAATAGCCTGTGTAATGTCACTTAATATAGTTTGCAACATAAGCTTTTGAGGGGGAAAGGATCCAGTCCAATTGACAAATTATAAGAATGGCAGAAAAAACGCAAATGCTGAGACTAAAGCAACATTCGATTGAAACATTTTGAAAATGAATATGGAAAGTCCAAATATACATATAAATATTGCAATGACTTAGAGTATGTTGGAATGTTTAGGATAGTTCCAGGATATTGGAAAAAAACACAATATGTCTTACCATAAAATCAAAATAAGAATGTTTAATAATAGATAGTCCTCAACATATAACCATTTGTTTTGGGACCATTGAAAGTTATAATGGCACTGAAAAAAAGGGACTTATGACCAGTGGTGGGATTCAACCGATGTTACTACCGGTTTGGTGACTATGTTTTGTACACGCATGCGCGCACATGTAAAAAAACCTTTAGCTGTGCCACCAGGACAGCAGAAAAGCACTGCGCGCAAATGCGCAGCATTTGCACAGTAGCTGAGGATGAAAAAGCAGGAAATAAAGGTAACAGCCCAGGCGGGTGGTTGGGCCAAACATCAGCAGTGGCAGTGCCCAGGGTCATGCAATCACCTTTTGCAACCTTCTGACAAGCAAAGTCAATAGAGTAGCCACTTAACAACCATGTTACTAATTTAATAACTGCAGTGATTCACTTAACAATGTGACCAGTTCAAAGTTCAAGTTCAAACCTTTATTGTAAACAGAGCAAAACTCGCTTCACAATTGTCTTGCTTAGCAACATAAAATTTGGTCATTAAATCGAATACCTGTATGTGCCATCAAGTCACTGAGATGTGTCTCTTAATGACCACATACAGTGCATTCAGAAAGTATTCAGACACTCTTCACTTTTGTCAATTTTGTTACGCTGCAGTCTGATTGTACATGTTGACATGCATTTTTTTTTTGCCTCGTTGATCTACATTCAGTGCCCCATAATGACAAACTGAAAACAGAATTGTAGAAATGTCTATAAATTTATTAAAAAGAAAGAAACTGAAATATCGCATCAGCATATGTAATTCAGACCCTTTGCAACAACACATGAGCTTTAGCTCTGGTGCCTCCCATTTCTCTTGATAGTTGCTGACATGTTTCTACACCTTGAAATGGAGTCGAACCTGTGATAAATTAAATTGATTGGACCTGATTTGGAAAGGCACACACCTCTCTACAGAAGGCGTCACAGCTGACAGCATCCCCTTATGCTCCATTTTTGGGCCTCCGGGGCCTCAGGCAAGCCTCCTGTGGATGCATTTTTGCTCCCAGGAAGCTTCCCTTGGACCTAGGAAGACAAAAAATGGAGCACAGGGAGGGGGCAACACAACCACCCTACCACCCCCGCAGGCCTCTTTTTGCCTCCTGGGCCTCAGGGAGGCATCCTGGATGAAGCATTAACACAGCGAGGGGGTCCTGGCACATCTGATCATCAGAACAGCTGATCATCGGGGGGGAAGAAATACCTTAAGGGCTGACTGGGTGGGGGAGAATGAAGTCAATGATGTTGGGCATGCATGTGATATTGGGCATGCATGATAAGGACTGGACAGGGAGGAGGGGGACGGGAACAACCAGGGACATGATTTGCCTGTTCTCCAAACTGTACAGAATCATAACAACCAGTTCTGTACAACCGGTCTGAACCAGTAGAATCCCACCCCTGCTAATAATGCCATCTTCTTGCCTTAATTATGCAAGGAGTTCCTAATTTTTACACAAGCTCTAAAAGAAAAGAATCAAATCAGAATTAAATTGAAACAGTACAATTTCACACTGAATTTTCTCAAACCTCTTTGTTCAACATTGAAGAATTCCATAAATACTTCTGAGACAAAATCTCCTGACAAGTAGTCTTTCCTGAGAAAGGCCATTTTTTGCCTCTGGTATAAAAGGAACTTTCTCCCTGTCTTTTGTCTTATAACTCGAGCACTTTTTAATTTCACATTTAAATGGTGCCATCCATTAAATTGTACAATTTTCTGGACTAATAAAACCGTATCATTACAGAATGCACAGCTAAACCATGAAATATGCAGTCATCCAAAATGATGCCTGCCTATTTAGACCGTTGAAAAAGATAGCTCTGAAATCTGGACAGATTGGACTATTAATTAATGACTATTAATCTCTCTGCTAATTTACTACCTCCAGAATCACAGACAGCATCATTCAAATACCACATTGCTAGGGAACAATGGTGAAGAATAATTATAATCTTGCTGGCCATGTCTGTAAATTTCTTGAACGTAATTCGGCTATCTGCAGGCTATGGTCAAATAAGACAAATGGTGGCCATGACTGATTCAAGCTCTGCATGTTTTTTATGTTGTATTGTATCTAATATAACAAAACCCATCCTGTTTAATACTTTACTGATATATTTGTGCCACATTCCCCAAACGTGTCCTCCAGAGCAATGGTGAGATTCAAAAAAATTTACTATCAGTTTTGTGGGCATGATTTGATGGGTGTTGTTGAGGTAATTCCCCATTAGGAGAATGAGCGCATACAGGGAGACGTATTTGAGAGTAGTCTTTGAATAATACACATACGGAGCACACAGATACACTGTACAGTAAATGTAGGTTTTACTTCCAGAAACGTAAAGCAAAGTCCAAAATAAGCAGTCCAAAGTCATTCACAGATAAGATCAGTCAGTTTTTAGTCCAGGGATAATCCAATAACAAATTCCAGTGTCAAAAACAGTTCAGTATCAGACTTACATCAAATCCAGAAATAGCAGTCAATTAGGAAAAAAATGGAGGAACGGCAATACAGAAGGAAACAGAGACTGACTCACACTCTCTTCTGAGACTAAGATTAAAACAAATCAGATTTCTGGCTCCTTCTTATGGCAATTTGAGAAACCACATCCAACTACAGTTTTGCATTTTCTTAAAGATACAGTTTTAAAATGTTTATCCTGGTTTATATATTGTCCAACCCAAATATCTGTTAGGTGACATATATTCCTAACATTCTCCCCTTTTGGGTAAGACAATATATACAACCTTACATTCTAAGTCCATAATCTTCACAGCTAGCCTTATGCTTTATAGAGCCTTGGGCCTTTGTAAAATGATCTGCTATGTTGTTTTCTGACATACAGTATTCTAGCTTAATCATTTTACTTTGCACACATTGTCTCACATTTAAATATCTTAAATCTGTGTGTTTTGTTCTTGTCTTAACAGCAATATTTGAAGCCAACTGTATTGCTGATTGATTAACTTCATAAACAACAATAGGATCTGTTACATTAATTCCCATATCAATTAATAATTGCTTATACAAAACTAAGTCTGTACATAGTAAAGACAAACATGAGAATTTAGCCTCCATTGTTGACAAACTTAGATGTTTCTGTCTAATAGACCTCCATCCAATCAATGCTTTTCCCAATAATACTACAGTACCTGATGTAGATTTTCATGTTTTTATGTCTGTAGCAAAACCTGCATCAGCTTATGCAGTTAAATTCAATTCATCTTTTGGCTCCAAATACAATGCATAATGTATTGTTTGTTTCAGATTTCTTAACACACGTTTAGCAGCTTGCCAGTGCCTTTCAGTTGGCTCAGTGTTAAATCTCGCTAATTGTTTAACACTGTATGCTATATCTGGCCTTGACCAATTACTGAGATAAGATAAACTATCAATCAAGGACTGATAAATGTTCTTATCAAAAATAGGACTTTGAACATCACTATGGCTAAACAATCACCAACTGCTGGAGGACAAGGTGAGTTTTGACAGAGGATTACACCCATCAGTTTATCCATCCTTCAGAATCTGATCCTCTCCTATTTTCCTAAGAAGCCCCCACCTACTCTACAAAATCCCTTTTCTGTTCCTCATGCTTGCTCAGTCTGTATCTCTTGCTCTCTGTCTTTCTTGCCTTCTCACGATGTCACTCATAGGCCTTTCACTCTGTCTTTTTATCTTTCTGTCATCGGATTTTCTCTTCTTCTACGCTCTGTCTCTCTCAGGTTTTTGTTTCTTCACTTGGCATTCCCAACTTCCTCCCACTTGCTTGTTTTCTTGCTCATCTGCCTCTCTCACATTCCCACAATCTCTTTCTTGCTCATTCTTTCTGTGCTCCACTTACCCTTTGCTCAACAGATGACTGAAGGGAGAGCTGTGGTGGCACAGTGGTTAGAATGCAGTATTGAAGCTTATTCTGCTGACTGCCAACTGCCAGCAGTTCAATTCTCACCGGCTCAAGGTTGACTGTATTCCATCCTTTTGTGGTCGATTAAATGAACACCTGGATTGTTGGGGGCAATTTGCTGACTCTGTAAACCACTTAGATAGGACTGTAAGGCACTGTGAGGTGATATATAAGTCTAAGTGTTATTGCTAATGAGCAATGCTGTCTCAACTTCAGCCCACAATGTTCCGCGATAAGAGCTACCTGTCCATTTGAGCATTCACTTTATGTGTCTACCTGTCCGACATGAAACAGTAGACCCTGAAGATAATCTAGCACTGACAACATTATCTAGTTTAGGTTAATGAAATGATTTCAAGAAAACAAGCAACCTCAGAAAACACCAAGGATCCCTCATTTCAACCTTGAGCTACAAATATTCTCCTTTATTGATAAAGAATCTGAATAATGATAGACAAGGGCTTTGCATCTTTTGTGGGTAGATGTCCAGATCCTGATCACTCCTGCTTAAGGTCAGAAGTTACTAGAGATCAGAGAGGAATAGGAACAGTCTCAGCAACTGAAAACCACCAATAGTAGCTGGAACAATTCCAGCTGCTGCCCTATTGTTATGAGAGTTGCCACAAAGTACCACAAATATCGCAAGGCTGGTGTTAGAAGATGGGAAATGTTACTACTGCATATCATTGGATCAGATTAGATGGTCTCAGTGGTGAGCTGGGCATAAGGCAAAGCCTTAGAATCTGCCTTAAGGAGGATCTATTTTAAGGAATTAAAAAGATATCTTCCAACCACAGAGGTGTGGATGAGATCTTAGTGAAAATGATTACTTTCCTTCAAGTCTTTTAGTCAATCATGCAATTAAGTATTAAAGCAGAAGGATATTGTTCTGATTTGCTCAAAAAAAGCATCAAGTCATGCTCTGACTTGATCTGACTGTTACTATTTCTAATGAATGTTTTATGTTAAGGTTTTGTGTGTTGTGATTAACTGAGAATTTTATGATGAAAGGAAGAATGTAAAAAGTCTATAATTAATGTAGAGCAATGAAATCTAGTTTAAGTGGATTCAGTTTAAATCCCATATAAATTTGGAAAAGAAGTGAGTCATAAATTTGTTTAGAAATGGACAAATGGGAACCACGGCTATCCCAACCAGCCAAAAAAGGTGCTAAGAGATCCCTAAATTAAATGAAAAATAATGAAAATAAATAAGCCCCTAATTTTAAAAATTTCAGTGTTCTTGCACAAAGCTCACAAGATTTCAACAATTTTAATTTTATGTTTTAAGTTCCCATATCATTGTGTGTTATTGTACAGTATACCTGTCATATGAAAAAATAATAATTACCTTAATTCAGCTAGAGTCAATCCTTTAAACCAAATAGTTACTTGTTTTTATTTTTGGGAGTGGGGTGAGTTGGAAATTTTAGTGAGAAAACATGGTGAGTTCCTGCCTTCCTAACAATAGAGAAAGTCAGGTGGCCATTAAGAATTTCTTACTCATTATCCATATTCATTAGAGAATACTTGATTTTAGGTCTGTTTTTCAAGGTAGCCCCTAAAATATATAGACTTATCTCCCCCTGTAATTATGACTTTTGCAGAAATATATTTTCCAAGAGACTACACAGAATAACAACCAGCTGAATGTCAACCAAGAGAGCACAAAACAAATGTTTTGTTGACTGTCAGTCCTCAGTTCTGTTTTTTTTTTCCATCAAGAAGACGATAGACAGATAGATGATAGATGATAGATAGATTAGATTGATAGATAGAGATTTACATTTTAATGTCCTGGTAAACATGCCCTGAGTCATGGCTATAATAATTCTGATTTATTGAATAAAGCATGGCTGGTTCAGGAATTCTGGGAGTTGAAGCCTACAAATCATAAAAGGCCCATTGTTCCCCACCCCTGATCTAAGGAATAAATGTCTGGAAGTTTTCACAGTATTACGGTATTAGTTACAGTTGTATTTATTTGATTCTTTTTATATAATAAATATTTGAAAGTCAATGACCAATCTGAAACCTCATGAAAGATTGATGAGCTGAAGAGTTTGGGGATCTCTGATCGAAATAAAGGATGTTGTATTACTTCTTAAAGTCATCTCCCTACTTGTATACTTCATCTGCTGTGCTCCTTTTCAGGATGGACAAACTTCAGTTCTTTAGAATGAACTGTAGCAAACATGTCCCCTTTCCTGTGGTCCTTACCTTGTTTTCTCAGATTTAAAGAATATTTCAGACCACTTTGCCTATGTAACAACTCTCATGAGCCATGGTAGCGCAGTGGCAGCTGCCTGTATTTTAGCAGTTTGATTCTCACCAGCTCAAGACTGACTCAGCCTTCTATCCTTCCGAGGTCAGTAAAATGGGGAAATATGCTGACTCTGCAAAACTGCTTGGAGAGGACTGTTAAGCACTGTGAAGCAGTATATAAGACTAAGTGCTATTGCTATATTTTTTCCGGTGTCACCTCTGTTGCTGGCTGATTTCTCTGAGTGACAGGTTTCCAAGAATTCTTGGGGCATTTTTAGACTTAGCTTAACCTTGGATGCTCGAAATTTCCCAGTTGAAACTACAGTTAAATCTGTCCATGGTGATGCATAACAAAGCAATTTTCATCATATCTTCTGACTGCTGGTTAGTGTTCACAAATGCACTTTACTATTCTGCTAAGAAAGCTTTATTTTATTATCTCCACACAACTGCTGGGTTTTACCCTGGAGATGTCCAGAGATATCTGGTCAGGGCTAGCTTATTTGAGGGATCGCCTCTGCCAGGTGACATCCACTCATGCTGTCAGATCCAGCAGAAGGGGCGTGTTGTGGATTGTTAGATGAATAATTTGGGGTCCCAATCTGTGCAGGGGTTGTGCAAGTACAAATCAGAATGAAACCCAGACATGCTATGTGGAAAGGAGATTATTTATTTATGCTTCTGGGAGTAGCCATAAAGAAAAAGAGGTACAGGGAGGTTGTTTTATAGGGGGACTGGTCCATGGTATGGGTTTGAGAGATGGGGATAAGTGCTGGCTCTAAAATGTGATACTTGAGGGAGTGGGTGTGCTGGTTTTAGTGTGTGGTACTTGAGTGGTGTGTGTGTGTGTGGGGTGTTGGTTCTAGTGTGTGACTCTGTCAAAAGGTTAATCTTAAATGTCCTTTGTGTCTATCTGTTTTCCTTTGTTGTGTAAATAGTTCAGGGCATTCTATTTGTGGGTTTGGGGAAGTGTGGATGAACAGTTCTTTGTCTGGTTAATTACTTTTATCTAGATAATTGATTTTATTATTTATCAGTTGTTTGTTTAGCAGAGATATGCTTTGTGTGATTTTTACAGTAATCTTTGTTAAAATATACCTATTCGATTGCAACATAATTTCTGGTTTTGGCCAATTATTTCAGTGGTGGAAAAGAATCTCCTATGGCCATTATTCATTATTAAAATTCTTTTAATTCTTAAAATTATAATTCTCAGAGTTAGTGGCAAAAGGAGAACATATTCTCCTTTTCATCCTCATGTCCTTTGTCTGGCAGGCATACCTTTAAAATCAGATCTTTTGTGGGCTTTTCTTATTGTTTTCACAATAGTAGCCATTCAAACATTCAGACCTTATAAACAGTCTACTTTTTTCATTCTCTTGTCCATTGACAGAAATGGCAGCCTAGACTTACTTGATTTAATTTATTTCTTAATTTCAGCAATTGCCTTCAAATCTATTATCACTATAGTCTGGAGGTTGCATGACTTGTATGTTTGTACGGTGAAATTTGGAAAGTGCATCATTGTCAGTTCTATACTAACATTAACATACGTTCTTTCAAAACAAAGAGTTGTTGGAAAAATAATGTGATTGAAAAAAATGCTTTTTGATACTGGGAAAAGTACTTATATATAAATGCAGAGCAAAGTATTTTTTTCATTTTTCACTGTAATTTTGGTTGTAGATACCAAGAAAGTTAATTGTAGGTCTTTGCTCTTTTGTCTTTTGGTAAAGTTAATGATAGGTCTGTCCTTTTTTGATTTTTGGTAAGACTTCCCTGAGTCAAAATTCAGCTTCTGAAACTATTTTGAGTTGTTTTACATTACAGGTAGCCCTCAACTTATAACCACAGTTGAGCCCAAAATTTCTGTTGCAATTTTTAAATGGGTTTTACCACATTTTACAACCTTTCTGGCCCTAGATCAGGGGTGTCAAACTGGCAGCTCATGGGCCGGATGTGTCATGCTGTTGGAAGAAATAGCCTTCTGGGTTCAGTTCCAAGTGGGAAAAAGACACTGGAAACATGGAGGCTGTTTGGAAAGATGGTCTAATGATGGACAGGATCACATACCTTGGAGCTCCAAAGAAGGAAGGGATGTTCACATGCTTTAAGATGTTAGAAAAGGTCAAGATGGAGGAGGAGGGCTGAAAGTGCCTGGTTTTTTACCCTCTGTTGGGATTTGAATTTGAGCTTGTATTCTGATTGGTTGTCAAACTCCCATGGGGCCATGCAGGGGCAACTCTGTAGGCTATCCTAAGTCCTAGGCTTGGTTGAGCCTTGCTGGATGATGATGTTATGAAAGGGTTTTCAGCAATTTCTATAGCTCTACCTGGAAATCTTTGATATGTAAAATATTCTGTCTCAGGCCTTAATGACCCACCCATTGACAAAGGTAGGGTGAATTTCTGCTTCTGAGTTTCTACTTCTCTTTTTTTAGGGGAAATAGAGGCTAAAACATATAATGAAGGGTTGCTGGCATTGAGTATAATCTAGTTTAATGAAAAGAAGGACTAAAGGAGGCAACCTACCTTCCAAAATGTCCGAAGGAAGACAAGGAACAATGGATGAAAACTGAACAAAGAGAGATTCAACTTAGGTTTAGCTCTATATTTTTCTTGGTAAAATGGTTCTGAATTAGAAAAGGCAGAAAAAACCCTTGGCCCAGGAACCAAGACAGGGCATTGCCTTGGAAAAACCTTTCAACCTACTGAAAGCTAGATGGGCATGTTTAGCTATTCCTTTCCAATATAAAAGTATATATGTAGCCTAGGGTTGAACTGTGGAGTCCGAGATGTCAGAAATTGGCTGTTTGAATGCAGACATTTCATTACCCAACTAGATAAGACAATCAGTATGAATAATTATACAGTTAGAGAACAAATTTATGCAAAGTCGCTTGCCCTGCCCATGTTGCATTCTTTCCTCTTTGATAGCTCTTTAATTAGGCTATTGTTTTCTCCTCCATTGTTTGCTTGGTGTTAATCCTTGCTTACCTGGGTGTTGGTTTTTGGAGAGGATTTGTTGTTTTTGTTTCTTTCTTAGTTTTTTTATTGACTCTTTTGAATAGAATTAGGATTAGAATTCTTTTATTGGCCAAGTGTGATTGGACATACAAGGAATTTGTCTTGGTGCAAATGCTCTCTGTACACATAAAAGAAAACATACATTCATCAAGAGTCAAGAATCATAAGGTACAACACTTAATAATAGTCATAGGGTACAATAAGCAGTCAAATCATACGAGGAAAGAGTCAATATAAATAGTAAGGATACAAGCAACAAAGTTACAGTCATACAGTCACAAGTGGGAGAGGATGAGTGATAAGGAGTGATGAGAAGCTTAATAGTAATAGTAGTGCAGACTTAGTAAATAGTTGGACAGTGTTGAGGAAATTATTAGTTTAGCAAGAGTGATGGAGTTTGGGAAAAAATTGTGTCCTTGTGTCTAGTTGTTCTGGTGTGCAGTGCTCTATAGTGTTGTTTTGAGAGTAGGAGTTGAAACAGTTTGCTTCCGGGATGTGAGGGATCTGTAAATATTTTCATAGCCCACTTTTTGACTAGTGCAGTATACAGGTCCCCAATGGAAGGCAAGTTCGTAGTAATTGTTTTTTAATGCAGTCCTAATTACTGTCTGAAGTCTGTGTTTGTCTTGTTGGGTTGCAGAGCCAAACCAGACAGTTATGGAGGTGCAGATGACAGACCCAATAATTCCTCTGTAGAACTGGATCAGCAGCTCCTTGGGCAGTTTGAGCTTTCTGAGTTGGCGCAGAAAGAACATATTTTTGTGCTTTTTGAATGATGTTTTTGATTATAGGTGTCCATTTTAGGTCATGTGATATAATAGAACCTAGAAATTTGAAGGTCTCTACTTTTGATACTGTGTTGTCTAGTATTGTAAGAGGAGAGTTTCTTCTAAAGTCCATCACCATTTCTACGGTTTTGAGTATGTTCAGTTCCAGATTGTTCCGGTTACACTATGAGGCAAGTTGTACAACGTCCTGTCTGTATGGAGATTTGTCATTGTCTCGAATGAGACCAACCACTGTTGTGTCAACTGCAAAGTTCAGTATTTTTAATAGTGTGTAAATATGGTTTATTTCAATGTGTCTATTGACTTGATTTTTTTTGTTGTTCCAATGTAACAAATGCAATGCACATAGTGGGTTGCTTATTTAATTCAGATGTATCAGTGTCATACAGCTACAAAAACCAAATGGGATTTCAGGCTGGATTACTGGAAGTACCTTGTCCAAGTCATGATTAGCAATAGTTCTATTATATTTGGGTTGGACAAGTATAAACATTGTGTCTAATTCGGACAAACATGGGTTGGAAAAAACATGTGGGATCATCAGAGGATTCTATATTCGAGGTATGAAAAAAGCTCAAAGGAATTTAGAATATTTCACTATTTGCAAATAATAGAAAATATGTCACATAGATATTACAAGGGCAGAAGCAAAGAGCTTGAGATGGTTATACAGGGTAGGCATCCTTCACTTCCAAGGCAAGAAATTCATTATTATGGAAAAGAAAGAGATTCAAGGGATAAACTCTGATGCTTACACTGCAAACCAAAGGTCTTCAAACCTGGCAATTTCAGACTTGTGAACTTCAACCCCCAGAATTCCCGAACTAACATGATTGGAGGAGGGATTCTGGGAGTTGAAGTCCACAAGTCTTAAAGCTGTCAAGTTTGAAGACCCCTGAAACCGAGGACTTGATTTTGCAGAAATTATCTTCATTATTGGGGCTCCTCATTCTGGAATATCTATCTGAACCTTGTCAGGGTGGCAGTGGCAACGGTGTCATCAAAAGCCTGGTTTCCAGGGGGAAATTCAATAGCCTCATGGCAAAGTCACCACTTCGACTTTTTTGAAGGCGCTTTGAGAATATCGACCTTTCTTGATGCTTTGCTACCAGCTTCAAAGTATGGATTGGAGCTTCTGGACAGTAATTTATGGTGAAGGCCAGATAGCAGCAGATTTTTCCACCATTTGTCATTTGTCGACAGAAGCAGTTTTAAGTTGCTGGTCAGATGTTGGCGTTCCCAAGGTGTTTCTCGCAATGAGTACAGTTGGACAACGGATGCCAACTCCATCCCCAAGAGAGTTAATAAGGAGATGCACTCAACTGGATAACCATCAGATCAGGATGGTTTAATCTGGATTCTTGGAGGGATTTACAGGATCGGGCTAGAATATGGTTTCAGCACTGCATGGGTGATTGTGGCTTCCCAACAGTTCCTCTCGCCCTCGGGGAAAGTGGGAGGGAGGGAGGGAGGCCGAAGGAGGCTCAGGATGTCCTTCCTCCACGGGCCCTCCTGGATTTCCTCCCACGACTTTTCGATCAGCTCGTGCTGAGATCTGGAGTTCTCCTTGGATTCCTCCCGTCAGGGCAACCTGAAGGAGCCGCTCAAGCACACGAGGCCGAGGGACGGGGCGTCTGGGTGGCGGCTCACAGGTACCCGAGGAGAGCAGGAAAGGAAGGAGAGTCGCTCTCGTCGGAGGAGGAGGAGGAGGAGGAGGAGGAGGCAAGTGGGAGGAGAGCCGAGCCCGCCCCTGCATCGGGCTTGGCTGGGTTTGGGAAAGGAGAAAGCGCGTGGACGAGACGGGCGAAGAGAGGTAGAAGCCAAGAGCCCGCTCGGCGCTGGCAGCGGGGCGGGCGAAGGAAGAACAAAAAAACTAAACAAAAAAATAGTGGGGAGGGGGGGGGGCCGCCGGAGCAGATCGCTTGGCCGAGGAGCGAAGGGAGAGGGACGATACCTGCGGACGGTGGGGCGGAGGAAAGCAGCCAGGGCTCGGAGCCCAAAGCAGAAGGGGCGAGAAGAGAGTGAAGGAAGGAAGGAAGGAAGGAAGGAAGGAAGGAAGGAAGGAAGGAAGGAAAGGAAAGGAAAGGAAAGGAAAGGAAAGGAAAGGAAAGGAAAGGAAGGAAGGAAGGAAGGAAGGAAGGAAGGAAGGAAAGGAAAGGAAAGGAAAGGAAAGGAAAGGAAAGGAAAGGA
>BLBF01000055.1:17425995-17443569 GCA_015471245.1 Laticauda colubrina | reverse complement strand
AAGGAAAGGAAAGGAAAGGAAAGGAAAGGAAAAGAAGGAGGGAGGGTGGGAGGGAGGGAAAGAAAGGACTGACTGACTGACTGGCTGACTTCGGGACAACTTCGATGTTGGTGTCCCGGCGCCGGCGAACTCTTCTTGCGGGCGCCAGAGCAAGGGAGCCTCGCGGAGGAGCCTCCGAGCGGGGCGAACGCTGCTACGGCAACAACAACCGCAGCAGCAGCAGCAGCAGCAGCAGCAGCAGCAGCATGCTCGTTTCTTCCGGCTTCGACTGAGGCGGGATGAGGACCCTCACGTTCCTTCTGAGCAAGGCGCTAAGGAGAAGGTTTCGCCTCCTGCTGGTCTTCGGTCTGCTGGCCGTGGGCCTCTGCACAGCCTACCTGGAGCTGGTGGTGCTGGCCGACAGGAATGGACACCCCCTGAACCACAGTGAGTGACCTGGGGCCGATGGGGGTGGGTGGGTGAGCCCCGGGGTCCTCCCTGCTGGTCTCGGGCTCGGTCCCTGCAGCAGGTGCCAACCGGGCTTAAAACTGCAGGGCACTTAGTCCGCCTGGCATCCGCTTTCAAGTCCCATCTTCAGAAAGCTCACAACGTAAAGAGCGGGGAGCCTCTTGGTAGGTGCCCTCAACCACAGGAAGCCCCGTCCTTCAATCCTTCTCACTGAGCCACACTCCTGCGGGGTGGGGGGTGGGAAGGCAGGACTCCACAGGTTGGCATTGGGAGGGCAAACGGTGGCGTAGTCTGTGTTTGTGATTGTGTAGGCCTCATCAGCATTTCACCACAGCCCAATATATGCCATGGCAACATCCTTTTTTGTTTTCTTCTGCGATGCTCCCATGTGGGACCATCCCATGTGTTGCCTTCATCTACCTTCCCAGCCCAGCAGAGAGGCAGCCTAGCACTGCACACCAGAAGAACTAGGCACAAGAACAGTTTTCCCCCCAAAAGCCATCACTCTGCTAAATAAATAATTCAACACTGTTCAACTATTACAAAGTCTGCACTACTATTACTGTCATCATCTCATCACTCCTTATCACCCATCCCCTCCCACTAGTGACTGTATGACTGTAACTTTGTCGCTTGTATCCTTACGATTTATATTGACTGTTTTCTACTATGATTTAATTGCTTTTTGTATCCTATGACGATTATTAAGTGTTGTACCTGATGATTCTTGACTCTTGATGAATGTATCTTTTATTTTATGAGAGCATTTGCACCAAGACAAATTCCTTATGTGTCCAATCACACTTGGCCAATAAAAAATTCTATTCTATTCTATTCTATTCTATTCTATTCTATTCTATTCTATTCTATTCTACTCTACTCTACTCTACTCTACTCTACTCTACTCTACTCTACTCTACTCTACTCTTAACCCACATCCTTTCCCTGGACTTCTAATAAACTCCTCTCCCTTTAATGATAAGACATAAAGCATGACTGTGAAGGAGGTACCTGCCATAGGAGTAACCCTGTTTTTCCATGCAGTGGGGAACTGTGACAAGGATGGCAGGACAATGTCGGACGGTACAGACAGTGAATTCAGTGCTGGGATAACTTTTGCCCATTCAAGGATGGGTGGATAATACTTTGACTAAGCAGCGGGGTGAGGGTGGGAAATGCCCACAGCAAGGCATAATGGGGCAAACGTAGATACATACAGTATTTAGGATGTTGTGAGCGTGAAAATGTCCATTATTATATGGTGCACTAAACTTTTATACAGTTAATCCTCGAACTGCAACAGTTTATTTAGTGTCCGTTCAAAGGCACTGAAAAAAAAAGTGACTTATGACCATTTTTCACAGGGACGACCTTTGCAGCCACCCCATGATCACTTGGCAATTGGCTCATATTTATGACCGTTGCAGGTCACGTGATTCCACCTTCTGACAAGCAAAGTCAATGGGGGAAACCGGGTTCGCTTAACAACCATGTTACCAAATGATCAATGGCAGCGATTCACTTAGCAATCAAGACAAGAAAGGTCATAAAATGGGACAAAGCCCTCTTAACAAATGTCTCGCTTAACAACAGAAATGTTGGGGCCTCAATTGCGGTCGTAAGTTAGGACTACCTGTATTTGCATTTCATTTAAAATTAGGCAGAAAGGTAAGGATTCTGGACAAGTACCTAGTATGCAGTCCTTGACTTACAGCAGTTCTTGATTTACAACTGTTTGTTCAGTGATGGTTCAAAGTTACAATGGCACTTTGAAAAAAGTGACTTATGACCAGTTTTCAGCATCCCGAGGATCATATGATCAACATTTGGCCCCTTGGCAACCAGCATGTATTTACAACCAGTGCATTGCACAGTCCTGGGGGGTTTGTGTGATCACCATTTGTAACCTTCCCACCCAGCTTCTGACAAGCAAAATCAGTGCTGTCATCACTTTATGATGGTGTATTTCACTTAACTGCAGCTATTTGCTTAATAACTGTAGCAAAAAAAACCCCACCTAAAATGGAGCAAAACAACTGTCTTGCTTAGCAACAGAAATTTTGAACTCCACTGTGGTTGTAAGTCAAGAACTAACTTGTACTGGTTTCTTCTGCATGTCAGGTTGATCCAAAAAGGGACCCAAAATGGTGACGGTGTTAAATTGGGCCAAACCATCTTAAAATGTTTCTGGTGACAGACATGCTGTGGTTCTTCTGTGAACTTTCCAAAAATCCCTTTGATTCATGTCAGGGTGCGTACCATGTGACTATAGGAAACAACCCAGGAGCAAATACAATAAACACAGGTTTATATTTAAATAGTGGTTTTATCTACAAAGAATACATAGTACTTTAATTGGACCTCAAGCAAACAGCAATCGGCAATTACAACACAGAAGCATCTGCGGAGAGAGAGATACATCCCAACAGGGTCTCTTTCTATTTCAGGCTCTTAAAGTGATATCAACCCAAAATCCTTGCTGACTCATTCCCAGCGTTACATCATTGTAGCAGCTGATCAGCTCTTCGATCTTTACCTTAAAAATTCAGAAATCTAGCTTACCTATTGTCTTCCATTCTCCTTCTCTCAACCAACACAACAGCATTTGCTTACCTGTCTCCTGTTCATATTACATGCTCATAATATGCAGGTTTCTGCCTGTTGAATGTCATCTCAAGGGAACAGTCTTTTTTTTTCTTCCCAGGAGTGATTGGTTGGTTCATCTCATAGTTCATCTTAGTATTAGCCATCTCCGTCTTTGTAATTCAGGGCTGTCAAACTCAAGGCCCGGGGGCTGGATCCAGCCCACAGGATGCTTAGATCTGGCCTGCGGGCCTGCCCTGGAAACAGCAAAGGACCAGCCCACAGTGCGTCTGCCAGTGAAAAGGGAGCTTGGGAGGGCTGCAGGAGGCCATCGCAGCTGAAAATGGAGCCTAGATGAGTAACATTGGCCATGTCCCTCTGCCCCCCCAGGTCCAACACAACCCTGATGTTGCCCTCAATGAAATCAAGTTTCACACCCCTCTTGTAAATCATGTATGTCTTTCTTACTGCTCTGTTTTTTCAATTTCATACTTGCACAATGGAAAAAAAAATTGCTTTACAGATTCTGATCTTTCTTGCCATAGAAATAATCAAACTTATTCGTCAAAAGTTTGTCACTGCTTTTCTCCTAAGATTAAGAGATTGTTCATATTTTTCCTGCCCCTGAAAACCATCAATTATTATGAATTCACTAAGCATACTGGTTAGTGTTAGGATTCAAAAAAATTTACTACTGGTTCTGTGAGCATAGCTTGGTGGGCATGACTTGGTGGTTGTGGCAGGAGAAGGTTACTGAAAAATCCCATTCCCTCCCTACCCCACTAAACTGCTTTCCAGCTCCATTCTCCTGTACAGGGCAACAAAAGAAGACCCAGCTGATGAGCTGGGACTCAGGAGGAAGAGAATAGATAGGGATGGGACCAGTCAGAGCTGGTATTTGCCGGTTCTCCGAACTACTCAAAATTTTTGCCACCAGTTTTCCAAACTACTCAGGTTCTCCAGAACCTGTCAGAACCTGCTGAACACCACCTCTGATACTATTTGATATTACTTTTGTCTTCTTAATATTTAGTATTGACCCAAATTTTTCACATTCTATTTTAATCTTTCAACGAATTCTTCTAAGTTGTCTTTACTTGCAAGCAGGAAAGTGCATCTTTCACTGTTGGGGTTTCTGTGGTCAGTTTTAATTCCAATTGTCACCTTTTCTGATCCTTCCATTCTTCGAAGGCATTTGCTTTATAAGCTAAACAAATATAGGTTTAATAAGCGCCGTCTCTCCATATTCTGAGTTACTGTTTCTTTCAGTTCTTTTCATTCTTTTATTTTAAATCTCATTTATTTATCAATAAATATAAAGTACCTAATATTTTCCTGCTTGTTAGTTTCCATTGTTTTTCTTTTTAAGGAAACAATTGCATCAACTAATTCAAGCTGACTTGAGTTGAAACTGAATGTACATGTTTAAGTAACAATGTTTTGTAACTTTACTCTCAGCTTCTTTTTACTGCCAACTATGTAATATTATACTAAAGGTAAAGATTTCCCTCACACATACGTGCTAGTCATTTCCATGACCATGGGACACCATATAACATTTGTAAATACCCATCAGTTGAAAAAAGTTTCATTCACAATCATGTGATGGTCATAAGTGCAAGGACTAATAATAAAGAATTTTTTTCCAAAGCCATCATAACTTTGAACAGTCACTAAACAGGGCAATCATAAAGAAAGGACTACCTGTATCATACATAAAGCTGAGAGACAGATCACCTCTTTAATACATTCGTATTTTCTTTCAAATATATTAAGGTAAATTCAGCCTGGAGATTAAGGGGAGGGTTTCATAACTTTAGAAGTAGGCAAAGTCTATGTCATTTGCTTTGCTGGCTGGGGAATTCTAGGAACTGAAGTCTTCAAGTTGTCAAAGTTGAGAAACATTGAATTATATACCAAGGCATACAGTCATTTATTTGGGTTGGGTTTAGTTTTTGCAATCTAGCCTTGACAGTTTATGCTTTATGACTTGATCGCTCGCAAGCTTGAGCAGTTGTGATTTATTCAGTAAATCATGATTAATTCTAAAAGGTGGAGCCAGATTATATTAGATTAGTTTACTTTATTGACATTGCATCTCGTACAACAAAATCAAACATCACCTTCACTGCACATCATGATCATGAAAATAAATACAAACACACATCCTTCACATTCCACACACTGAATTGAAAACCGCTGACATTGCACCAATATTGCACTATACAGCAGAATTCAAAAGAGCTACTGCCCTGGGATAGAAGCTGTTTTTCAGCTTATTTGTCCTTGTTTTTATTATCTTGTACCATCTGCCAGATGATAATAGTTCAAAAAAAGGGTTCCCAGGATGAGATGGATCTTTGAGAATGTTTTGAACTTTCTTAAGGCAGCGGGAGCTATAAAGCTCTTCCAAAGAGGGGAGAAGGCAACCAATAATCTTCTGGGCAATGACATTAACCCACTGGAGTGCTTTCCTATCTGCCACTGTGCAATTGGCAAACCATACAGAGGTGCAGTAAGTTAAAATAATCTCGATGGTGCAGTGGTAGAAGGTCACCAGCCCAGATCATTTGATGAGGTAAGAACTTAAGAGAGGATCTATGGTAATTAATTTTCCAAAAAGAAACTAGAAGTACAGGTAGTCCTCCAGTTACAACTACAATGGAGCCTCATGTTGCTGAGTAAGACATTTGTTAAGTGAGTTTTGCCCCGCTTTATGACCTTTCTTACCACAGTCGTTAAGCGAATCACTTCTGTTGTTAAGTTAGTCCCACAGTTGTTACGTGAATCTGGCTTCCCCCTTGACTTTGCTTGTCAGAAAGTCGTAAAAGGGGGTCGCGTGACCTGGGGACACAGCAACGGTCATAAATACGAGTCAGTTGTCAAGTGCCTGAATTTTGATCACGTGACCAGGGAAATGCTGCAATGGTTGTAGATGTGAAAAATGGTTATAAGTCTTTTTCCAGTGCCATTGTCAAAAGTCATGGCTGCAAGTTACCGTTGTAGGTTGAGGACTACCTGTATTGTGAAAGGACGCAATAGCCTTGGCCTTTGCTGCCAACATCCCACCTGCAGCCCTTGTCTCCCGAAAATGCCATTCCACCCGCCAACCAGAGGTGGTATTCAGCAGGTTCTGACCAGTTCTGGAGAACTGATTGTGGAAATTTTGAGTAGTTTGGAGAACAGGCAAATACCACCTCTGACTGGTTCCACCACATCTATTCTCTGCCTCCCAAGTCCCAGCTGATTGGCTGGGTCTTCTTTTGTTGCCCTGCACAGGAGAATGGAGCTGGAAATCAGGTTAGTGGGGTGGGGAGAGAATTGGATTTTGCAGTATCCTTCCCCCAGGAGTAGGGTGGGAATGGAGATTTTACAATATCCTTCCCTTGTCATGCCAACAAGCCATGCCCACCAAGCCATGCCACATCCACCAACCCACACCCACAGAACTGTTAGTAATTTTTTTTTTAATCCCACCACTGCCACCGACGCTGCCCCTCCACTCTCCAAGCTGTGCTCCACCTTCTCCCGCCATTGCCTGCCAGCGGTGACACCCCATCCTCCCAACAACGACACCTACCACCATGGGCCAGACAGGGACAATCCGCAGGCTACATGTGGCCCACAGCCTATAAAACGCCCAGGTTTGATCTATAGCAAAAAAGGAAGTCAAACATCAGTATTTCCTTCCATCTGCTGCTCAACAGGTAATAGGAATTGTTATCTGAAGAGCTGTAATCAATCAAAATGCATTATTTTCCTGTGTCAATTGCTGTGAGGCGGGAATTGTAGCGTAATACGTTTGGAAGGCCTTGCATTGGGAAGGGTTCTGCTAAAGCACGATTTGATTACATGCGAGTTAGAAGTGTAGCTTTGTCATCTCAGTTAGCAAAACTAAAGGGAAAAGGCTAGTTTTAAATAGTTAGATCATTTTATCTAGTTATCTGCATGGCTGGATAATGGCCCTTGTTAGTGACTATAGTGAATATACAGCCAGGTAATTATCTGAAAATGGCATTCAGAGGACATGGTGGCTTAGAGGCTAAGATGCTGAGCTTGTCGATCAGAAAGGTTGGCAATTTGCCGGATCGAATCCCTACCATCGCCAAACAGACTGAGCTCCTGTTACTTGTCCCAGCTTCTGCCAACCTAGCAGCTCGAAAGCACGTTAAAAATGCAAGTAGAAAAATAGGGACCACCTTTGGTGGGAAGCTAACAGCGTCCCATGCGCCTTCGGCATTCAGTCATGCTGACTACATGACCATGGAGACATCTTCGGACAGCACTGGGTCTTTGACTTTGTAACGGAGATAGCACTCTTCCCTCTCATGTACTTAGGAAACATTTATTTACAGTCTTTAACTTGAACATTCATAACAAAAGGAGCCTTGGTGGTGCAGTAGTTAGAGTGCAGTACTGCAAGCTACTACTACTACAATTTGGCAGATCGAATCCCACCAGGCTCAAGGTTCACTCAGCCTTCCATCCTTCCGAGGTAGGTAAAATGAGGTCCCAGATTGTTGGGGGCAACAGGCTGACTCTGTAAACCGCTTAGAAAGGGTTGTAAAGCACTGTGAAGTGGTATATAAGTCTAAGTGCTATTGCTATTCTGGGGAAATTATTTTGTTTTAAAAATCTCCTGAGGATATTTTCCTCCAGCATAAATCTGAAAGTTTGGAAGAGGAAACTTCTGGACCTGGTGACCGACCCAAATTGGATCCTGCAGTGCAAGTAGTCATTGACTTACAACCACAATTGAGCCCCAGATTTTCTTTCTAAGCAAGTCGGTCAGTGAGTTTAGCCCCATTTCACGACACTTTTAAAACCACAGTTGTTAAGCGAATCACTGCAATAGTTACCTGAATCATGTGGTCATTTAGCAAATCTATCTTCCCCCATCAACTTCCCTTGTCGGAAGCTGGCTGAGAAGGTTACAAATCATGACAACGTGAATCCTGGACATTGCAACTGTCATTAAATACATGCCAATTGCCAAGCATCCAAATTTTGATCATGTGGTCATGGGAATCTTACAACAGTTATACATGTGAGAAACAGTCATAAGTCATTTTTTTTCAGCTTCGAACAATCCCCAAGCAAATGGTTGCAAATGGAGGATTACCTGTAATAGCATCTAATCAAACTGAGCAGGTAAAACTATGATAAAGTCTGCGCAACTTAGAAGGCCTTCTTTGCATGGTGTGGCTGACCCTCTTCTGCCTGTGCATGTGTGTATGTATGTATGTATAAATAATTTTAGATTCTTAGGAGACATGGTTTCTCTTTCTTTCACATAGCAATTTAAAAGACAGCTGCCAGAAGCTGGAGGAAAATATACCTCTGTTTAGTGTAAGGATTTGCTAATGGCTTGTGAAGGTAGTCTTTGAGACTGCAAGTACTGTCATGCTGCCAGTAAAACATTTATTTTGAGATGTAGCAATGTGATTTTTTTTTTTAATTTGCTATTTTAGCTCAGTAAAATTCCCACCTTTTGCAGATAAAAGCCGGCTCTAGTTTTTAATTTTATTTTTTTGTAGTGGGGATGGTGGTCCCAAAAAAAGGGGCCACAAGGGCTCTCAGAGATACAGTGGTTCCAATATTTCATTTATTCTCGGCTTTTATTATTTTGCTTAACCTGCCTTCACAGTCCCCCAGGTGGAAACATCTAAATATAAGCAGAAGTTATAGCACTGCTGTTGCTGATGCAATAGCTTGTCTTTACACTTGTTGTTCTAAAACCAAGGTACTTTCCCCAACTCCCCTACCCCCTTAATAATTTCCCAGGCCTGGAAAGAAGGCTATACAAGATCAGTATTTCCATGTCTGTTGGTAACAGAACATTCTCTGTTAAGCTCTTGATGTGTGCAGAGGTTTCACTGGCTAGGAGGGTGCTTGGCTGAGACAAGCTGTTATATGATCTCTGCTGGAAAACAGTAGGCTGCTTCAGTCTAGGGGCAAGAAAACATCAGCAGCTGATCCTGAAGTGCAACACTTAAAGAGTTTAACCTTTACTGTTAATGACAAGGGATGCTCAGAGGCTTCATTTCAACACCACCTGAAGGAGGGCTACTCAGATTTAAACCTTGTCTAGGCATTCTAACAATAATAGTAAGATGCATGGTGTGCTTGTTTTGGCTTGACATGATGTGACAGCCTGTTGGTTTTAAAGCAGGTGTTCTTTAGACGTGATCCATATTTTACTTAAAGTCTCAGCCGGAGACAACACCTGGTTCAACTTGTTTATACCTGGAAGCTAAGTTAGGTCAGGCTGGTATGGATTCCACTGGAGAATAGGGCTGTAGGACAGACTGGGAACTGAAACAATTAAATCCCAATGACATCCCAGTGGCACATAATTCCTGTAATCCTACAATCAATATAACTGCATGGTTGTATTAATGAATTCATCTGGAAGCAAGGAGTCTTTCTTTACTGAGGCTGAAGCAAAGATGCCAACATTGCCACAAATGACATAAAGAATAATATTTTTCCCCTATTAAAAGCCACAAAACAACTAAAAAAGAACTAGAATATTAAAAACAAACAGGGGCACAGCACAAATTAAAGTGCCAACAGTTTACTATCTAGGTTCTGGACTAATGACTATAATGAATCAGAGGAGAAGGAACAACAGTCTCACAGTTAAGGTCGCCTGTGTCCAAAAAATTCCCTCTCAGGTTATGATATAGTGAATCCCTGAGGTAGATGCAACATTCTTAAGATGGGATCCTCACCAGATCTTAGCGCTCAGACCAGCTGGCTGGAGAATTTTGGGAGTTGAAGTCCACAAGTGTTAAAGTTGCCAAGTTTGGGGACCTCTGGCTCAGACAGATACCCAGGAAAATATTGGTCTGTCACAGAGGTGGTATTCATCAGGTTCTGACCAGTTCTGAAGAACTGGTAGCAGAAATTTGAGTAGTTTGGAGAATCGGCAAACACCACCTCTGACTGGCCCCAGCCCCCATCTATTCTCTGCCTCCTGAGTCCCAGCTGATTGGCTGGGTTTCTTTGGTTGCCCTGCACAGGAGAACGGAGCTGGAAAGCAGGTTAGTAGGATGGGGAGGGACTGGAGATTTTATAGTATCCTTCCCCTGCCAAGCCTACCAAGCCTCGCCCAGCAAGCCACACCATGCTCAGCAAGCCACGCCCACAGAACCAGTAGTAAAAAGTTTTGAATCCCACCACTGGTCTGTCAGATCATCAACATCATTCTAGCCACTGTCTTTCCACTGCACAATGAAGGCCACTTCCATATGCTTCCAATTTATACAATCCTCAACTTTCTTTTGCCAATTGGGCCCACAATACTTGCTGATGTCACTGATCCCTCTTGTTTTGGATCTCTTTCATGGACACTTTTTATCAAATGAGATCCATTCTATGACTGCCTTGGGCCACCTGCCATCCGTTCTTCTTGCTATGTGACCAGCACTCTTGGATTACAATTCTTTTACTTTCTTGATGATATCATACACTTTTGTTTGTTCTCTAATCCATGTGCCGGTCATTCTATCTTATCCTGTCATGCCGAGCATATATTTTTCCATAGCTGTTTGCACCATTTGTAACTTGCGTATAAGTTGTGAGATTAGTGTCCATGTTTCGGTGGCATATCTTAGAACAGGTAGCACACACTGATCAAAAGCTTTTCTCTTGAGGCATAGAGAGAAACTGATAACTAATACTAATCCCAGGATAAGATTCTTGAAATTTTAAGAGGTGTGGAGAAAGCATACTGGCAGCCAATGCAGTTCCTTGAAATAGATCTTAGGTAGGTTATTCTTTGAATAGTTTAATTAAGTAATTTTGCATTGACTGTGATTTCTACGGCAATCTCAAGGGCAGTGTCACATATAGCACAGTGCAATAATCAGTTTTGAGATTAGCAGTACAAAGAACCATGTACCTGGACTACCTTTATCCAGGAATAGCTGGAGCTGGAAAAAGACATTCTTTGCCAGAAAAAACACTTGTTTTCTTCAGGGTGCTGGATTTATAAGAATCCCCAGAATCTACCCATCTGTTCTTTCAGAAGGAATACAATCCTATCTAATCTTCCTGGAATAAGGCAGCTGCCTGTAAGGAGGTGCCTATAATACACACCTCTGTTTTGGTGTGACTATGTTCCATCTTCTTGATGTGATCAAGTTGCACCTTCCTGGCCAACTTATCCAGAGATGTTTCTAGATTCTTTACAATAGCCTTCTTAAGAATTAACAAGATTTTACTTCTCCTATTAAGGTCATCCATCAAAAGAAAACCAAAGCTAATTCAATCCTCTTACCAGACTGAAATAGGCCAGATCATGCATATCTTCGAAGAATATCTGAGCATCTGTGCAAGTCTTCTTGCAAGCAGCCTTTCTATGGGCTCTGGGAAGTAACAGGGTACCACAGCTGCAAATATTCTGATTTAAACATATTTTCCTCAGTTGGAAACACATCAGTCTGTTCAGTTTGATTTCATCAAACTGAAGTGTGAATAAGGTTTATGTTCATGTTTATCACTGTTATACTTGTTTATTACATATTACACTAATATATTAATATCATTTCTCTTTGCAAAAAAATGCTGAAGTAACATCTATTCAATAAAATGAATAAAATGATTAAATATCAGGTGCAAACAAGCAGATCCATAGGTATACAATTCAAACTACCTACTTTATTGTACCATGCCTATTTCATTTGGGAATCCTCCCAAATTGGCAGCTTTCACCTGGGAAAGCTAGATAAAGCTAAAAGCCATTAGAGGGTTGGATGGAGGTCCAGATTATATAAGTCCAGGCCTGAACCCTCCTCCTAACTGGGACAGTTACTCTCCAACATTAAAAGGGCAACACCAGATGAAAGAATTGATTGGGAAGCTAATTTTAAAAGGTAATTAAAAAGATCTAACACAGAAACATTGTGGTCTGATGTATTACCAATAGGAAATAATTTCACAGGACCTTGGCATTCTTGTTTGAAACCATGGTTTATTATTAGCAAATGCTGATTAATTAGTGTGAGTATTAACTGAGTATCTGCTGAAAGAGTAGCAAAAGTAAACTTATACAGAGAGGAAGGCTGGATAATATTTCCAATCTGATGAAATCCTGCTGGTGATTTTCTAAGTACCATTCATGTGCAATCCATCTTCTTCAAAAATGCTGAAACTGAGGCAACTCTATTTCCTTAAACAGAGTAAAAGATGTGTCATCTGTGGACAGCATCTCACAAAAAGAAAAAAAAATGTGGTTAGCAATGGAATAGATCTGCCAGGGAGAATATTCCCATTTTAGTACATAAGGGGCTTGTTCTGACCCACAAGCTATGATGATTGAAACTGTTCTTGTCACCTGTAAAAATGAAAGCTCATCGATGTTGTATCTATTCACTGTTCTCCTTTTTTATAAACTCTGTGTGAGGAACCAAAAAATCTCAAGGAATTCCTGTAAATTCATAGGACACCATGATTTAGCTATAATCCCCACATAGCTATCATGTAGAACAAAGGGGGAACTATGGGATTCAATTTTTTTTACTACCGGTTCTGTGGATGTGGCTTGGTGGGCATGGCAGGAGAAGGATACTGTAAAATCTCCAGTCAGAGGTTGTATTTGCTAGTTCTCTGAACTACTCAAAATTTCCGCTCCTGTTTCTCTAGAACTGGTCAGAACCTGCTGAATACCACCTCTGAGCCTGTGGACTTCAACTCCCAGAAGTCCTGAGCCACAGTCATAAGGAGCCATAGCTGATGTAGAAGAATAATAGGTTTCATATCTATCCTCACGCCCACAAGTTATTGTTGAGTTATGATAAGCAGAGTGGCAGAAAAGAAGGCACTCAGGTCAAACTTGTTCTTCTGAATTTTCCACATCTTGTTTCTCCACATTTTTCAAATAAGGAACATTCAAGTCCTTTCCTTTGCATTCTGGATACACAATCTATGTACCAGCCATTTGAGTATTTGTTCAAATTACTGCAATTTGTGGAAAAAAAAAAAAAAAGAGAGAGAGCACCACAGTAATAAAGTCACCCTCCCATCCTGTCCCTGTAAGTGAACTGTTTGCAAATTGTTATTTGGGGTGGGCTGGGGGGCCAATATAGGAACAAAAAGATATTGTTTTTATAAATAACCAGATTTTTTTTCTTAGCCAATTGGCAGAGTTTAATCACTGAAATGATTCAAAGATGTATTTCAGATGTTACATTAGCTTTGTCAGCTTAATACCCTTGGAAGCTTCCTTCATCCCCGGACAATGTACGCACACATCCAAAGAAAAATTGAGCTAGTGGTTTCAACCTCTGAAGAGGTGGTGGCTTTCTCATTCCACCAAGGCTGTATGAAACAATTTTTAAATTGCTGTTCAAGGTTTCTCTTCATCAAACAGAAACTGCAAATGCAATACAGGTAGTCCTCGACTTACAACAGTTTATTTAATGACCATTTGAAGTTACAGCATCACTGAAAAAAGTGAGCCATGGCTGCTTTTCACACATACGACAGTTGCAACATCCCTGTGATCATGAGATCAAAATTTGGATGCTTGGCAGCTGGTTTGTATTTATGACAGTGTCATGCCCTTATTGGAGTCTGATTCTGAGGGGGAGATTGAGCAGCTGACAGGGAGTGGGAATGTGGCTCCGGTGGCTGTGGAAGAAATGGGGGAAGGGCACTGTCCGGCTGAGCATTCAGAGGAAGACTCAGGGCCATCCCCTCTTCATCTTAGGACATGCAGGGAGGAGCAGAGAAGGGAGCAACATGAGAGAAAAGGGCCCTGATCCCTTTCATTAGTTACAGTGGGAGAACAGGATATAAGAAGGGCATTTGCACACAGCAGCTTGCTGGAAGCAAAGCGTGCATTATCTTTGTTAAGGATTATCTGGGTTTTGGTGTCCTCCCAACTGTGTGTGCTGCATTATCATTTGGAAGTCTGCAATTTATTATCCTGGCCTGTCATGGTAATTACTTCAGAGTGATTTGTGTTGGTTTTTTAATTTCTAATTTATCTGTACTTTGGGTTCGGACTGCATTTCTTCCCTTTGTAGACCATTTTTGGAAGAGTTTGATCTCCAGAGGGGAATAACTGGATATTGGGGGGCTAAGTTGGAGCCATTAAAGGGAATTTATCTACTTTTGTGACTTTGCTATTTTTGTGCCATGCCCTGGGTCATCACAGTTTGTTTAATAACCATTCGAAGTTATAACATCACTGAAAAAAGTGAGCCATGGCTGCTTTTCACACGTGTGACCATTGCAACATCCCTGTGATCATGAAATCAAAATTTGAATATGTGGCAACTGGTTCATATTTATGATGGTTGCAGTGTCCCAGGATGATGTGATCCCCTTTTGCGACCTTCTGACAAGCGAAGTCAATGGGGAAACCAGATTCAGTTAACAACCGTGTTACTAACTTAAGGACTGCACTGATTCACTTCACAAACTGTGGCAAGGAAGGTCATAAAATGGGGCAAAATTCACTTAACTGTCTCACTTAGCCATAAATTTTGGGCTCGTAAGTCAAGGACTACCTGTATATTATTTTTAAAAATCCATCTGAGCTCTGGTGGCGCAGTGGTGAGAGTGCAGTACTGCAGGCTATTTCTGCTGACCTGCTGACTGCCTGCAATTTGGCAGTTGAAATCATCAGACTCACCAGGCTCAAGGTGGACTCATCTTTCCCAGATGGGTAAAATTAGGACCCAGAGTGTTGGGGGCAATCAGCTGATTCTGTAAACCAAGAGTGTCAAACTCACGTTGTCATGTGACGTATCATGACTTTTTTCCCTTTCACTAAACCAGGCATGGGTGTGGCCAGCACGTGATGCATCTGTGGGCCCTGAGTTTGACAGCCCTGCTGTAAACCTTTAGAGAGGACTGTAAAGCACTTTAAAGCAGTATATATACACATCTAAATGCTGTTGCTACTGCTATCAGTCTTTTTTTCTAAAGGCCTCCTTCTGTGAATTATAGTGCTGCCTTGGGTACAAAACCAACTGAGTCACTTTCTCTCAGTCCTAGGAAGGACTGCAGTGGCAAACAGAATGGAAGTGAAGGGGAAAAAGAGACCAAAAGAGGGAGGAGAGCAAGAAAGAAAGGATGATAGAAATATTAAAGGAGAAATGAAATAGGCAGGAGAGGAAAAAAGTGGGGAAAGAAAAAGACAAAGAGGACATGAAAGAAGTTTGGCATAATTACAGAGGAATAGGATAGCCTTCCTCAGAGTAGTGGGTACAGAATTGATCTCTAAATCATGCATTTAGTCTAGTCTGGTGGCTAACCTTTTTGGGCTCCTGTGACAAAAATTGCTCGCATGCCAGCACCCAGAAGGCAATGTGCATGCCCCCCCACACCTGCTGCGCATGCACGCATGATTCACCCCCTGCCACTGCCCCCTTATGTGCACTGCGGCTCCCAGCTGATCTTCGATCCGTTTGAGGCCTTTTTCAGTCTGCCAGAGGCTTGAGGGAAGGCTTTGCAGGCCAAAAAATGGGCCCATTTCATCACTTCTGGTATTTCTGGAAATAGAGGAAGTGATGAAACGGGCCTATTTTTCGTCCTGCAAATCCTGCAGAGGCTTCCCTCAAGCTTCTGGCAGGCCGAAAGAGGCCCAAAAATCAGCTAGGAGGTCGCACATACGCAGTGAGGTAAGTTTGCCTCTGGCTCACGTGCAATAGGTTCACCATCACGGATCTAGTCTTTTACTCAGAATCAGAGGGTTTATACAAGGGGGGGGGGAACCAGTAGCATAGGACCAATATTTACACAACTGTGGTGTATATAATGTATACTGTTTTTTGTGAAATTCAGAGGTTAAGGGAAAAATAAAAAAAGAAAGGTGCCAGGGATGGAGAAGGGAACAGTGAAAGACATCTAAATTGGAAAATATCTTCTGAGGCCAATATTCTGTTTCATCAAAAAATTTTAAGGGATGAATGATCAGGTTTGGAGAGAGGGGCATACAAAATACTGGTGGGCAAGCAAGGCTCTCTTATCTGCTGAGCTTCTCCGGAGCTTTCCATTCTGTTTCATAATGTTTGAGTTTCCCATGCATTCTGGATCAATTCTGAATTGATCTGCCTTTGATGACCTTTAAGGAGCACTTTGCATTTCTAGATCTTTGAGGCTGTTTTGTTTTTTTCTTTCTTTCTGGGGGATTTGTAATGTTGCAGGAATTATCCTGAATAAATAAACCAGAGAGATATTTAAGTTCACTTGGAAAGGTTAACATTATCTGTTATCTCTATGCTGCATATATTACATTATTCTTATTTTTATGGTGGTGGGGGGAGAATTACTGTTATTTATGACGCTTGCCTTTTGAATCTGAAAGTGCAACATAGCTGATGTATACAGGGGTCCAAGTACTTTTCTGAATACTAACATGCATAGTTGGTGCTAAGATGTATTGTTCTGGCTGCCAACTTTGCATTTTTCCTCTTTTTATCAGTAAAAATCACATTTTTGACCCTCCCACTGGGTACTGTGTCCTGTTCCCCTCAACAGTACATCTCTTCTCAGAACTTCCTCTGGCTATAAAAGGTTCCCAACCCCTGCATTAGATTGGGCTTAAGAAGTTGCAAGCTATTTACTTCCAGAGACATCTGGAACATGATGTCGCCTTAGTGGTGGCCTTATTGCCCAAACCGTATAAGTGCATAATTTGCAGAGGGTTACATCTGTTGCATCATCTATGCGATGTCATTTTGTCACTGATCGCATTGATTGAATTCACACAATATGCTGAACCATAAACCATCATTTCCAAATACCAGTGGTTTGACTCATTAACCAAAACCAACAAGCCACGTTGGGTTTTTTGATATTTTAGCTAATTATTTCTTCCATTGTGCAGTATACAGGTCCTTCCATTGAGGACCTGTATACTGCATAAGTCAAAAAGAGAGCTGTGAAAATATCTATAGACTCCTAAAATCCTGGACATAAACTGTTTCAACGCCTACCCTCAAAACGATGCTATAGAGCAAGGGTCTCCAACCTTGTCTACTTGAAGCCTGGAGGACTTCATCTCCCAGAATTTCCCAGCCAGATTTGCTGGCTGGGGAATTCTGGGAGTTGAAGTCCTCCAGGCTAAAAGTGGCCAAGGTTGGAGACCCCTGCTATAGAGCACTGCACAACAGAACAACTAGACACAAGGACAGTTTTTCCCCGAATGCCATCACGCTGCTAAACAACAAATTCCACAATACTGTCAAATTAACTGTTAAGACTGTATTACGATTCTTCTTCTCATCCTTAATAGTACCTATCTCTTCCCACTTAGGGCTATATCCCTGTTGCTTGTATCTTTACAACTTATTTTGCTTTAATTGTTTCCTAGTATGATTTGATTGCTTATTAGTATCCTATGACTTTCACGAAGTGTTGTATCTTATGATTCTTGACGAATATATTTTATTTTTTCTTAATGTACACTGAGAGCATATGCACCAAAGACAAATTCCTTGTGTGTCCAATCGCACTTGATCAATAAAAAATTCTATTCTATTCTATTCTATTCTATTCTATTCTATTCTATTCTATTCTATTCTATTC
>BLBF01000055.1:17412405-17425985 GCA_015471245.1 Laticauda colubrina | reverse complement strand
TCTATTCTATTCTATTCTATTCTATTCTATTCTATTCTATTCTATTCACCAGTTTTGTTTCCAAAAACCTTCATAATGGTGAAGAGTTTAAACCATCCCTCCCTCCCTGTGGGGCTCTTGCCTTATTCCTTGATAAACTCTTTGTAAATTGAACAAAGTGAGCCTGGCAATATTCCTGTTTATGCAAAAGGGTAAGAAAAAGACAGATGTCATAAAAACTCAGAAGGAATTTGGAGGCAGGAGGAGAAGTGCTCACCTATCCACATGCCCAGGCAGTTTTAGCCCAGTCCAGGAACACCTGATAATGCTTTCAATCGCAAGAGTAAAAGCAGCGGCATAAACAAATCCAACTCCTATTTTGTTTTCTCCTGCCCAAACATGCCTATACAAAGAAGCACCACTCTGATGAAAGTCATATTAAATCTGCAGTCACCTTCCTAATCTTCTGAGCAGCATGCAGGCATTCAGCCCATGTTCTCTAGGTCTGACTCATGGATTTCCAACTGTTTCAAAAGATTACAAGGTGAAGGGAGTGCCTTGAGAACAGAACTTAAAGAAGATGATCTTGCTATAGTTTGCTCATGACTACCAAATGAATGGAACTCTAAACTCTTGGAGATCCACAAAGTTGACTGTGAATCCAACTTAAATCCTTTGATTTAAGGAAGGGAGGACATATGCTTTGATCTTGGCTAAACTGGAAGGCAGAGCTCATGCACTGTAGTAAGGTATAATACTTGGGTTTTAAGCAAATTCTCTCAGTTTATGAACCCTTCTTATAAGTTAGAATTGCTGTTTGTGATTTCAATCATTTATGACTTGAATTGTTTAAATGGTTATTTTTAACTTTGTCTAATGCCCAAAGTCATTGCCCTAAAATGGGTCATAAATTGTAAAATAAATAAAACTGAAAGAGGAACAAAGAGAGACAAATACAGTACTGATTTATTTTTTTGTAATTTTAGTTATGTTGTTTTAAGTCAAGGGAATTTGGGGGTTGGGTTATGACACGCGTGGCTCAGTGAGCTTGTCTATCAGAAAGGTCAGCAGTTTGGCGGTTCAAATCCCTAGCACCGCCTAACAGAGTGAGCTCCCGTTACTTGCCCCAGTTTCTGCCAACCTAGCAGTTTGAAAGCACATAAAAAATGCAGATAGAAAAATAGGAACCACTTTGGTGGGAAGGTAACAACATTCCGTACATCTTCGGCATTTAGTCATGCTGGCCACATGACTATGGAGACATCTTCAGACAGCGCTGGCTCTTCGGCTTTATAATGGAGATGAGCACCGCCCCCTAGAACCAGAAACGAGTAGCACATATGTGCAAGGGGAATCTTGATCTTATTGACACAATATGTTGTAGGAATGGGATCCTTATAGTGTGGAAACCCATGGCTTATAGTGAAGTAAACTCAGCCAGTTATGGGTTATTCAAACAGTCGGTTATTGCAATGTGTGAATCTAATTGTGTGGTTGCAGTTACTTATAGAAAAGCAGCATTCCCACCAAGTAGCGTTGTCAAATATCTCTAACATTTTCAAAGTGGGATGCATTGATTTTAATAGATAGTTCTCATGGATTAACCTCTGTGAAATGTCAAATACAGGTAGTCCTTGACTTTAAACCATTTGTGTAGTGACTGTTCAAAGTTATGATGGCACTGAAAAAAATGACTTATGACCATTTTTCACAGTTACAACCTTTCCAGCTTCCCCATAATCATGTGATCAAAATTCAGAGGCTTGGCAACTGGTTTATCTTTATGACCATTGCTGTATTCTCGGGTCACATGATCCTCTTTTGTGACCTTCTGAAAAGCAAAGTCAATGGGGAAGCCAGATTCACTTAACAACGAGGTTACTAACTTACCAACTGCAGTGATTCACTGAACAGTTGGGATAAGAAAGGTCATAAAATGGGGCAAAACTCACTTAAAGAATGTCTCACTTTACAAAAAAATTTTTTGGGGTCAGTTGAAGACTACCTATAGTTCTTATTCCAGATTTTCAGTCACCTGGAAGCTCTCAGGAGGTTTTCAAATTGATCAGTCCCAGAAACGTTTGTAGATATTTGGACCTTACCAGGGTGGGATTCAATTTTTTTAACAACCAGTTCTGTGGGCATGGCTTAGTTGGTGGGTGTGGCTTGGTGGTCATGTTATTGGCTGGGTGTGGCCAACTCAATATTACTCACATCGAGGCACACATCTCATCGCCTGGCCTCTCAAGACTGTGGGGATGCTGCAACAGTTGTAAGTGTGAAAAAGGGTCATAAGTCACTTTTTTCAGTGCCACTGTAATTTTGAACAGTCACTCCACACAAGCAAAGTACCAGCAAAGGAGGGGGGAAAAAACTCCAGAGAGGTTCCTGAGACAGGAAGATTATATGCCAAGAATATAATAAGAGTTAACGGAGAGGCAGTTTCTGTAAGTAACCCGAGAATGTTTCCTTCCTGCCTTCCTTACAGGATTAGGCCAGTAATTTCTTCTAACAATCGGTTCTCCGAACTGCTTAGAATGTTAACAACCGGTTCTTGAGAATAGATGTGAACTGGTAGAATCCCACCCCTGGACCTTACATGTTTTTGAATATGAAGAAAAAATAAATTAATTAACCATCACATTTTAATTTTAGTACAGAATTCACTTGAGTAAATAAGTACATAGGTAAAGAGATTTGTCCTTTGTTCCATTACTATTGGGTGGCTGCAGTATTCTCGGATAATACAGGCTGCAGATCCATTTAAATAAGAGGAAAAAGACAAGATCTTGGGAACCCATCATTCTTCTCCACTTCCTTGTTAACTGGAATAGACCCACCAATTTGCCTTAAGGCTATATGATAGTGTTAGTGAATGCCAGATTGGTTGATAATAAGCAATCACTTTTCTATGATTTGGTCTTAAATTAAGGGCAGATTTATTTTGCATCACTAAGATTTGGAGGCAAAGCTGATCTTATCTAGATGTGGCTGCCAGGATTTCAGATATAGCACCAACAATAGGCTTGGCTAAGGGGCGGAGTGGGGCAGGAAAGAGGAGGCAACATTTTCTGCTCAGTTCAGTTGCTGAAATACCATGAGGCTACAAAATGTTGCAAGCTATTTGCAAAGTTATAGTGGTGGGCAGTTGGACTGTGCAAAAGTGTTGGCCCCATTTCACGATGTAGGTGGGAGAATCTCTGTATTCTGCAGCAATTCCATTTTCTTCACCAAAAGTTCTAGAACAAGAATTCAAATATTAGTGCCTAAATTATATTGATGAGGATAGATTGGGGTAGGGGTAGGGGTGTTATAGTGCAGTGTTTTCTCGTATCCAAATATATAGATAGTAAGTCCTGGAAATCCCAATGTTGCCAGTGATGGGTGGAGAATTCTGGAATTAAAGTCAACATATTAGAAGTTGTTATACTTTGGAATGACTGCTCTTGTATCAAAAGTTCTTCATCTGGCCTGTTAGCAAAGGGTTTGTTCAGACATGATGTTCAGAACTCAAGTTGATTCTTTGGGGGAAGTTAACATTTGTGCTAAGCTTCAGGCTATCCCGTTTTTGCTAAACTGCCTTAAATTTTGAGGAGACAGGTGATAAATGTTCTGAGGTTACAAACCTCAGCCCACTTCATCTTGGAGTTTGTTTGACTGGAGTATGCTTTTACCTGTGGCAACCAGTAGTTTATCTAAATGCAAAAATGATAGGGGACACTTCAGTTATTACATTTTATGTATGTATTTCAAAAGCTAAGATCCCAATTTGGTCATTGAATAAATAGACCACTAATAGCACTACAAAATTGAGAGACACGTGTCAATGAACTGCTTGTGGAATGTGCAGAACAACTAAGGCAAGGCTTATTTCATCATGATTTATTTAATAAACCAAACTTGTCTGAGTTCACCCTTTGTATTAAAACCATTGTTTATTAACTAAAATGTCTGGATTTGCACAATTAACTGGGTCAAAAACCAAACAAACCACATTATGAGTTAACATGTTAGTCCTGGGATATACTAAATTTATGTCTTGTTTAAAATTATATAATTTATGACTTGCTTAAAATTATATTAATTTATGACTTGTTTAATGCTATTTTACTGAGTAATCCAATTGGTTGAATTTCCACACCCTACTAAACCAGAGGTTCCCAAACTTTCTAGGTTGATGGTCTTAAGAGAAACCACATTATGGCCCCCTTAAAATCAGGCAAATGACATTATGAGTTTGATTAAGATTGATAGCCCTCTTATTGTCTCAGACAAATCACATTATGGCACCCTTAAAATCAGACAAACCACATTATGAATTAACATGTTAGTCCTGGGGCAAATCCAGATCAGTTATTTAAAGACTTGGTTCACACGTTGTCCTAATTTATGACTTGCTTAATGCTATTTTATTGAGTAATCCAATTTGTTGAATTTCCACAGCATACTAAACCAGAGGTTCCCAAACTTTCTAGATTGATGAGTCCCTTGTCGTAATTATTTCATACTCTCTAGCATAGTAGATTGCATGATATCTAACAAGTCTCAAGCATTGCTGTGTATTCCTTAAAAATGTAAAATACTCTGCATGTTCTGTTCGGAAATAAGTTGCGCAAGACCGGGTTCCAACAACAACTCTTTTATTTCAGCAAGAAATGCAATGGTAACGGAACAACAGCCCAAGCCACGGCAGACCTTCTTATAGCAGCTTGCTCGCGGCTAGTGACCAATGACATTACTTTAAGTGTTCCCACTGTCCAGTGGGCCAATCGAATTGGTTCCTAAATAACCAATCCGAGAACGGTCTTCTCGGCCAATCAGTTTAAGGTATTTGGAGTCTACCAAGTTCTATACACTACACCCCTCCCCCTTGGTTTCGTCCAACGTGCGTCACATAGTCACGCAGGTAGGTGAGGTATTTTCGAGTCCTGGTTGACCTGCGCAGCTCAGTCTCGGCGTGGTCTTCAAGCGGTTCGGACAGGATCACTTTCTCTCTGTGCCTTCTCCATGGAACCTCCTGGAAGGGTGAGTCAGCCTTGCTGCTCCCGCCTGAGTCTCTCGGGCCGGTTGAGATGGCTCCGCCACTCCTTCCTGGTTTGTTGGGGCTGGTCGAGCTGGCCTGGCTGTCTCCTTCCAGGAAGGCCACGCCTCATTCTCCTGCTTCCGGACTTCTTTTCTGGGGTTCATCTAATTGTGAGTGTTCTTTTTGATTTGTTTGTAAGTCTTTGTGTAATGCTTGTTGTTGTGTTATGGGAGGTTCGTCTCTCCCTTTTTTATTATTTTGTATTTCCCCCCTCGCCTTGGCTGTTTTTGGTTTGTTTATTGTCGGTGCTGGTGTGGTGTTGCATTCTAGGGTGCGAGAACGAAGCTGGTCGATGTGCGGCTTCCATTCTCTTCCGTCATCCAACACTAGTTCGTAAGACCGGGGGCCTGTGATTTGGGTGATTGTGGCTGGAAGCCATAACGGGTCCCCGATAAGGTTTTTCGCGTAAACCAGGTCACCTATCTCGAATGAGCGGTATTTGCTGGAGGAGTCAGGGGGTTTATCCCAGGTATAAGTGGGGTGCAGTCTGTCGAGGTAGGAATGCAATTTCCTACCCATTAGGAGTTCTGCTGGGCTCTTGTAGGTGGTGCTGCTAGGGGTAATATGTTGCATGGTTAACAATCGGTTTAGTTTTTCTTGTACGTCCCCCTTGTCCATTCTTTCTAGGCCCTCCTTAGTGTACCGAACCATGCGTTTAGCCGTGCCATTTGCAGCCGGATGAGCCGGCGCTGTCAAGGCATGTCGGATGCCTTGTGCAGCTAAGTACTGCTAGAATGCCAACGCAGTAAACTGGGGCCCATTGTCCGACACTAACACATCAGGCAGTCCATGAGTGGCGAAAAGTTTGTCTAACTGCTTCATCACTGCCTCGGTGGTCGTGGAAGCCATAAGTATGACTTCTAACCAGTTCGAGTAGGCGTCCACGACTATCAAAAAGGTGTTGCCTTTTGTTGGCCCAGTAAAGTCAATATGCAGTCTCGACCATGGGCCTTGGGGAGTTTCCCATTCCCATGCCAGTGGGGGGGTAGGCCTCGATTTTTGGAAGTCATGGCATGTTGCCACCCAACGTTCAATGTCTTTGTCCAGCCCTGGCCACCAGACGTAGCTCCTGGCCAGGGCTTTCAATCTTAACTATGCCCGGGTGCCCCTCGTGCAACATATACAATATATTTTCCTTTAGTTTTTCAGGGATTACCACCCTGTCACCCCACAAAATACAGCCTTTCTCGATAGACAGTTCAGTCTGTTGGGTGCGAAATGGTTTAAAGTTCTCGGTTTTGTTTTCGTCTGGCCAGCCCTTACCTACCCAATGCAGAATGCGAGCTGTCAGCAGGTCTTTCGCAGTGGCTTTAGTGACGTCCACTGTGGTTAGTGGCAGGTTCGGCCAGGCCTCGAGTTGGAGAGTTGAGACGGTGGGAGCTGGGTCGTCTTCCATGATGGGCAGCGGGGAACGGTTCAAAGCATCTGTATGGGTGATGGTCTTCCCTGGGCGATGGATTAGCGTGTAGTTGTAGGCAGCCAGGAATTCAGACCACCTCATCATTCTAGGTGACAGAATGTTCAGGGTCGGTTTGTTTCCTGCTAGAATCCCTAGCAGGGGTTTGTGATCAATGATGATCAAAAAAGTTCTGCCATAAAGATACTCATGGAATCTTTTGACTCCGGCTATGATTGTGAGGGCTTCTTGGTCGAGTTGGCTGTAATTTCTCTCCAATTTGGAAAGTGTTTTTGAATAGAAGGCAACCGGTGCCTCTCTGCCATCTGGTAGCTTGTGGCTCAGGATGATGCCGATTCCATAAGGCGATGCATCACAGGTGACCATCAAAGGCAGGGTATTGCTATATTGGATCAAAATGGTTTTAGATGTTAATAGATCTTTGATATTTTGAAAAGCTGCTTGTTCCCGGTGGCCCCATTTCCAGATAGTTTTTTTGTCTTACAACCAGTGTAAGGGTTCTGCTACGGTTGCTTTTTGGGGCAGGAATACATTGGAGAAATTTATGAGACCTAGGAATGCTTGTAAGTCAGTTTTGTTCCTAGGTCTAGGTGCGTTTTTGATTGCCTTTATCTTTTTTTTGGTGGGGAGTATTCCTTGCTCATTTATGAGATAGCCTAGAAATTTGACCTGATTGGTGGCTAGGTTACATTTTTCTCACTTTACTTTAAGGCCTGCGTCTCTGAATCTTCTTAATACTTCTTTTAATCTGCTTTCTAGTTGGTTAGCGTTTTTTGCTGACACTAGTACATCATCAAAATAGGGGATGACTCCCTTGATTCCATTTAGAAGGCACTCCATGAGGCTTTGGAAAACGCCTTGGGCAACACTAACGCCGAACTGAAGTCGGTTGCACTTGAATGCCCCTCTGTATGTCACTATAGTCTGTGCCTCTGCGGTTGCGGGGTCAACGGGTAGCTGTTGGTATGCTTGTGCGAGATCAAGCTTCGCAAAAATTTTTCCTCCCCCTAGGGAGTGCAATAAGTGTTGCACTACTGGCACTGGGTATGCGCTTTGTTGGAGCGCATGATTTAGGGTTGCCTTATAGTCTCCACAGATGCTCACTGACCCATCTGGTTTGACAGGAGTCATGATGAGTGTTTCCCACCTGGCATGGTCAATTGGCTCTAACACCCCTTGTGCTATTAGCTTGTTCAGTTGTTCGTCAATTTTTGGTTTTAAGACAAAAGGGACGCGTCTGGCTTAGAGCCAGATGGGAACTATTTTCGGGTCTAGGCTAAAAGAAATTGGGGTCCCCTTGTCCTTGCCTAGGGTCCCATCGAATACATCTCGGAACTCTTGCAACAGGCTCTCTTCCCAGTTGGCCTCAACGATGCTGTTGATTCCAGTCATCCCGATTCCCAGGTTGCGAACCATTCGATTCCTAGCAGTCTAGGGTGATCACGGTCAACGATGGTCAGGGACAAAATTTCGGCATGATTTTTAAACTCGATGAGGAAATGTCCAAGGCCCACTACCGGAATTCGATTTCCCTGGTAGTCCTTTAAGATCAGTTTTTGTTTTTCTAGTTGTTTTTGTTTGATGTTCGGTATCAGGCATCAGATAGTGTTCCAAGATACCATGGATAAAAAGGACCCAGAGTCGACTTTCATCTCACAGGGCTTCCCTTCAATGTTCACCTCTATCCAGACCTTTTTTACGTTTGCTGCCCTGGCATTTCCAATTGTTACCATCTGGTGCGTTTCCTCTCTGCCGCTCGTTCTTTTATTTCTATTATCTTGGTTCCATCTGCTTCTGGCTTGTCTCTCTTCATTTCTGGGGGGGGGGGTGCTGCCGCATCTTTTAGGAGTATAGCTCTTTTTATTTCGGCAGACCCTTTTGATGTGCCCCCGTTTGTTACAAGCTCTGTAGATTGCGTCTTGGAACCTACATTCAGATCGCGGGTGGTTGCCTCCGCATCCAGCACACTGGAATTCCTGTCTGCTTCTTCTTTTTTCCTGCCATTTCTTGTCTGATTGTAGTCTATGGACATCTTCATTGTCGTCATCAGTGTCGCTCGGGGAGTCGATATCTTCATAGCGGGCGGTCGCTGTGGGCTGTTTCTTGCTTCCTTCCACCTTTTTTTCTCTGGGTTGATTTGGCAGATCTGGAATTGAATTCATCTGGCGCATAATGGCTGTGGATTTCTTTGCTGCTTCTGCAGCGGTGGCTTCTGCGATGGCCTTGGCCACAGTGATGTTTGGTCTATTTAGCAGCTTACTCTGGAGTGTAGCATCCCTCAATCCGAGGACCACGCAGTCCCTCATGGCCTCGTCCATGTTCTGGAACTCACAGGCTCCTCTGATAAGTCTCAGGGCTGCTACAAAATCTCTGACAGTCTCATCTTCTTTTTGGTCTCTTTTGTAGAACTCATGCCTTTTTATCAAGTTGGAGACCACAGGTGCGTAATGTGCTCAGAGCATTCTGTTCAGCTCAGGCCAAGTCATCTGTTTAACATCTCTTGGTTTGGCTAGTGCCTTTGCCATCTTAAAAACAGCTGGTCTGCAGTGTGTGAGGAAGACAGCCCTCTTCCTTTGGTCAGATATCTCCTGCAGTTCGTTGCTTTCTAAAAACATTAGAAAGCGATCGATATATGACTCCCAATCCTCCTCATCAGGGTTGAATGGTGCAGGCGGTGCATTGTTACCGGCCATCTCTTTTGCTTGGTTCTGATTGCCGCATGCTTCGGTCTCACTCTTCTATGACAATCCCACCTTCGTCGCCAGTGTTCCATTCAGAAATAAGTTGCGCGAGACCGGGTTCCAACAACAACTCTTTTATTTCAACAAGTAATGCAATGGTAACGGAACAATGGCCCAAGCCGCGGCAGCCCTTCTTATAGCGGCTTGCTCGCAGCTAGTGACCAATGACATTACTTTAAGTGTTCCCGCCATTCGGTGGGCCAATCGGATTGGTTCCTAAATAACCAATCCGAGAACGGCCTTCTCAGCCAATCAGTTTAAGGTATTTGGAGCCTACCAAGTTCTATACACGACACTGCAGAGCCCCTGTGATTAGTTCTGGAGCACTGCAGTGCACCTGTTTGGGAACTGTGACACTAAATCAGAAATCATATTCTACAAACTTCCGCTAGATTCACAGAGATCAGGGGTATCCAACTGAAGGCCCATCAGCTGGATCTGGCCTGCAAGGTTCTTAGATCTGGCCCCTGGGGATCACCTGAAAACAGTGAAGGTCTGGCCCACAGTGCCCCTGCCAGCGAAGAGTTTGGGAGGGCCACATACAGTCCTTCTGGGCTCTGTTTTCACTGGCAGAAGATTGCAGGAGGCCATCGCAGCTAGAAACGGAGCTTGGGAGCCCATTTTCACTGGCAGAGTGCTCGGGCCACCACAGGTGCCTCTGACATGAGTGACATCACATTAGCCACGCCGATCCCAATCCCCCCATCCTAAGATCAAACGCATCCCTGATGTGCCCTTCAATGAAATCGAGTTTGATACCCCCAACATAGACTTTAAATCAAATCCGAAGTCACCAAGTCTCTGACTGGCACAGCTTTACATTATGTGTGGATGCAGCCAGGTCTGTGGCTTAGAGCTGCTTCAGTAGAGAGAATGCAAGCTTGTTTCCTTCTTATGCAGTTGTGGCAGCAAGTTTATATTTAGCTGGCAGTATATGGCCTTGTGGCCAACATAAAGAAAGAATCTCTACTAATCATTACCTCATGCTGCCCAGCTTGCCAGAGCATTTAAACTGCCTGGGTGGAGAGTGGAGTGATAAATTTAGATGAAACGTTCCTTTGCCAAGAGCTATGTGTCTGACCTAGCTCAGCTTTGGTGAGATAGAAACCGAGAGCAATATCAGATCTCCTCTCTGAGTTTCCCAGGGTGTCCTTATTCCAGAAATGTGCATCAAAAAAATAAAATGCCTTTTATAAGGGATGACTGCTGGATAGTTTATGACGAGATAGCTGGACACGATGAGCCCTTCATAGTGTGAAGTTGAGAAATGCCTTTCTCCGTGGAGTTCTTCAATTACCCCGGAAGGCAGCTGATGCAGGCATGTGTGGAATGCTACAGGCCTTTCCTGAAAGAAGCCTGGCATAGGAATAAAGGCATTCAGAGGATTCCCTGGTAGAATGGGCTATTTATATTGCACACACATATATGTGCTCATTGCAACCAGCAGCAGCTTTACTGGAAGATTTCCAAAAGGGGAAAGAAATGCAAGTCTGCAGGATTGTTCCAGAAAGCCCATATAAATACAAACTGTATAGCAGGATTTCTCGACTTATGACCTGAGTTGGGATGGGAATTTGGGTTGCAAGTCATGGTGTAGAACAGAGGTGTCAAACTCAATTTCATTGAGGGCTGCATCAGGGTTGTGTTTGACTTGGGGGGGGGGCATGGGCAGGGTGGGAGTAGCCAGCTCGGTGTCACTTGTGCCAGCACCTTTGGCAGCCCAAGCGCTCTGCCAAAATATATGCACAAGTTCTAAAAGTCATCCCACTTCTAGTCAGAAGACTTAAAACTAAACAAATACACCAACAAAGCTCACTCATCTTCCTGACCCAAAACTTTGGAGAAATAGCCAGCTCTTGTATGCTTTGTAAAAAACCAACAGGGTTGAGGCCTTCTGGATCACTGGGAGATCAGAGGTGGTATTCAGCAGGTTCTGACCAGTTACAGAAAACTGGTAGCAGAAATTTTGAGTAGTTCGAAGAACCGGCAAATACCACCTCTGACTGGCCCTGCCCACATCTATTCTCTGCCTCCCGAGTCCCAGCTGATTGGCTGGGTTGCCCTGCACAGTTGAACAGAGTTGGAAAGCAGGTTAGTGAGGTGGGGAGGGAATGGGATGTTGCAGTGACCTTCCCCTGCCATGCCCACCAAGCCATGCCCACAGTGAAAAAAATTAAATCCCATCACCGTGGGGAATGGTATTCCGTAGGAAAGATGTTATGACAGCATCCAGCCCAGCAACCAAGAATGAAATTCTTTTTCACTCAATGGAATGAAAACTGGCAGAAAAAAACTATTTGGGAGCATCCAGTTTTTATTCTAAATTTTCTTCTTAACTTCTTTTCCATCTTCCTAGGATGGTCAGGATATTTTTCAACCCCATAGCCATGTATTATGGCCGGCTGAGGCTGGCAGACTGCCCCAATCCATGCTGACCACATTAATCAAAAGCTGGGTGGAGTTCCATAATGTAGCAAGCGGGTTGCGTTGAATCATGGTTGTGCAGGCTTCCCATAGTTATTTAAAGTTAAGACCAGTCATCTGCTGTCTGGAACAAAAACCCATACTTCTTCCTTGCAGTAACCGAAATCACTGAATATTTTTATTGCTTTTGATACTTTTATTTTATTTTGTACTTTAGCCAGTGTTCCTCTAGTAATGGCCAGTCCTACAAGAGTGTATGTGCTCCGCTAGTTAAAGATGCCAACTTGTTAAAAACATGAATGATTGTTTGTTCATTCTTGTGAATTGCAATTTTAACATAATAACACAGCTAGAAGGGATCTTGGAGGTCTTCTAGTCCAGCCCCCTGCTAAATCAGGATACCCTCAACTATTTCAGACAAGTGGCTGTCCAGTCTCTTCTTAAATACCTCTAGTGATGGAGCACCCACAACTTCTGAAAGCAAACTGTTCCACTGATTAATTGTTCTGTCAAGAAATTAATTTAATTTAATTCTTTTTTTTTAATGATTTTGGTTTATTTCTTTTTTTAATGATTTTTATTAAAGTTTTACAAAATTAAAAAAACAAAAACAAATCATGTTTACAATTTTTGCAATTCATTGTAGCATTGGTTTTTCCCATCTTCCATTATTCATATCTATATACATAAGTACATTGTTCATATTTACCTTATACATTATCTATTGTTCCTGTTATCTGTCCAAACATACAGTTTCTCCCAGATTGTATAAAATACTCTTTTTTTCCTTCTCTTGCAACTCCATAGTAAGCTTATTCAATTCATAATACTTTTAATTAACATATTATCCGTGGAATTATCCTCCTGTTTCCAATTTAATTTAATTCTGTCTACTTCATTATTGTCCATCCATTGCTTCTTGTTCTTCCTTCAGATGTTTTGGAGAATAGTCTGACCCTCTCTTCTTTTTAATTGTTGAAATATATGGAAATTGCATAACATAATAGCAGATGATGTATGAAAGACATGGGGAATTAGGGAATACACAGTCTTAAGTACCTTTGAGTCCCTGATAGTTCATAATCTCAGGTTCAGTAGTTAAGGGATTATTCAGCTAACATCAGATTGTCTGGAAAAATCCAATTCTACCAATGGAACTTGCTAACTTTATATGGCATTTTCAAAACTTTGGTCATGAAATTGAATTAATGACAGTCTTCTTATCTTTTCTCTGCTATGATTCAAAATAATAGCAGGGGTGTGCATGTTGGTTTTTCCCTCTTGTTTTTAATCCTATTACATGGTTAGATCTTTATAATAATTCGCTGTCATTGTAGGTTTCTGTTTTGCAAATTGGGTAACAGGATATTTGGAGAAGACACAAACAGGGTACAATGCAAGATGCATAAATCATCTGTGTAACGATGCTATGGACAGTACAATTGTAGGAAAAGTACCTCGCAAAGGTGTCTTTTATGAATGCTTCGTACTTAATCCACAACTTACAATCAATTGCTTAGTAATCATTCGAAGTTTCAATGTACATAATGCGGGGCACTTGGCGACTGGACTGTATTTACAACCATTTGCCGGGTCCTATGACCAGATTTTATTCTTCCCTTACTTTTGGGGGTTTGCAGGGATTCGGGAGAGCCCCTAGCTAAGATTCTGTGCAGTTCAGAGAACTCCCAAATCCCACTCTTGGCTGGTGCCACCCACCCCATCCCGCCCCTCCCAGGAGTCCCCATGTATTCCGTCTGGAAAAACGCGAGGTAGACCAGGTTCCAACAAACAAAGTCTTTATTCAGTAAGAAACAGTAACGGAACGGTTTGGCTGAAGCCGCGGCAGCCTTTTTATACAGGCTTGCCTGCCGGCTTGTAGCCAATGGCAGCTATTTGACTTTGCCACCTTTCAGCAGCTCTTTTGGATTGGTTC
>BLBF01000055.1:17392972-17412395 GCA_015471245.1 Laticauda colubrina | reverse complement strand
CAGCTATTTGACTTTGCCACCTTTCAGCAGCTCTTTTGGATTGGTTCCCAATGAACCAATCCAATACTGGTCTTTCTAGCCAATCAGATTGCATTGTTTGGAGTATACCATTCTATACAGAACACCCCTCCCCCCTTAGTTTAGTCCTACGTGGGTGACGTAGTCGCGCAGGTAGGTGGGGCTTCTTCTGACTCTAGTTGACTTGCTCGGTTCATTCTTGCTGGAGACTTCAAGCGGTTTGGATGGGATCGCTGTCTCTCCGGCTCTTCTCCATGGAACCGCCTGGTAGGGTGAGTCAGCAAGGTTGCTACCGCTTGAGTTGCTCAGGCCGGTGGTTTTGCTGCTCCCTCCTGGCGTTCCCGGGCAGGTCGAGCTGGCTTTGCTGGCCCCTTCCAGGACGGGTTCCTCTTCATGTGGATTATTTCTACCAGTTTCAACTAACCGTAAGTGTTCTTTTTGCTCTTTTTGATTGGTTAGATGTTCTGGGTTTATTTTTAACAGTTCTTTTTTCCCTTCAGTTTTTTTTTTTTTTATTTCCCCCCCCCCCCCCGCCTTTGGTTTTGTTTTCGATTTTTATTGTTTGAGGTTGCACGGTCGTATTTCGCTCAATGTTTCGGGAACAAAGCTGGTCTATGTGCCGCTTCCATTCCCTGCCATCGTCTACGGTTAGACGGTAGGACCGGGGGCCTGTTATTTGTGTGATTGTGGCTGGAAGCCGTAGAGGGTCCCCAGTAAAAAATTTTGCATAGACTAGTTCACCAGTTTCAAACGTTCGGAAACGGCTGGAGGAGTCAGGGGGTTTCTCAAAGGTGTAGTTTGGATGTAGCCTATCCAAATGTGATCTAAGTTTCCTCCCCATTAATAATTCTGCCGGGCTCTTGTTAGTTACAGTACTGAGGGTGATATGTTGGAGGGGTGAGTAAACGGTTTAGTTTATCCTGGACATCCCCTGGGTCCATTTTTTCCAAACCCTCCTTAGTAAATCTGACCATTCTCTCGGCTCTACCATTTGCCGCCGGGTGGGCTGGGGCGGTTAGTGCATGGCGTATACCCAAAGAGGCTAGGTATTGTTCAAATTGTATGGCGGTTAGTTGTGGCCCATTGTCGGACACTAGGACGTCCGGAAACCCATGGGTTGCAAATAGCCTGTTGAGCTGTTTGATAACAGCTTCCATTGTTGTAGATGACATTACTGCGACTTCCAAACAATTTGAGTATGCATCTACAACAATCAAAAACGTATGCCCACTAGTAGGGCCCGCAAAGTCAATATGGATCCGAGACCAAGGGCCTCGTGGGGTTTCCCAGTCCCTAATAGGAGCTTGTGGTGGTGATGGCCTGGTTTTCTGGCATTTATTGCATGTAGCTACCCAGTATTCAATATCTCTGTCTAAACGAGGCCACCAGACATAGCTCCTAGCCAGGCTTTTCATTTTCACGATGCCTGGGTGGCCTTATGAAGCATACCCAACACTCTGGTTTGTAATTTGGAAGGAATTACCACCCGATCACCCCACAATAAACACTCCTTTTGTATTGACAGTTCAGTCTGTCTGGTCTGGAAAGGTTTAAAGTTTTCAGATTTTTGGTTTTCCGGCCAACTTTTACCTACCCAATTTAATATGCAGGCAGTCACTGGGTTTTTAGCGGTTGCTCTGGCGACATCATTTGCAGATAGTGGCAGTTCGGGGCAGGTTTCTATTTGCAGGGTGGTACTTGTTGGTGCTGGGTCTTCCTCTGTCATTGGCAGCGGTGTTTGACTCAATGCGTCTGCATGGGGAATCTGTTTTCCGGGTCGATGTGTCAATGTGTAGGAGTATGCTGCTAGGAATTCTGACCATCTAATCATTCGGGGAGATAAAATGTTCATTGTGGGTTTGTTTCCCGCCAAAATTCCTAATAGCGGTTTATGGTCAGTTACAATTGAAAATGTTCTCCCATAGAGGTACTCATGAAAACGTTTAACTCCGGCGACAATTGCCAGGGCATCTCTGTCTAGTTGACTATAGTTGCGTTCTGCTTTAGAAAGTGTTTTTGAGTAAAAGGCGACGGGTGCCTCTCTCCCGTCAGGCAGTAGGCGGCTCAGGATGGCACCGACTCCAAACGGTGAGGCGTCACAGGTGACCATCAATGGAAGTGTGTTACTAAACTGAATAAGAACGATGTCTGAGGTTAACAGATTTTTTATGCCTTGGAATGTTTTTTGTTCTCTATGCCCCCAAGTCCAATTAGTTTTCTTATCCAATAAACGATGTAACGGTTTTGCTATCGTTGCTTTGTGGAGGAGGAATACATTATAGAAGTTTATTAGACCCAAAAATGCTTGTAACTCCATTTTGTTTTTCCGCTGTGGTGCGTCTCTAATAGCCTTGACTTTTTTTTCTGTAGGGTGTATACCCTCTCTGTCAATTAAATAACCCAAAAATTTGACGCGATCAGTCATTAAGCAGCATTTTTCTTTTTTGACTTTCAGGCCGGATTCTCTAAATTTTGTTAGCACCTCTTTCAGTCTTGTCTCTAATTGGGTCGTGTTTTTAGCTGAAATTAGGACGTCATCAAAATATGGAATGACCCCTTTAATTACATTCAATAGGCGTTCCATAAGGCTTTGGAAAACGCCTGGGGCAACGCTCACTCCAAATTGAAGTCTGTTACATTTGAATGCCCCTCTGTGAGTTACTATTGTCTGTGCCTCGGCCGTTATTGGGTCTACTGGAAGCTGTTGATATGCTTGGGCTAAATCAAGCTTGGCAAAAAATTTTCCTCCCCCAAGTGAATGCAGTAAATGTTGCACGATTGGCACAGGGTATGCGCTTTGCTGCAATGCATGGTTCAGGGTAGCCTAGTAGTCCTCGCAGATGCGTACCGATCCATCAGGTTTAACAGGTGTTACTATTGGTGTCTCCCATCTAGCATGGTCAATTGGTTCTGGGACCCCTTGGTCAATTAATTTATTTAACTGTTCATCTATTTTGGCCTTTAAAGCAAAGGGGACTCGTCTGGCTTTTAATCTTCTAGGTGCTACTTGAGGGTCTAAACTAAAGGAAATTGGGGTCCCCCGGTACCTGCCTAAGGTGCCGTCGAAGACGTCCTGGAACTCGTGTATCAGGCTCTCTTCCCAGTCGGTTGCGGCTACTCGGCTCACCCCGGTTATTCCGATGCCCAAAGGTGCGAACCATTCGATGCCCAGGAGGCTGGGGTGGTCCCGGTCGACTATTGTTAGAGGCAGGATTTCAGTGTGCTGCTTGTATCTGACTTGGAAATGTCCTAGACCTACCACAGGGATTCGGTTTCCTTGGTAGTGTTTTAAAATTAATTTTTGTTTCTGGAGTTCTTTTAATTTGATGTTTGGAACCAACCGTCTGATTGTGTTCCAAGATACCATTGACAGGAAGGATCCTTAGTTGACTTCCATCTCACAGGGGCTTCCTTCAATTTTTACAATGATTTTGACCTTTCTCCCGCTTTCCGTCTGGGCGCTTCCAATAGTGACAGTTTGATGAGTCTTTTCTCGGTTGCCGGTTCGCTTGTTGCGCTCCCATTTCTTTTCGGCTTGCTTTGATTCAGCTTGTAGTGGGGAGTTACTGCGTCTGTTCGGGCTGTTATTTTTTCGATTCCTACAGACTTTTTCGATGTGTCCCCTCTTCTTGCAAGCTCGGCAGATGGCATTTAGGAATCTGCAATCGGCTCGAGGGTGGTTTTCCCCGCAGCCAGCACATTCCCGCCAATTTCTTTTTTCGCGCCATTTTTTGTTGGCGTACAGGCAGTGGACTTCATCGTCATCATCTTCCATTTCTGATGAACTGTCGAATTCTTCATGATGAGTTGTGGTGGGAGCTTGTTTCTTTTCTCTGGATAGGATCATCGTGTCATTATTTGAGTTCATTTGTTTCATAGTGGCCGCTGACTTTTTCGCGGCTTCTGCTGCTGTGGCTTCTGCAATTGCTTCAGCCACTGTGATATTGGGTTTATTTAGTAGTTTACTTTGTAAGTTAGAGTCTCTCAGACCTAGGACAACTTGATCTCGCATGGCTTCATCCACGTTCAGGAACTCGCAAGCTCCCCCCAGTTGTCGGAGAGCTGCCACGAAGTCAGCGATGGTCTTGCCTTCCTTCTGGTCCCTTTTACAGAATTTGTGCCATTTGATGAGATTTGACACTACCGGTGTGTAGTGGGCTTTTAACATTCGGTGAAGCTCAGACCAGGTCATTTGTTTCACGTCTCTGGGCTTCGCCAATGTCTTGGCCATCTTGAACACGGTTGGCCCACAATGCGTTAGGAATACAGCCCTCTTCCACTGGTCTGAGATCTCTTCCATCTCGTTGCTCTCTAAAAACATCAGGAAACAGTCTACGTATGATTCCTAATCCTCTTCGTTGGGATTGAAGGGTGCAGGCGGCACGTTATTCCCAGCCATCACTTTCAGTCTGGAATTCTTTCTGCCGCGTGCTCTGTCTCGTATTTAGGACAATCCCACCTTCGTTGCCAGTGTTCAGTCCAGAAAAACGCGAGGTAGACCGGGTTCCAACAAACAAAGTCTTTATTCAGTAAGAAACAGTAACGGAACGGTTTGGCTGAAGCCGCGGCAGCCTTTTTATACAGGCTTGCCTGCCAGCTTGTAGCCAATGGCAGCTATTTGACTTTGCCGCCTTTCAGCAGCTCTTTTGGATTGGTTCCTAATGAACCAATCCAATAATCAGATTGCATTGTTTGGAGTATACCATTCTATACAGAACACCAGGTAGCCCATTTTGGATGCAGGTAAGTGAAGGCACACACAAAACCTTGAGAAGAGGTGAAAAATGGGCCTCCCGGAAGTTTGGGAAGGCCGAAAACGGACCCAATTCCAGCTTCCAGAGAGCTTCCGGAGCCTGGGGAGGTCATTTTCGCCCCCCCCAGAGGCTTGAGGAAAGCTTCCAGAGCCCAAGGAGGACAAAAATGCATACACACCCACCGTGGTGCAGGAGGCCAACTAGGCCATGGCCACCATGTCCATGCCCATGCAGCAACTGGCAGAACATTTTTTTGAAGCCCGCCCCTGCCCTATAGCACCAAAGTAATGATAACTAATATGTCACACAAAAAATTGTCTTAAAATCAGGTCAGTCAGAAGAGTGCCCCATTTTATGACCATTGTAATTTACAGCTGTAATGGACAGGTTCCATTACAGTTGTAAGTTGAAGACTACCTCTATTCAAAGCATGTTTTAATATTTGATATGGGGTAAAATATAGACAGGAATAAAGTAAATACAACCAAGAGGAAGAAATCCAAATTCAATGAATAGTCATTATTATTTGGACTTTTATGGTAAAAGGCAAATTGTGAACATTGGAGACCAGATAAAAATGGTATCCTCATCAGTTTATTTACATAATTTCAAACACATCTGATCTTTTGTATTTTGACATAATGGACATTGACTCTGATGCACCTATATAGATTCATATGAAACATTTGTCAACATTATATTTATAGAATCTGACTTTTCTTACATTTGACTTTTTGCTGCTGCCTGTTTAGCATGTATCTAATGTAGCATGATTTATTTGTATAAAGAGCCAAACGCAGGATAAAAATAAATAAATGAAAGCAATAATTATGCAGCTGTATATACTAAAGGGTAATAATTTTACGTGTTTTCTTTGGTCTTGCTTTTTTGTGCTTATGGCTTGCCTACCCAATCTAGCAAATGAACAGATCTAGATGGCCTAGTTTTCAAATTCAAGTATCGTTACAAATGAGCCAAGATGGAAAGTCCACAAATGAGCAGTTTGTTGAAAGCTCAGTAAAATATCCACTAAGTGATCATAACAAGGTTATGTTGAAAATAAAGTTCAATTAAGCATCACTTTTTGGTTATGAAAGATCTATTATTAGCATTTATTTCTGTATGTGTCTGTGTATTTTGGTGTAACCTGTAATTGAAAAAAAGGAAAGGCAAACCTATACATAGAATAGGTGGTCTACATGGTCCTCCAGATGTTTCCAAACTACAGCTCCTGGCATTTCTCATCATTTACCATTGTTGAAGCTTCTGAACATCAGGAAAATCATAGGCTGATCATTTAGGGGCTGTAAAAAAGATGTTTAGACTCTGTTAAGAGTGCAGAGAAGAGCAACAAAGATGACTGGAGGCTAAAACATATGAAGAACGGTTTGCAGGAACTGGGTATGTCTAGTCTCATGAAAAGAACTAGGGGTGACATGACAGCAGTGTTCCAATATCTCAGGGGCTGCCCCAAAGAAGAGGGAGTCAAGCTATTCTCCAAAGCACCTGAGGGCAGGACAAGAAGCAATGGATGAAAACTAATCAAGGAAAGAAGCAACCTAGAACTGCGGAGAAATTTCCCAAAAGTTAGAACAATTAATCAGTGGAACAACTTGCCTCCAGAAGTTGTGAATGCTCCAACACTGGAAGCTTATAAGAAGAGATTGGACGTTCATTTGTCTGAAATGGTATAGGGTTTCCTGCCTAAGCAGGGGGTTGGACTAGAAGACCTCCAAAGTCCCTTCCAACTCTGCTATTCCATTCTGTTCTATATCCAGTGTATAAACCCTACTTGCAGAAAGCAGATAGACACAACATCCAACATATTTTAAGTAATAACTGGGAGTTGGCAAACAAAACACTTCAGAAAGGCAAGCATAAAAAGAGGGCAGCCATACTCCAAAATAAAACTGATTTGTTTCCCATGGAATAACATCTCCCTGTTGGAAACTGGATAGCTGAAATAACAATTCCAGTTGGAAAATATAAACCAGACTTCATTTGGTACCTAAGTTTGGTTTTTTGTACACTGACTATGTTATCTAGCTGGGTAAAGAAATATCTAAAGAAAACAACCAAACTCAGGGAGCACAAGGACCCAACAATTCAACTGTGAGCTACAAATACTCTCTTATATTGATTGGCTATGCAGTATTGCCACATTTATTATGTAATTTCTGACTGAATCCATCTCCAGAGCAGCTATGTTATTGGCCCATAACTTGAAAAAGCAATCAGATTTGTTCTGCTTGGTCTAGCTCTCAAGGCTGTAGCACTGAATCATTCCTCCTTCTGTCATCCTCATATCTGCACCCTCACATGGGTGTCTGCATACATTGAAAAGCTTGGGATGATCATTTAGAAGACTAACATAATTGAATTGAATCGAATTGCATACTTTATTTGATCAAGTGTGATTAGGCATGCAAGGAATTTCTCTCTAGCACATGCAGAGCAACAAAATAATAACAATAACAATACTATCAAAAGGGGGAGTAAAGAATAAGAAGAATAAATAATACTACAGCCATATTGTTGTTGTTGTTAGTCAAGAAGTTGTGTCCGACCCATTGAGACCTCAGGGACAACATTCCTCCAGGCCTTCCTGTCCCCTACCATCCTCCGGAGTCCATTTAAGCTCACGCCAATTGCTTCAGTGACCCCATCCAGCCACCTCATTCTCTGTCATCCTCTTCTTCTTTTGCCCTCAATCGTTCCCAGCATTAGGCTCTTCTCTGGTGAGTCCTTCCTTCTCATTAGGTGGCCAAAGTATTACAGCCATACTACATGGTTAATAGACATGTGTTGACAAACATTAGGCAGCACTGAGAGAATTAGATGTTCAGCAGAGTGATGGCACAAGGGAAGAAACTTTCCCTGTGTCTAGATCAGGGTTGTCAAACTTAAAGCCTGCAGGCCTGATGTGTCATGGGCTAGCCACGCCCCACCCAGTTTAGTGAATGGGGAAAAAGTCTCGACTCCCAATACATCATGTGATGCCACCATGATGATGCAAGTTTGACACACCTGCTCTAGATGTTTTGGCATGCAATGCTCTATAGCATCATTTCAAGGGGAGAATTTAAAACAGTTTATGTTCATGATGTGAAGGATCTGCAGATACTTTCTCATCTTTCCTTCACAAGTACTATGACCAGGTGCTTGCCAATAGGGAAGAGCAACCTCCTTATATGGAGGCTCCTCCTTAAATGAGAATTCACTTGAAGAAGCCATGAAAATATTATTACAGTGGCCATAACTCTACAGGTATGTGCATTGAAAATAAAGACCAAGCTACCTATATATTTATGCAGTCGTCTTAGGAAGAGAAATATCAAAAGCCCCTATTCATGGCTGCTACTACTTTGTGTGTAGGAATTATATTCAGATCCTATTTCATCATATTGTGGTTCTTATTTTTCCTGCAAATACAGCATTCAATTGCACTACCCAATTAACCTGTTTGAAGCAAAGTCACTGTTTGTTTCCTCTTGAAGGATCTCCTTGACTGTGAGATCCTGCTCTGACCCTACCTTATACATTGGCTTCATCTAGAAAAGGTTGCTCAGATTGTTAATGCATCTTTGCAATAAGCAGAGTTGCATGCAACCAAAGAGGCATGATTTAAGCCACCTTTGAACAAAGGATAGTTGAAAGCAACTATTGGCTGAGGTAGCATTTTGCAATTGGTCAAATTTTTGGAGAAGTCAAGCTCCAATTCTAGAATCTGTTGTAGGAAGCTCATTGTGTAGATCCTTGGATAAAGATCTGGATATGACAGAGACCTGTTGGCTCTTGTCCTAGTTTTGGCAACTTTGGAGAATAAATGTATACTGTCACATCTGGAGCAGCCCTTTAACTATTGGGAGATTGCTATCATACCTTAGCCTTCTCTTCTCTAGGCTACACATACCCAGGTGCTTTAACCATTCTTTGCAGGATTTAGATTCCAAGCTTTTCATCATGTCTATATGTTGCACATTAAAGCTGGCTTTAAAATATTATAATAAATTAAGCAGTAATGACATATAAAGACACATATTGGGTGTTCCCTGGCCAGATTAAGAAGACAGAACAGATTCTGCAAGCTTTCAAAGTGGTTTTTAAAACAAAAAGTATTTTAAAAATTGTGTGATCGACATCCCTCCTTCCAGAATCCTGATACTTTTTCTCAATTATTGTTACTCAAAAAAGCAATGATAAAATGTTAAAATATTAAAATATTCCCGCAATGACAAGATATTTGAAAAATGTGAAAGGACTTCTGAAATTTAAAATTACATAGTACACACCCAAAAGTAAGTGTGGATGATTGATTATATTGTTATTGATAATAAAGGACCATAGGTGTGGCACCTGGGAGGGAGGACCATACAGTCCCACTATGCTTGCACTGGAGGTTTATCTATCCCACAGCTATTACCCATCCCAAAGGTATCCCTGCCCATTCCACAGCTATCTCAACCCATCCCACTGCTATCTTAACCCATCCCACAAGCATGCAAAGGCTTAAACCATTTCTAAAAGTTTCCAGCAAGACTTTATTAAAAAAAAGAAATGAAGCAAGTGTGTGAATCAAAAATAGACTTTATTATCAACAAACTATAAGACAAAAATGAGTCTCTGGTACTCCTCTTGGTCGCTCAGTCTCAGGGGTGAAGGGTGCAGCTGCTGTGCAGGTGGCTGGTGCTGGAGTGCTTGTCATCAGCTCCTCCAGAAGCAGAAGCAGCAAAAGCCCCAGCCCCAGAAGAGCGAATCCGTGCTGCAGAAGCCCCAGCAGTGAGGGCCAGGAGGCGGGATGGCAGCCCTTTCCCTCTTGCAAGGGCTGGCAGCAGATGGCTGAGGCTTGCTGTGCTTCCGCATGGTTGTGGGGTTGCTGGCTGGCAGGGAGGCTGGCAGGAACCAAGGCTGGCACCAAGGCTGGCAAGAAGGCTGGCAGGCAGCAAGGCTGGCAGGCAGGCAGACAGCAAGGCTGGCAGCAAGGCAGGCAGGCAGGCAGGCAGCAAGGCTGGCAGGCAGACATGAACCAAGGCTGGCAGGAAGGCTGGCAGGCAGGCAGGCACCAAGGCTGGCAGGCAGACAGCAAGGCTGGCAGGGAGGCTGGCAGGCAGGCAGACAGCAAGGCTGGCAGCAAGGCTGGCAGGCAGGCAGACAGCAAGGCTTGCAGCAAGGCTGGCAGCAAGGCTTGCAGGCAGGCATGCAGGCAGGGCAGGCAAGGCTGTCAATCCGTCCGGCAGCAGGTCTTTCCTCTGAATGGTGACCTGCTTCCGAGCTGCTTCCCTTATATCCGCGGGGCTGACGCAATGCATCCTCCTCCATGTGCAATTAACGCTAGGCATCCGTTAGGCTTGCGCTGTGCATCCGCTAGGCTTCCGCTGTGCATCCGCTTCATCCGCTCTGCATCCGCTTCATCCGTTCTGCGTCCGCTTTGCTGAGGCCCCCCAGAAGCCCTGCGGATGTGCTATCCGCTCTCATCCGCTTCCATCCGCTAGGCTTCCGCTCTGCGTCCATTTTCCATCCGCCCTGCATCCTCCCCCCTGTCCGTTCCTTTCCATGTTATCTGCTCCGGTTATGCAAATTTTTGCCCCTTTTGAGAGCAGATAACAACGGATGGAACATTTTTCTCGCCCGTTGTGTCCTTTTTACTAACGTTTTGCATCCGTTGGGCAGTGTGACAGGGCCTTTAGCTTTTTTTATTTTTTTGGTCTTATTTCAGGTGGAACAAAGCATGACATTTTTTTTTCTTAAAACAAGACAATTGATGTAAAATGAATAGATGGTATTATCCTCTGGGTTTCCCTGCCCTGAAATTCATTCCAACCTATGTGGAAAGAGAATTCTGTGGCTAATTTTTATGTTAAACCTGGGTAGTTTTGATAGTTAACAGAAGAACTCATATTCTTATTCTAAACAGGAGGAAGAAATGCTGTTATCACGAGAAGTATTTCCATAACCTGTATATACTCAGTAAAGCTGAGAACTATACAACTAGAAATCCCTGTAGCATTTGTGGCACCCAAAATAATAAGGTTACCATACCTGACATTGCAAAAGTTCAGATCTTACTAGATGAGCAGAAAGATACCCTGGGAAAAAAATGCTGCATCTAATAGTCTTCTAGATTTTGCAGCTCAGATATGATAGCCCTTAACCGCTATGAAATCATGGAGCATGCTGATATTGATGCATGGAAGAAGCTATTACACTCCAAGCAACAAGCATTACTATTGTATCAGTCTCAGATGTGTAGGTAATAACAACCCTCCTGTTGCAAGGCATGAGTTACAGCAGGAGTCAGAAACCACCTGGGCACCTCTGGTATTTCTAAATGACAGCTGTTCCACTCATTTGTGGTGAATTTCATCAAGATTTATCCTAGATCTCTCTAGTCATTTGTGGAATGAGTGTTGACAGGCTATACTTGTTATTTTGGCATTACTGCAGTAAGAGTTACAAAGGAACAGGATAGGAGTCAATAGCAATAGCACTAAGACTGCTTCACAATGCTTTACAGCCCTCTCTAAGTGGTATACAGGGTCAGCATATTGCCCCCAACAATCTGGGTCCTCGTTTACTGATCTTGGAAGGATGGAAGGCTGAGTCAACTTAGAGACAGTGAGGATTGGACCTCTGGCAATGTTTATGAAGACCTACCAAGTGCTGATCAGAACAAAAGACTTTTGGAGAAAAGCTGGAGAATGAGTTGTTCTGGCAAAACTATATTTTATTTGACATTGTTGTTCAAATCAATACTGAAGGAATGGTGGCCAATCCAATTTTGGCTGCTCAGAACTTTCACATACTGTAATTGTTGCTTGAAAAGTTGGCCTTTATCAAAATTTTCAAGAACTTAAATGAGAGAAATAAGTTAGTATGGCTGCATACCTAGATTTACAGGTTGCAGGTATCTTAATATGTAGAAAATGCCTATGGAGATTCTCAATCTTCCAGGTCAGTCAGTCAGTTCAGTCAATCTTCCAGATTGTCCCAAAGCTGTTCTTTTTTTTTTTTTTTCCAAAAAGCAACGGAACATTCTTGGCTTTGTTCCTTTGAAAACGTTTCACTTCTCATTCAAGAAACTGAAGTTTTGTTTTCAAAGGAAAAAAACCCAAGAAAGTCCATTTGCCTTTCGGAAAAAGCACCTTTGGGACAATACATAGAAAATGTAACTTTTGTTCTTACATTGACATTATGAGACAGAGTTGGAAAGTCTGTTAGAAGTCACCTTGTCCAAGGCCTTGCTTGCAAGAGAGCCTCTCTGACAAATAACTATTTGACCTCTGCGTGATGAACTTCAGTGAAGGAGAACTCACAACTTCCTGTAATGGTTTTGTTCTACTGGCTAACAGCTTATTTGGTCAAAGACATTCCTCCTTAATATTAAGCCTGAACTTACTTCCTTATAGCTTCAAACATGATCTCATCCTGCCCTTAAGGATTCCTCTTCTGTATGACAACCCTTCACATTTTGAAGACTGCTATACTTTCAGTCTTCATGTAGATTGAATACATCCAGATTCTTTACCATATTGGTAGATTTTCTTCTAACGTGTTTCAGTTTTTAGTTGTTGTTTTTTTAATTATGGTGCCTAGAACTGGACACCATATTCCAAATGGAGTCTGAACAGGGCAGAGTCAAGTGGAACGATTTCTACCTATAATCATGCTGCTGGCTCATGCTTACCTTGTAATTGAGGTGAAGTACCCAGATTCTTTTTACATGTAGTAATACTGAGCTAGGGCTGTGCTTTTCACCTTGCCTACCCATGCAAACCTTTTCTGTTTATTTGCATCATCTAAGTGTCAAGCCTCTAAATCCTTGGATTTGCATCCTTCCCAACTTTGTCATTTGCAAATTTCATAACCGTCTCTGAAATCATTTAAAAGTATAGGGTGTAGGATAGAGAGCCCTGTGGCACTACGCTTCTTTCTTTCCAAAGTGAAGTAGAGTCCTTAATAAGCACTCTTTGATGCTGCATTCAGAAAACCACGAATCCATTTAAAATTAGCATCATCTAGCACATATTTTACTATTTTATGAAGGAGAATGTCATGACATATTTAAAAAGCTTTGCTGAAGTCCAGGTACACTATTTCAATAGGAGAGGAGGAGGAGGCTGGCATGATGTGTTTGTGTTCTTGTTAATTGCAGCATGCATATTTATGCACTTGCTCATGAACATGCCATTCAATAATCTACAAGGACCTTACCCAATGAAAACATCAAATAGACACGTCTATAATTTCCCAGGTGCTTCCTCTTTTTGAAGAGAAAGCTGACATTTTCTCTCTTCCAGTCTTCTGGGAACTCCACAGTGTGCAAAGAGTTCCAAGACTAGTTCTGTTGTCATATCCATTAGTTCTTCAGTAGGCTAGATGTAATCTGTCTACTCATGGATGCTGGATTTATTTAGATCAGCAAAATTCTTCTTCCTTCAGCGGCATAGCAATGGCCAGCTAGGGTTTTGTTTCCATTCTGAGAGAAGATAGGAGCAAAAGCAATTTACCATGTGCTCCTTCCATCAGAACTACTCCCACTTTAGCTAATCCATGGTTTCTGAATTCTAGCTTTAGTCTTCTGTTGTACCTGTTGAGCACTTAACTATTGTGGCATTCTTTCCTTTCTATCTTTTCCCTCTCCCTTCCTTCTCAAATCATAATTCCAGTTGCTCAGAGAAATATCTAAGATTCCCCACCCCCATATTTCTCCCTTTTTTTTCCTAGATAGAATATGAGGAAAGTACAGAGCAACATTTTAAACATTTAAAAAAACAATGAATTAAATTTAACTGTTATTACATGACTAGCTCAATACCAGTGCTTCACTATGAAACTATGTGGCCAGGCTTAGTTTTTGGGGAGGAAAATAAGGGGAAAATAATCTGCCTCTGCCTACCAGCATCCATCAATATTTATCTGGCTAGCGTCCTGTCAGCGTGTGAGAGAGTTGAGGGCTGTTTGGAAACTGAAACAGTATTTGCTGTGTGAGCAAGAAGGAGACAGCAAGGAGTCTGGGCGTGGCTTAGCTCAATTGTTCTGTACTAAAGCTGCTTGGTGCTGTGAAACTAAAACTGAAACGCCTCTCCTCTGCTTGTGTTTTGCATTTGGAACAAATTTCTTTTCAGGTGGGGAGGGGGAGTAGAAGTCCTTAGCCTCTGAGCATGTTAATAATAATATATGATATACTAATGTTCTGATGGTCATTTTGAAAAATCCTTTCCTAGTGAGCACCTAGAAGCCAAGAGGAACATACGTGCCAAATTTCAAGTTTTGTAGGCTTGTACCTGGCAGTAAATCACTGATGACTCTCTGAAAGACAGCTGATAAATTCCATAGCCCCAAAAGTAAACCTTCAGATTCATAAAGCCCAGTTGGTGTGGTGGATGTTGATTTTTTCCATTGAGTCTGGTTCATCTCCATCTAGTAAAAAAAAAAAAAAATTCTATGACTTATACAAAACCTGTTAAAGTCATCCAATTTTTACTCTGATGAAATTCTTGGACCAATAAAAGGGTCTCATTACTTTTTATCTGTCTGCAGCCTTTTATCTTACCATGTCCAACACCCAATCATTTATTTGGAATGACCAAAGACTCACAGAGCCCAGTTTTTATTCAAAATCTTGGATCTTTCTGAGTGACGCCTGAAGATCTTTTTAAACTTCTGCATTATGGCCGATAGTCTTATTCTGCCCTCTTCCTCTGTAAAATCTTTTATCCAATTGGCTCTGATCAGTAGCATCTTCATATCAGATCCAGTAAATTTGAGACATTGAACATTGAACTCAATTTTGTAGATGATTTTGGATGGAATTGCCATTCCTATAATTCTAGCATAATATGATTTGAGCATGTTGATATTGTATTGTTTTAGATTTTATTTCTTTAGACCTTCAACCTTAGTTGCCTAAAGTAAGCCTCTCTCCCCAGCATTTTATTGGTTTTAAAGATTAAATAAAGAAGACCATCGCTTCATTCCCTGTCTGAAGCCGGACCTTCTGGTTGTTTCAAATCATCTGTGAATCTTGTGATCTGGTTTTGTTTTGTTCCACCAAAACATTTCATTGAGTGCCCTCCACACTGTTACAAGAGTATAATTGGTGAGAAGGAAATTATGTGGGCTAGGTCTAAAATTATTGCAAAGTTCCACCATTAACCAATTAACTTGGCTGCAGATTGAAGGTCTATAAAATGTAGCTTAAGAATGCCCCTAAAAGTTCTACTCATTCTCATTTTACAGTTAAATGTAACTGGACAAGTTAAATCAGACATATGACATCTGACTACACTTCCTCAATTCTCGTTTTCATCAAGTGGCTTCTTTGCTGGGGTTTTTGTTTTTGTTTTGGGACCCAAGGGTGCTATGCACATTGCTTTATTTAATTGGTCTAATAAGCAAAAGACCTAGGTAAGACAAAGAGGGAAGGAACAAGGGAGCAGCTGCTGAGGTCTCTGTGGAATCAATTCCACTATTTCTATGGAAACTCCTGTGGTTAATTTGGCATCTAAGACATTAGGAAAGAGGCTGAAAGGCCTTGGTAGATCAGAGTATCCAGACAGGTAATGCTCTGCTTAATGGTCTTTTATGTGGCATGGGGAGAGACATGAATATCACAGCTGTTCTGCCAATCATGATGAAGTCTATAATACCTCTTAAGCAGTGTGGGATTTAAAAATGTTTACTATCCATTCTGTGAGTGTTGCTTGGTGGGTGTGGCAGGGAAGGATACTGTAAAATCTCCATTCCCTCCTCACTCCTGGGGGAAGGTTACTGCAAAATCCCCATTCCCTTCCCACCCCACTAACCTGCTTTCCAGCTCTGTTTTCCTGTGCAGGGCAACAAAAGAAGACCTAGCCGATCAGCTGGGACTCAGGAGGCAGGGAATAGATGGGGGTGAGCCAGTCAGAGGTGGTATTTGCCAATTCTCCAAACTACACAAAATTACCACGACTGGTTCTCCAGAACTGGTCAGAACCTGCTGAATACTACCTCTGTTCTTAAGGATACAGACCTGTTTAATCATTTCTGGATTAAATTTCCAGTGGGTATATAGAAATCACGTAGAATACAATATCATCATGCTCAAGAAATGTCTTTTTATAAAAATGAAAAATGTGATGCTAATAATAATTGTCAAGGCAATTCTGTCTTCCTAGACAGTAACTTGCTTCTGAATGACCTATTGATCTAAGCAGGAGTTTAAGTGGAACTTAAAGGTTTATATTTTGCATGTGCATGCTTGAAAAATCATTTGGAAGAAGTGCTTTAGACTTGAGTGTGAGCATAGGACATTTCTGCTATTCATTAAAGCAACCCGTGCAAGCCTGAAAAAAATATGTCATCGTGTTAAGGATTCACTCATTAAACTTATTGCAACTCCTAAGAGGGGGATACTCTTCTCTTCTGACTTATATGGAAGCTAGAAAATGTCAAGTTATGGAGAGATGAGTTTGTAAGTCTATGAGAGGTGAGTTTATGAATTATAGAGAGGTGCTCTTATAAATTCCAAAGCGCTTTTTCAAATGATTTCAAAAGATTGGAAACCTTGTGTTTGCGTGTAGCTAGATATAGAGGTATGTGTACCTCAATGTTGGGATTCAAAAGTTTTTTACTACCATTTCTGTGGGTGTGGCTTGGTGAGCATGGCAGGGAAAGGATAGTAAAAAATCTCCATTCCCACCCAACTCCTGGGGGAAGGTAACTGCAAAATCCCCATCCCTCCCCACTCTACTAACCTGCTTTCCAGCTCCATTCTCCTGTGCAGGGCAATAAAAGAAGACCCAGACAATCAACTGGGACTCAGGAGGCAGGGAATAGATGGGGGCAGGGCCGGTCAGAGGTAGTATTTGCTGGTTGTCCAAATGACCCAAAATTTCCACTACCAGTTCTCCAGAATTGGTCAGAACCTGCTGAATACCATCTCTGATGTACATGTGTATCCGTAAGATATTTACAATCTTCTGTAACTTTAGCTTGGCTTTTGCCAATTGGGTCCTCCCCAGAGGAGTGGAAGTACACCTCCCCAAATTGGGAATTGGGATCCAACATATCTGGAGAATTCCTTGTTGAGGAAGCTTGCATTAGATCACCCTGTTCAACTGATAGTGATCTAAGAAATGTTGATTTATTTAAACATGATCTGCACTGGTGAACTAACGTATTGCAATTGCCTTGTCACTGATACTATATATGGATCTTGCTTTTCTGAGCCCCCAAAGCAATCCCTGGTGGCCTATTTCTGAGCCAATAACCTGATCAAATCTTGGCTTGTACCCTAGCCTATTACTTTCTAGGTGCTAACACTGTTGGAAGATTGTTTTTCAGCCCTTTCGGTTCGCCATCTGCCAGGGTGGAATGAAAATGCCCTGGTTCCGCTTGGATTGTTTGCCAGAGACTTTACAAAGGCAGATCACTTACTTGCTTGAAAAGAGGAGATGACAGAACCATAAGAAGCCTGGCCATCATTTATTAATAGCACTGTGTTGCGTTTCCTTTTGCCTCTGAAGTCCTTCAGAGAATATAGAGAAAAGAAGAGAGGCGGTGATGATGTAAAAACCGGAGTCGGAGCCTATTGAGAAATTTGAGAGATTTCCACCAGGAATCAGAAATACAAGTGGGAAAAGAGGAGTTATATATTTTCATAGACACACGGCACAAAATGGCAAGACAGAGGAAGTGCTAGATCAACTCTCTTAAAAATATTAAGAATTTAAATTCTATGCCCAAGTCTTTTGAAGCAATTTATTTGCAATTTACCAGACAAATCAAATGTATCTATCAGACAGAGGATCGTGATAGACTTTGTGAAGAAATCTAGGCAGGAAGACTGCAAAGGATGGGAGGTGTTAGTCATTTTCTGTGCTTGTGTTTTTCAACCTTGGCAACCTTACGATGTGAGTGTTGGAAGAAATATCCATCTGGTTCAGTTCCAAGCCTGGTGAAAGACACTGGAGACAAAATGGAGGCTGGAGGCTGATTGAAAAGAGGGTGGAAGAGAACCAATAAGTGGAAGAGATGGAAGAGAACCAATAAGCACATGGTTGTCTCTGGTGCAGCTGACCACATGGAGGCGAAGTGAGGGCTTTTATACTGTCTCTTGGGTTTGAACTTGAGTTTCCTGTTCCTGTGCAAGAACATGTATTCTATTGGCTGTTGTCAGACTCCCATGGGGCCATGTGCAAATCCTAGGAGTTAGTCTGAGATAAGTTTGGTTGAAGCTTGGGCTGATGCAATATCCTTAGGAGAGTTTGCTCTGCTACTAGAAAATCCTATCTAGAGGGTCATGTCTTAATCCCATCACCCTGGAGCTGAAGGTCTTTTGTCTTATAGATAAGATGAACCAGTCTTTCTTAATGGACACCAAATAACTGCTGCAGACAGGGAGCTGCTTTCTGTCTTTAAAAACACATTTCTCCTTTAAGGAAATATAATATTCTGCCTTTTTAAATATTTCTCAAAATATTTCATTCTTCTAGGAGGGGTGACTTTCCTCATGGGGAATTTGACTCCCAGAATACCCCAGCTAATATGCTTTGATCTTTATGAATTGTGTGAAAATTCAAATAGAAAATAAAATGGAATATATTTTAAATCTATTTCAGCAAGTCATTAATAATTGATCATGAACACAATCTGCAGGTAGCACTATACACCATTAAAATTGTATATTGTTACATTTCTCTATTGCTTTGGCATAACATGCAAATTGGTAGATGCAAATAATTTGCAAAATAATATTTTTAATAGCATCCAACTAGCCTTTTTTGGTCAATAGCTTTTGAAGAAATTGGGGAAATTATCCAACCATCTTTTCTCAATAAAGCTTCCCTTCTATGTATTTATTATCTGTATTTCCTAAAATGTGCCAAACAATGCATCATAGATTCAGTTTCTGTTGCTAGTTGCTAGGTTGTTGTTGATCAGCAATATTTAAAAGTGTGGGCAACAGTTTTGCCTGAAAAATTAACACCTTTATTCATATCTGATTACTATTTATTACTACATTAATAGCATTTTAAAAGCTGCGATGATAGAGTGGTTAGAATGCAGTACTGCAGGCTACTTCTGCTGACTGCCAGCTGCCTGCAATTTGGCAGATCGAATCTCACCAGGTTCAAGGTTGATTTAACCTTCCATCCTTCCAAGATCAGTAAAATGAGAACCCAGATTGTTTAGGGCAATATGCTGACTCTGTAAACCACTTAGAGAGGGCTGTAAAAACACTTTGGAGCAGCATATAAGTCTAAGGGCTATTGCTATTTTCTGAGAGCTCAACTATGATTGTTATACTAAATAAGCTCAAATCCAAAAGTTACATTTGATTGTAAATAGACTCTGTCTCTTTTATATTTTGCAAATAGCTATCAAGAGTTACAGTTTTATAAGGTTTATAATATGTTTATAAGGAAATTACCAATTGGTAAAACTGTTTTTCCCAGTTAGTAAGAGATCAATAGTTTCTTGTCATTTCCATTTAATTTTAGGGAGGCAGTTCTGGAATAACTATTGCTAACTGGCATGCTTTGTTTTTTTAATCTAATTCTAAAGGCTATATGCAGTACATAATCAAAAGTCAATATAAATGCTATATCACATTCACTATTTTACATACATACATACATACATACATACATACATACATACATACATAC
>BLBF01000055.1:17369603-17392962 GCA_015471245.1 Laticauda colubrina | reverse complement strand
TACATACATACATACATACATACATACATACATACATACATACATACATTTGTTCTTCCTGGAATAATGTTCCCCATCTTCTGCAAATAATCTACTGCAACATTTAAATTCTAGTAACAGTCTTAACAGTCTTAAGATAGCCTGTAAGTAGGTTTATCTTTGCTGCAGAATTTACATAAACAATTTAAAGAAGGAAAATGTTTGTGCTATTCCATTCCACTACAGGGAATGTAGTGTCATACTGATGTGACTTGTTTATTCAGAGTCTCAGTGCCTTGTTGCCTTTTCTTTGCTGACACTTTTTCAAAGGATTCCTGCTGTTGTGGAATTTTCATTTCCTAAACAAAGTTTAATTAAATGTACACAGATTTTGGTTTTACTACACTCTGGAGAAATGCCTGTGCTCTTGCATGTGTGCGTGTGTGTGTGTGTGTATATATAGTGCACACTTTAGAGCCAATGTTAACTCCTGGCATCTGGTTCTTCCTAAGGCTGAGAAAGAGTGACTGGCCCAAAGTCACCCAGCTGGCTTTGTGCCAGTGGTGGGATTCAAATTTCTTTACAACTGGTTCTGTGGGTATGGCTTGGTCTGGAAGGCTGGAAGGGATGTTGGAAGTCTTCTAATCCAATCCATCCCAGACAAATGGTTGTGCAATCTTTTCTTGAAAACCTCCAGTGATGTAGCACCCACAGCTCCATTGATTAATTGTTCTCCCTGTCAAGAAATTTCTCCCTAGTTCAGGTAAGGAAGGTTTTATTATGGCTTCCAACCCTGTACACACGCTGGAAAAACTTACATTGCAAGACTTGACTTTCTGCCTTTGTCAACCTATTGGCTGCTCGAAGCAAAAACTAGCATTCTGCACTTTTGCCCACCTTTCCTTGCACAGAAAACTGTTTGTTTTTATCTTATTCATTCAATCTTATCCAATCTATCTTATCCAATCTATCCAGAGCAAATAGTGATAGAATATTTGTGAGAGGGTGACTTTCATACCTTTGTAGTAAATTAATAAATATTACATACTCGTGGGATTCAAAAAGTTTTACTGCTGGTTCTGTGGGTGTGGGTTGGTGGGCGTAGCAGGGAAAGGATACTGTAAAATCTCCATTCCCTCCCCACCCCACTAACCTGCTTTTCAGCTCCGTTCTCCTGCGCAGGGCAATAAAAGAAGACCGAGCCAATCAGCTGGGACTTGGGAGGCAAATAATAGATGGGGGTGGGGCCAGTCAGAGGTGGTATTTGCTGGTTCTCCGAACAACCCAAAATTTCCACTACCAGTTCTCCAAAATTAGTCAGAACCTGCTGAATACCACTTCTGCTCATGAAGGTTGATTAATCAACATTGCCATAAGCTACCAATATATTATGAACTGTCTATATTATGAACAGAATGATTATTGCTTAATCTTGCTTTTTTTTTTAAGTGCCAGAAGCTCAGGTCTGAGCCTCAGTTGTGCAAGAGGGTGCTAGTCTTAAATGGTTTTTCAAAAATGAAAAGTCATATTAGAATAACACCATGCTCTTAAACTGTGACATAATCCTGCATAATCCTATCAATGGGAGTGGGGGAGTGAAAGGGAGCAAGCAATGTGAATTGTAATGTGTGGCTCAAACTCCATGCCTCTCATATTTGTGTATGATATTTCAACACAGGTCAAAAGGATGGACCTGGTGTCATGATGTACCTTTCATAATTTTGGCGTTATCATGGTTAGCGACAGAGAACTAACTGAATAGCAATAGCAATAGACTTATATAACGCTTCACAGTGCTTTCACAACCACTCTCTGAGCAGTTTACAGAGTCAGCATATTGCCCCCAACAATTTGGGTCATCATTTTACCCACCTCAGTTGGATGGAAGGCTGAGTCAACCTTGAACTTGGTGAGATTTGAACTGCCAAATTGCAGGTAGTCAGCAGAAGTAGCCTGCAGTACTGTATTCTAACCACTATGCCATAGAATAATCTTTATAGCACTGGTAATAATAAAGGAATCAGTTGAGGGGGAATACCATAATATTTTCAGCCTCCCATAAATTGAGAAAATGCTCTACAGGTAGTCCTCAATTTACAATCATTTGTTTAGTGACTGTTCAAAATTACAACAACACTGAAAAAAATAACTTACAACCATTTTTCACACAATCGTTGCAGCATCCTGTTGGTCACATGATCAAAATTTGGATGCTTTGCATCTGTCATGCATTTATGATGGAAAGTCAACGGAGAAGCCAGATTTACTTAACAACTGCACGATTCACTTAAAAAAACTCTGGCAAGAAAGATCATAAAATGAGACAAATCTCACTTAACCATCGTCTTGCTTTGCAAAAAAGGTTTTGGTCTCAATTGTTGTCATAAATCAAGGGCTATCTGCAATGTAGTATGTAGAGACGTTGGGATTATAAATAGAAGTCACCAGCTAATTGAGTTGTTAAGAGAAATTATTGAAATGTGCATTAACAAACAGTTACTGAACCTTTATTGGGATATACATTGATTGACAAGACCACTAATACAATATTGGAATTGCAGCATCATGCTATTGAGAAGGGACAGACATGCCGACGAGTATATTTTTCTCTTAATCTCAAAATGCTTCTGTCACAGTGGCACAGAGGTGGTCATCATATAGTAATAGCACTTAGACTTATATATCACTTCACAGTGCTTTATAGCCCTCTCTAATTGGTTTACAGAGTCAGCTTGTTGCCCCCAACAATCTGGGTCCTCATTTTACCCACCTCGGAAGAGTGGAAGGCTGAGTCAACCTGGAGCCTGGTGAGATTCAAACTGCCAAATTGCAGGCAGCCAGCAGTCAGCAGAAGTAGCCTGCAATACTGCATTCTAATCACTGCGCCACCACAGCTCATTCTGGATAGAAAACTAAAGTGAGCCAAACTATACTGAACTACCGTCTCCTGTGTAGGAGCATTTCAAAACAAATGATCTCAAACTTATGTCTGTCATTCATCTAATAATAACACCCAAAAGATATTAAAAACTATTTTGCAATGTTTGTCCTGCAAGACATAGGACAAAGATGTATTTCTGTAGATGATATCTACAGAAATACAGTACATTAGTACCAGAGTTAATTATAGGTAGGCTATGCTTTAATGCGCACTTTTAACCCCATAAAAAAGGAGATGTAAAGATGCTGAGACCCTCTTTTATTTTTTTGTTTCTTGAAATGTCCCTTTTAAGACTCTTTTCTTTTTGTACATTTATTGTCTAAGGATTAGGTTCAAAGTTTTGAATGTATTCTTTTGTAAAATATTATTTGGGTAAAATTATTACCCACATGGGAACTAGAGTTGAATTCCAAATATAATTTCTGTAACTGTTATTTTGCTTTAAGCTCTTTAATTTTCTTGAAACTTGCATGTACCCATTGTGAGATCATTCTAAGTAACATGGTTCCTCAGAATCCAGCATGTAATTTTGTTTTACTGCCATGAATACTTGTGGGTACTGACATTTGAACCAAAGTTAATTATCATGTGAGATCTCAAGTTAAAACTCATGTGAGTTTTCCAACTTTCTTGGTCCATCTGGAGAGAACTCTGACTAGGCTGCAGATCAGCGGTGGGATTTAAAAATACCAGTTCTGTGGATGTGGCTTGGTGGGCATGGCAGGGGAAGGTTACTGCAAAATCCCCATTCCCTCCCCACCCCACTAACCTGCTTTCCAGCTCCTTTCTTCTGTGCAAGGCAAAAAAAGAAGACTCAGCTGTTCAACTGGACTTGGGAGGCAGAGAATAGATGGGGCCGGTGCCAGTCAGAGGTGGTATTTGCTGGTTCTCTGAACTACTCAAAATTTCCGCTCCCAGTTAATGGATAATCAGAGTTGGAAGGAACCTTGTAGGTCACCTAGTCCAACCCCCCACCCAAGCGGGAAACCCTACACCATTTCTGACAAATGGCAGTCCCATCTCTTCTTGAAAGTCTCAAGTGATGACGTTCCCACAACTTCCAACGGCAAGCTATTCCATTGGTTGATTGTTCTCACTGTCAGAATGTTTCTCCTTATTTCCAGGTTTAATTTCTCCTTGTTCAGTTTCCAACCATTATTCCTTGTCTGGCCTACAAGCACTTTAGAAAATAGCTTGATCCCTTCCTGTCTGTGGCAGCCCCTCAAATATTGAAAGACTGCTATCATGTCTCCCCTGTTCTTTCTCTTTACTAGACAAGACAAGCCCAGTTCCTGTAACCGTTCTTCATATGCCTTAGTCTCCAGTCCCCTAATCATCCTGGTTGTACTTTTTCTAGAGTCTCAACATCTTTTTTATAATGTGGTGAACAAAACTGGATGAAGTACTCTAGGTGTGGTCTTTATAAAGTGGTATTAGTACATCCCTTGATTTTGATTGTATCCCTCTGTTAATACAACTTTGGATTGCATTAGCTTTTTTGGCTGCACACTGCTGGCTCATATTTAGCTGGTTGTCCACTAAGACTCCAAGATCCCTCTCACAGTTACTGCTATTGAGCCTGGTTTCACCCAGTCTATATGTGTACTTTTGGTTTTTCTTGCCTAAGTATAGGACTTTACTTTTCTCTACATTGAATTTCATTTTGTTAGATACAGCCCAATATTCTAGCCTGTCAAGATCCATCTGGATGTTGAGCTTATCTACTTCTTGGATGTTAGCTATTCCTGCCACCTTAGTTCTCCAGAACTGGTCAGAACCTGCTGAATACCAGCTCTGCTGTATATGTTATTGCTTTTCAGGGTTAAATAATCTTAGCATTTAGGAGAAGAGAAAGATTATAATGGAGAAATAGAAGATATATTTTGAATACAGAAGGTCCAGAGTTCTTTCCTCGGTGTCTCTGAATAAGGTTGATAACACTCCCATCTCAACAGCTGATCAGAGATTATAATGAAAATTTTGTTCTCCCTCCTGCTGGAAATTCCAGCAGCTGCTGGAAGGTATCAGAAACCCTGCTGCATAGCCCATAGTCCTCAACTTGCAACAGTTCATTTAGTGACTATTCAAAGTTACAACGGCACTGAAAAAAAATGACTTATGACCGTTTTTCACACAACCATTTTTTAAACAAATTTTATTCAGTTTTTCACATTAAAAACAAAAATCTCTTTAGTGGACAACATATTTCTGGGTCATTCCTTTACATACAAATATGACAGCAATTATACATTCATAAATGCATACTTAATTCTATTATTACCTTTTTCATTCCAAATTTTCAGGAAGGAGAGAAACAAACATATTAATTGTAGCCTCTTTCAATAATCTCAATCAAAACATCTTTTTGTTTCATTTCAATTATTTCAAATATAATCCTTTAATATTTATTTTAAAAATAAAGATAAAGAATATGTGTTTGCCTAATAATAATAATAACAATGATGATAACAACAACAACAACAATAATAATAATAATAGTTACCGATGTCTCTCCTTGCTTTTAATAGTCGATATTAACTTATTAATTTTATTGGTTCTTTAGTCATATTCCCTTTCCATTACACATTATTTTTATAAATTCTAGATTAATATAAATTTTAACACTAAAAAAACAACACCAAGTATAGGTTTCTCCCCTTTTACTGTTTTGAGTGTGACACCTCAATGTTTAAAATATATCTTTATTCCCTCATCTTGATTCCCAATAAACCATTATTTTTAAGAAGTTATTATAATAATCATTGCTTCACAGGTATTCCCCCTTTTGATTGCCTTCTTCAATCTCAACTTTTTAACCTTCCTTTTCCCCACTGCTTTGTAGTTTTCTTTGTGTTAATTGTCTATTTAAAATGTCTTCTCCTTGAGTCGACTCCTCTTCCTCTGAAGCTCTTTCTTCTTGTTCTTCAATCGTCATTTCCATTTTTTTCTAACACAGAGCAAAGTGAGTTGCCTCTTTCCTGTAGTAATTCTCTCATATTTTTAAGTTCCATTTTTAATTCCCGAAGAGATATCATCATTCCACACTCTTATATTTTATGATCATTAAAGTCCACAAAAAAAAACCACTTTTACTTTCCTTCTTTCTTCTTTCAATTTTCTAAAGTTCTCAATTATTTCAGCCGAGGGTCTATACCAAAAACACCAATCAATCCCATAGTCAGTCTTTGCTTGCTTTTTTCTTTATTCTGGTTCTGCTTTCACTTTCTAAGATTTTTACTTTGTTTCAATATTTCTTTAATGTTATATCCACACAAATTCATTCAGAAACAGGATGCTTTCCCTTTTGTTTGAGCTCAAGTTTTTGTCAAAAGGTGGCACTCTCCATTATACAAAATCTTCACCTTTTCTCCCTATTTTTTTATTTAGGGTTTTTCAAACCTCAATATTCCAGCACAGTCCAGTCTCCAATTTGTAAACTTTATTGTTATTATTTTTGACAATCTTAAGTCCAGCTTTATTTTATGCCTGTTTATTCCCAAAATATTTTAATCCAATTTAGTTAAATCTTTAGTTCCAGCTTATTCTTTTCCTGGTTCGAAGTCCCGCTGAGCTGTCAAAAATATTTTCTTTTTTTTCCCCTTGTCTCTTTGTAATTTCGCCGCTCACTTTTCTTTTCTTAAAAATTCCATGTTACCTTAATCCCAAGGTATTTTTGTTTAGTTGTATTGCCCAGCTGTCCCGGTTCAGATGTTATCCACTTCTTTCTTCCCTCCTGCACAAATCTTAATCCAGTTGAGTCTTCCTCTTCAGAGTGGAAGGCAATGATTCACCTAACACAGGCAATGATTCACTTAACAAAAGCAATGATTCACTTAACAAAGACAATGATTAATTTAACAAATGCAATGACTCATTTAACAAATGCAATGATTCATTTAACAAAGGCAATGATTCACTTAACAACTGTGGCAAAGAAAGTTGTTAACATGGGGCAAACTCACTTAACAAATGTTTCACTTGGCAACAGAAATTTTGGGCTTAATTGTGGTCGTAACTCGAAGACTACCTGTATCAATACTGGGCTATATAGATAAATTGATAATCTGATCCAGTGTGGAGTAATTTCCAAGGGCAGTGCATTTAATTTTTACCCAGTTTGGGATGTTGAATGTTACAATTATGAATGAGAATAATCATGAATAAAGAGTCAATAATGAGTAGAAGAATGACTTCAAACTACAGGAAAGTTGATTCAAGAAAGATATTAGAGTGAATTTTCTGGTGGCAAGTATTGTTCAACCAGTAGAACCAGTTGCCAAATGAGATAGCATACTTCTTTACTGAACTGTTCAAACAGAGGTTTTAGCAGATTTTGGCACTGATTGCACTGAAGACTTATGGGGTTACTTTCAACTCTGATTCTACAATAATATGTAGACTGGATAATATATCAGCCATTAGACCTTCTACATAGAGGTCATGATGGGTCAGCAGCAGTTCAAGATACTGGGTTTGTTAGCTGAAAAGTGGACAGCTTGGGTTCGAGACCCAAGCACTGCATGACCGGATGAGCTCCTGTTCCTCCCTTAGCTCCTGCCCACCTTGTAGTTCGAAAGCATACAAATGCAAGTAGATAAATAGGAACCACTTCAGTGGGAAGGTAACAGCATTCCTTGCCCCTCTGTCATACTTATCACATGACCACTGTGTTAAATAATACAGGTCTTGCAAGTTCTCAAGTCTGAAAAATTACAATCTCATGGATGACCTCATATTAAAAAAAATGCTTCATTTTGGATTCCACAAGAGTTGATTTTATTATCAGCTTATCTTTTTTTAAAAAAAAAAAATCTGTTAACAACCATCCTAATCTCGTTGTAGTTTTAGGAATGTTCACAGTTGTATTGGATTTTTAAGGATTCATTTTTATTTTAAATGTTGATTTAAGAAAGACACTATTGCCAGATTAGCACTTATGTGGTAGCAAAGTTATACTGTGCATTGGTAGCCCTTCAGTAAAAGAAGTTTTAAACAATTTTGTTTACATGTTCTCATTGCCTTGGATACTGTATGGAACATACCGCATACATATCATTGCATCAAATAAAAGGGTATAAGGGTTCATACTTCTGCAGTAATTATATTGCAATTATTTTTTTAACTAGGAATTTTCTTTCAATATATTTTTTTGTCTGTGTAGGATATGGAAGCTGGAGCGAACTGGCAAAAGCACTGGAAGACCAAAACAAACCGAGAGTTGATCCAAGTCTTAAGTTCTATTTGCCTGTAAAGGCAAACATTCAGGTAAACAAAACAAAGAAGATTATGTGGATTAACATATGTGGTTAAATAGATACAGTTTTTGAATAAAACTATGCATTAAAAATAACCATATCTAACAAATGTAACAATGGATTCACATAGTGGAAGTAGGAAAGGAATCCTGATTTGTTATTAAAGGTTGTTGCCCCTCACCCCCATATGAATCATTTTCACATTAAACAGGTAAACCTCGACTCTTGGGTGCAATTAAAATAGCTGTGCAGGGTTCCCATCTATGACTATTTTGTGTTGAACATAATTCTAGCAGGGGCCTAAAATGAACAAATCCTTGCTACAAAGCCTAGACGCAAATTGTTTTCAGAACTTTTTGGACTTGGTTTAGATCTTCATTGCTGAGTTTGAAAAGACAGTTATACAGGAAGTCCTCAATTTACAGTCACAATTTTTGAGCCAAACATTTCTGTTGCTAACCAAGACATTGTTAAGTGAGTTTTCTTAAGGTTATTTTTTTGTCACAGTTCTTAAGTGACTCACTAAAATTGTAAATGTGGCTTCCCCGTTGACTTTGCTAGTCAGAAGGTCACAAATGATGATCACATAACTTCAGGGCAGTGCAATTGTCATATATACATGCCAGTTGCCAAGGGTCTAAATTTTGATCATGTGACCATGGGAATGCTGCAATGGTTGTAAAATATGAAAAACAATCATAAGCCACTTTTTTCAGTGATGTAACTTCGAATGGTCACTAAATAAATACTTGCAAGTTGTGTACTGTATTTTGCTGGATAGTCCAAGCTTCTTGTTAAGGGCAGGCTACACATCCAAATAAATATAAGGTAAAGGTAAAGCTTCCCCTCACATGTATGTGCTAATTGTTTCTGGCTCTAGGGCGCAGTGCTCATCTCCGTTACAAAGCCAAAGAGCCAGCCCTGTCCAAAGATGTCTCCGTGGTCATGTAACCGGCATGACTAAATGCCAAAGGCGCACGGAACGCTGTTACCTTTCCACCAAAGTGGTTCCTATTTTTCTACTTGCATTTTTACATGCTTCTGAACTGCTCGATTGGCAGAAGCGGGGACAAGTAATGGGAGCTCACTCCGTTATGTGGTGTTAGGGATTCGAATCACCAAACTGCTGACCTTTCTGATTGATACGCTCAGCATCTTATCCACTGAGCCACCGCATCCCTAAAATCAGTATAGTACCTTCTTGTTGTTGATTCCTCTTAGTTGCCTAAACTGCAGTAAAGTTTGAAAGAACAAACCAAACTAGAATTAGCAGCTGGTATTTGTGGTTGCGTTTGCCTAAAGAAGATTGGCTCAAGATCCAGATACAAGACAATATTTTCAAGGAGAAATGGGACATTTCTACCATTCTGACATACTAACCATCATTTCCATTTTATTGAGCATGGTTATTGTTCTGTATAAAAATAGTAGACTCCAAATAACGCATTCTGATTGGTTAATAATAACAAATGGAGATTGGTTCAAATAGAACCAATCCTTGAAGCCGCACAAAGGCGGCAAAATCAAAGGCATGTCATTGGCTACAACCCGGCAGACAGGAAGGTATAAAAGGACTGTCGCGGCTTGAGCCAATGTTCCGTTTTACTGACTATTTGTTCAAATAAAGACTTGTTTGTTGGAACCCAGTCTACCTCGCATTTTTCTGGACGGAACACTGGCGGCGAGGATGGGATCATCCTAAACGCGAGACCAAGCACGCGGTGATAAAGAATTCCAGACGGCAACACAATGGCTGGAAACAACGCACCGCCTGCACCTTTCAATCCCAACAAAGAGGATTGGGAATCCTATGTAGACCGTTTCCAGATGTACTTGGAAAGCAATGAGATGGAAGGAATCTCAGATCAGCGTAAGAGGGCTGTGTTCTTAACACACTGCGGGCCTAAAATCTTCAAGATGGCCAAGGCTCTAGCGAAGCCCTGAGATGTCAAGCAATTGACGTGGCCAGAATTACAGCGAATGCTTAAAGCTCACTACGCTCCGATGGTGTCAAATCTCATAAGGTGACATGAATTCTACCGAAGAGACCAGAGAGAAGGAGAGACCATCGCTGACTTCGTAGCAGCTGTCTGACAAATAGGGGCAGAGTGCGAATTCCTAAACCTAGATGAAGCAATGAGGGACCGAGTGGTGTTGGGCTTAAGAGACTCGACCACACAGAGCAAGTTACTAAACAAACCCAACATAAGCATAGCCGAAGCCATCGCGGAAGCCACAGCCGCTGAAGCCGCGAAAAAATCGGCTGTCAAAATGAAGCAAATGAACGCGAATGGCGACGAAACGAGCCTGGCCAGAGGAAAAAAACAGTCTCCCACCACCACTCACCACGAAGATTATGGTGAGACATCAGAATCAGGCGAGGAAGATGACGAGGTCCACCGCCTATACGCCAACAAGAAAGAGCGCGAAAAGAGAAATTGGCGGGAATGCGCTGGCTGCGGAGGAAACCATACTCGAGCTGAATGCAGGTTTCTCGATGCCATTTGCAGAGCTTGCAAGAAACGAGGGCATATCGAGAAAGTCTGCAGGAACAAAAAGAACTACAGCCCAACGAGACGAAGCAACTCCCCCGCACAAGCTGAGCCAAAACGAACTGAGAGAAAGTGGCAGCGAAACAAGCGAGCCGTTAACCGAGAGAATACACATCAAACTTTCACTATAGGAAGCGCTCAGACGGAAAGCGGGAAGAAAGTTAAAATAATCGTAAAAATTGAAGGACAGACCTGCGAAATGGAAGTAGACTCTGGATCCTTCCTATCGATGGTATCTTGGGACACCATCAAACAACTTGTCCCAGATATCAAACCTAAAGAACTCCAGAGGCAGCGACTAACCCTCAAAGACTACCAAGGAAACCGAATCCCTGTAGTCGGCCTGGGACATTTCCGAGTCGCCTACAAACAGCATGTTGAAGTGCTACCGCTGACCATAGTCGACCGAGACCGACCAAGCTTCCTGGGCATTGAATGGTTCTCACCATTGGGCATCAGGATGACCGGGATAGACCGAGTGGCCCCAACCAACTGGGAAAAAAAACTAATCCAGGAATTCCAGGACATCTTTGACGGCTCACTTGGCAAGTATCGGGGAAATCCTATTTCTTTTAGTCTAGACCCCCAAGTAACCCCAGGGCGACTAAAGGCCAGGCGAGTTCCTTTTGCCCTAAAAGCAAAGATAGAGGAACAGCTAGATAAACTAATAGCCCAAGGGGTGTTAGAACCTGTGGACCATGCCAAGTGGGAAACGCCTATAGTTACACCTATTAAACCTGACGGGTCTGTTCAAATCTGTGGTGACTATAAGGCTACCCTGAACCACGCACTGCAACAGAGCGCATACCCGGTGCCAGTAGTGCAGCACTTACTACATTCTCTGGGGAGAGGAAAAGTTTTCGCTAAACTCGATCTGGCGCAAGCTTATCAACAGCTCCCAGTAGAACCCACAACAGCCGAAGCACAGACCATAGTTACTCACAAAGGGGCCTTCAAATGTAACAGACTCCAATTTGGAGTGAGTGTAGCCCCAGGCGTTTTCCAGAGTCTAATGGAATGCCTCCTAAATGGCATACAGGGAGACGTACCATATTTTGACGATGTCCTAATCTCAGCCAAAGATGAAAATCAACTAAGAAAAAGACTTAAAGAAATACTAACTAAATTCAGAGAATCTGGCCTCAAAGTAAAAAAAGAAAAGTGCTGTCTAATAAGGAATAGCGACGAATTCCTGGGCTATTTAATAGACGGAGAAGGTATACACCCTACCGACAAAAAAATTAAAGCTATTAAAGACGCACCAGAACCAAGAAACAAAACCGAACTACAAGCATTTTAGGACTGATAAATTTTTATAACGTATTCCTACCAAATAAGGCTACAATAGCAGAACCATTGCACCGTCTACTGGACAAGAAAGCAATTTGGACTTGGGGTTATAGAGAGAAGAAAGCCTTCCAAAAAATAAAAAACTTGCTAACATCGAACACCATTCTCATTCAATTTAGCAACACGCTACCATTGAGGGTGACCTGCGACGCCTCACCATTCGGAGTCGGTGCCATCCTGAGCCACCAACTGCCTGATGGAAGAGAGGCACCCGTCGCATACTATTCAAAGACCCTGTCCAAAACCGAGCTAAATTACAGCCAATTGGACAGAGAAGCCCTAGAAATTGTCGCTGGAGTGAAACGCTTCCACGAGTACCTATATGGGCGAACTTTTCAAATCATAACAGACCACAAACCGCTACTAGGAATTTTGGCGGGAAACAAGCCCACACCTAATATTCTGTCCCCAAGAATGACTAGATGGTCAGAGTTCCTAGCAGCCTATTCCTATACTCTGACACATCGCCCAGGGAAACAAATTCCCCATGCGGACGCTTTGAGCAGAGCACCCTTACCATCAACAGAGGAAGACCCGGCACCAACGACGACAGCATTACAGATAGAGACTTGCCCCGATCTACCCATATCCGCGAATGATGTCGCCAGAGCCACCGCAAAAGACCCATTGACTGCCCGCGTTCTTAACTGGGTAGGTAGAGGCTGGCCGGAAAACCAAAAATCTGAGAACTTTAAACTCTTCCGGACCAGACAAACTGAACTCTCAATCCAAAAAGGGTGTTTATTGTGGAGTGATCGGGTAATTATTCCTAACAAATTACAACCCAGGGTACTTGGTATGCTTCACGAAGGCCACCCGGGAATAGTTAAAATGAAAAGCCTTGCTAGAAGTTATGTCTGGTGGCCGGGTATTGATAGGGACATAGAATACTGGGTAAACTTGTGCAACAAATGTCAGAGAATCAGACCGTCCCCACCAAAAGCACCCATAAGAGACTGGGAAACCCCAAGAGGCCCCTGGTCACGAATCCACATCGATTTTGAGGGTCCTACCAAGGGGCATACATTTCTGATTGTCGTGGATGCATACTCTAACTGGCTAGAGGTAAAAATTATGTCATCAACGACAACAGAAACCGTGATAAAGCAATTCGACAAACTTTTTGCAACCCATGGCCTACCGGACGTCCTAGTGTCCGATAATGGGCCACAATTAACCAGCCTCCAATTCGAGCAATACCTAGCCTCCCTAGGTATAAGACATGCCCTAACCACGCCGGCCCACCCGGCTGCAAACGGTAGGGCAGAGAGAATGGTCAGGTTTACCAAGGAGGGTTTAGAAAAAATGGACACTGGAGATGTCCAGAATAAAATAAACTGATTGCTCACCCTCTAGCATATAATATCCAGTACCACAACCAACAAAACCCCAGCAGAATTACTGATGGGAAGGAAACTAAGGTCGCATCTAGATAGATTGCATCCAAATTTCACACCAGAAAACCCCCCCGACTCCTCTACTCAATTCAGGAACTTTGCAATAGGCGACTTAGTTTATGCTAAAAACTTCACCGGGGACCCATTATGGCTACCCGGACAAATTACACAGATAACAGGCCCCAAATCCTACCGATTAATGGTAGACGACGGGAGGGAATGGAAGCGGCATATAGACCAGCTTCGCTCCCGAAACATAGAAAGAAATACAAACACACATCCATACATAGAGAAAAACGACGAATTTCAAACCAAGGTGGGGGGGGGAAATGCGAGAAATCAATAAAGAACCGTTTAAATCAAACTCCGAAAATAATAACAATCAAAAAGAGCAAATAAAAGACTCACTGTTTGAAGAAAGTTGCGTGAAGAGCCCATCGGAAGGGGCCAGCCAGGCCAGCTCGACCTGCCCGGAGGAAACGGGAGGGAACGGCAAAACCGCCGGCCTAAGAAACTCAGGCGGCAGTAAAATGGCTGACTCACCCTTCCAGACGGTTCCAGGGAGAAGGACAGAAGACACAGCAACCCCATCCAAACCGGTCGAAGTCTCCAACGATAATGAACTGCGCAAGTCCAGTCGAGTCAGGAGAAGCCCCACCTACCTGCGCGACTACGTCACCACGTAGGACTGAACTAAGAGGGGAGGGGTGTTCTGTATAAAAATAGTGGACTCCAAATAACGCATTCTGATTGGTTAATAATAACAAATGGAGATTGGTTCAAATAGAACCAATCCTCGAAGCCGCACAAAGGCAGCAAAATCAAAGGCGTGTCATTGGCTACAAGCCGGCAGACAGGAAGGTATAAAAGGACTTTCGCGGCTTGAGCCAATGTTCCGTTTTACTGACTATTTGTTCAAATAAAGACTTGTTTGTTGGAACCCGGTCTACCTCGCGTTTTTCCGGACGGAACAGTTATATTACAGCCACCACTTCCCAAGAGAAAGCAAGAGGATTAAAAAGCATGACAGGTTCATAAAGGGGGATTCTAAAAATTGAAGTGTTGATGGCATAGCTGCAAACTCTGTTCCATGAAAACCAAAAATGACAAGTGGATGATTAAACCTGCTAGTTTAGCTTTGCAGTGCAATTATTCAAGATGAGATTAAAAATGCTTGTGTATGGATGAAAAAAAGAAAAATCAAATGCCCAAGTATAAGATGGGGGGTGGAATATCTGACTGAGTTATGATGGTGTTTGTGAAACAGGTCTTACATTTGCAAATTAAATGTGAACTAGTTGTATGATATGTCTGGGAAGGAGGGGAAAGTAAATGTTGGGTTATAAAAGGGTATAATTTGCAAATCACAGAAAGTAATAACTCCATTCCAGTTTGCATTGGCCAATCCTTTGTCCAATTCTGAGAATCACACTTTAGGGAAGGATCTAGTCTAAAGAAATTGGAATAACTTCTAAAAAACTTAACAAAAGATATCTATGGAGATTCTCAGTCATAGTTGTCTCAAAGGTGCTTTTTCAAAAAGCAACTGGAAATTTCTTTTGTTTCAATGCACATCTTCAAGGAAAAACAAAGTCCAGTTGCCTTTTTGGGGAAAAAAAATCCATCTTTGAACATAACAAGATGAAACAAGATTTAGAAAGATAGCTGCGTAAGTTGTGGAAAGATAATGTTGAAGGTTGTCACATAAATCAAGATCAATTTTTCCTCTCATTTCAGAATTTAAATTGCTAGAATATTGGGACAGTAAAGATTGCAAAAAAAATTTATCCATGGACCTATATTTACATTAGTTAGAGGCTATTCTTTCTTATTGATATAACTTCTGTATCATGCAATCTGTGATAGATCTCAGGGGAAAAAGGTATGTGTGCAAATTTAGCATTTCCAATCACTTGTAAATCTTTAAAACTGTGTTCAGCTGCATGCACAAAAAGAACCTCAACTTTTTCTTTTGTTTCTCCCTCTCATGAATTTAGAACCAAACACAACAAAAAAGTTGGAGCAATAGGACCACTTCTGCAACATTGGAGAACATTGCTTCCGAGATACCCAAGGTTAATCTCTCTCTATATAAAATCTCTTATCTGTAAAGTTGTATAACTAGAATAAATATAATTAGCAATAGCACTTAGTGCTTTACAGCCCTCTCTAAATTGTTTTCAGTCAGCATATTGTCCCCAGCAATCTTATGTCCTCATTTTAATCAAAGTTGGAAGGATGAGTCAAACTTGAGCTGGTCAGAATCGAATTGCTGGCAGTGAGCTCAATTAGCCTATAATATTGCATTCTAACCACTGTGCCACCATGATGGCCTCAGAAAAAAATGACTTACATCCTGTCTTTTCACCACTCCACAGTTCCAGGATTGCAATTCAGGCACTTGGCAAATGCTATTCATGAGGGTTGCAGAATCTTGTGGTCCTGTGATCACCTGATTTGTGAGCTTCCCAGCTGGCTTCCAACAGTCAATTGGATTTGCTAAACAACTGTGTGATCCACTTCTCAGCCTCATGATTCACTTAATAACCTCAGTGAAAGAGTTGTAAGATTGGATCTAGCCACTTTATGACCAGATCAATTTATAGTAGAAATTCCGCTCCCAGCTGTGGTTGTAAGTCAAGGTGTTTATTTATTTAAAGTCTATGAACAATTTTGGGCTTCTCTTCCATGTATTGAATTGTGGTACCTAAAGCAGCAGAGGTGTTTATTCCTTATATTTCTTTCATAATGGAGTTTCACAAGTTTCCCCTGAATCTATTGTGGCTTAAAATTATACGAAAGTAGTTTAAGGCAGTATATGTAATTCACTTTTTAGTGGATAGAATCCTATAAATATAAGTTTAAATATTATTGAAGCATCAACACAATGTCTCTGTTTTTCCAGGGTCCTTTTTATCTAATTTACTTTCATTGGCATTTTCACATTCTCCATATTGCCATACATGTAGCTGATTTGCTCCAGAGATAGTGAACTGCCAGACATTTTTTTTTTAAAAAGGACAAAGCTATTCCTTTCTTTCTTTCATAGCAACAAGGGTTGAAAGGGGCCTTTCCCAACAAATTATGAGGGTTGCTTTGTTTTGTCTCACTGAGCACCAGTGAGCACCACTCCCTTTCATCATGCATAACTGCTGTCCCCAAATGTTATGTAGCACAGATCCTAGGTAGCTGGGATTGAGCATCTGACACTGAGAAGTAGCCTTGGTTAGTGTAGTGGGACAGTGGGACTGTTCCGGATGACCAGAATAATACTAATACAATCCTAAATTGCATTAACAGAGGGATACAATCAAGATCAAGTGAAATACTAATACCACTCTATAAAGCCTTAGTAATGCCCCACCTAGAGCACTGCATCCAGTTTTGGTCACCACATCATAAAAAAGATGTTGAGACTTTTGAAAAAGTACAGAGAAGAACAACCAAGATGACTGGAGGCTAAAACATACAACGAACGGTTGTAGGAACTGGGCTTGGCTAGTCTGGTAAAGAGAAGGACCAGGGGAACATGATAGCAGTCTTCCAATATTTGAGGGGCTGCCACAGACAGGAAGGAGTCAAGCTATTTTCTAAAGCGCCTGTAGGTCAGACAAGGAATAATGGTTGAAAACTGAACAAGGAGAGATTTAACCTGGAAATAAGGAGAAACTTTCTGACAGTGAGAACAATCAACCAAGGGAACAACTTGCCCTCAGAAGTTGTGGGAACGCCATCACTTGAGACTTTCAAGAAGAGATTGGACTGCCATTTGTCAGAAATGGTGTAGGGTCTCCTGCTTGGGTGGGGGTTGGACTAGATGAGCTACAAGGTCCTTTCCAATTCTGATTATTTGTTATCAGGCCCAAGACCCAGTGAAACCCAGACCCAGTGAAACCCAGTGAAACCTCCCACGTACCAGCAGAAATGGGTCTGCGTGTCACTTCTGGCACACATGCTGTAAGTTCACCATCACAGGTCTAGGGCAACCCTCTGTGGCCAACTCACTGCAGGACAGCTTGCTGTAGGACAATATTGAAGAAATGGTGGAATAGAATCATTAAAGAAAGAGGAAGGACAAAATAAAATGTGAATGACAAAAATGAAAAATATTTTTTAAAAAATTATTTTAAATAATTAAATTGAATCGTTGAGTTGTCCCATGGCGAGTTGTCCATGCAGCAAGTTGGCCTAGGCGAATTGTCCTGTGATGAATTGGCTGCAGCAAATTTTCCCATTCCACATTCACCCATCCATCTTTTGGCTCTCCGATGCTCACCAGACTCTGCCCAAAAAATGAGCTGCAGCTTCTGAGGTTGCATGGGCTTTTCTCCCCAGCTGATTTGCTTTCTTAGCCTTTGGCCTCCCAGCTCCTGCTGCATGATACTGGCTATTGCTCTGCTTGTTGGGATAAGCCTTTTTTGATGAGCGGTTTGAACCAGGTGACTCATCTGGTTCAAACCAGGTGATTCACTAGTCTTTATATGTCCAAGGCCATATTTCTTGGATTGTTTGATTCTTTGTTTGCTTCATGGCTGTTTGCTGGTTTTTTTCCTCTTAGCTTCCCCGTTACTGACTTCAGTTAGGAATCCATAATATTCACTAGAGCAGGGGTCTCCAACCTTGGCAAATTTTAAGACTGGTGGACTTCAACTCCCAGAATTCCTCAGCCAGCAGCAGAAAGACAATGGCTAGAATGCAGAGGTGGTATTCAGCCAGTTCTGACAGGTTCTGGAGAACCGGTATCGGAAATTTTGAGTAGTTCAGAGAACCAATAGCAGAAATTTTGAGTAGTTCGGAAAACTGATAATGGAAATTTTGACTAGTTCAGAATACCACCTCTGACTGGCCCCGCCCCCATCTCTTCTCTGCCTCCCGAGTCCCAGCTGATCAGCTGGGTCTTCTTTGATTGCCCTGCACAGGAGAACGGAGCTGGAAAGCAGGTTTGTGGGGTGGGGAGGGAATGGGGATTTTGCAGTATCCTTCCCCTGCCACGCACACCAAGCCATGCCACGCCTACCAAGCTACACCCACAGAACTGGTAGTAAAAAAAATTTGAATACCACCATTGCTAGAATGATGTTGACGATCTGACAGACCAATATTTTCCTGAGTATCTGTCTGAGCCAGAGGTCCCCAAACTTGGCAACTTTAAGACTTGTGGACTTCAACTCCCAACTATGCTGGCTGGAGAATTCTGGCTGTGAAGTCCACAAGTCTTAAAGTTGCCAAGTTTGGAGACCTCTGTACTTGAGATTTAGATGCTACATTTCTGGGCTAGGGATCTGTGGGGAGACGAAGAGAGGATGATTATATGGGGCTTAGATATAGCTTATAAGAGTTAGATGAAGAAGAAGAAAAAACTAGGCCTGAGAAGAATCAATATCCCAATGTGTGGTGGTGAAACTTTATCAATACTAGATTGAGATAATGTGCTAAGAAAAAAAAAACACAGAAGGGGACAGGGGTGGGATTCAAATTTCAACAACTGGTTCTGTGGGCATGGCTTAGGTGGTGGGCATAGCTTGGTGGTCATGTGACTGGGTGGGCATGGCTTGGTGGTCATGTTATTGGCTGGGCGTGGCCAACTCAACATCACTCACATCGAGGTACACATCTCCTCGCCTGGCCTCTCATGACTGTGAGGATGCTGCAACAATTGTAAGTGTGAAAAATGGTCATAAGTCACTTTTTTCAGTGCCATTGTAACTTTGAATGGTCACTCCACACAAGCAAAGTACCACCAAAGGAGGGAAAAACCTCCAGAGATGTTCCTTAGACAGGAAGTCTAGTCCTGCCAAGAATGTAATAAGGGTTAATGGAGAGGCAGTTTCTGTAAGCAACACCAGAATGTTTCCTTCCTGCCTTCCTTACAGGATTAGGCCAGTAATTTCTTCTAACAATCGGTTCTCCGAACTGCTTAGAATGTTAACAACCGGTTGTAGCGAATAGATGTGAACTGGTAGAATTCCACCCCTGGAAGAGGTATAAATATAATAAACAAGCCTTATATTTAGAAGTAAATGTACATATTTCAAGGAATACATTTCCTAAATTTTACTCTAATCTTAAACACAGGGGTGGGCTGCTATGGGTTTGCAGGGGTTCAGAGAGCCCCTAGGTGAGATTCTATGCAGTTCAGACAACCCACATATCCCAGTCCTGGCTGGCCCCACCCACCCTGCCCCTCCCCTCCTAGGAGTTCCCACATGACCCATTTTGGATGCAGGTAAGTGCAGGATGTGTGCGGAGGCTCAGGGAGAGTGAAAAACAAGCCTTCCAGAAGTTCAGGAAGGTAGGAAGTGGGCCTGTTTCTGCCTTCCAGAGAGCCTCTGGAGCCTGGGGAGGCCATTTTTGCCCTCCTCGAGGTTCGAGGAAAGCCTCTGGAGCCCAGGGAAGGCAAAAAACCCCACCACCATGGTGCAGGATGCTGGCTAGGCCCCACCCACCATGGCCACACCCACCCAGCAACTGGACAGAGAACCCTTTGCTAAAATTTTTGAAGCCCACCCCTGTTTAAACATATATTCAATTGTTTCCCTAAAGACCTACAATTTTGTCAACTTTCTGAAGGCCATTTAGAAAATGTAGAATAAGGAAATGTTTTCAATAACCTTCTCCATTTTTTTCTTCTTCTTATCATGATTGCTCTCTACTTCACAACATGTTGTATTTAGTATTTATTTGATTTGTTAATTGTTTACAAGGTACAGGTATAAGAATAAATATTGTTTTGAATACATGAGATACTTATAAGAAAAATAAAAAAACCCAATAGGACAGGGACGGTAGGCATGATTGGTGCACTTATGCATGTCCCTTATAGGCCTCTTAGGAAGGGGATAAAGTCAATAGTGGACAGTCTTAAGGATAAAGTGTGTGGGGTTTGGGGAAGAAACTACAGAGTCAGGTAGAGTATTCCAAACATTGACCACTCTGTTGCTGAAGTCGTATTTCCTGCAGTCAAGTTTGGTGCGGTTAACCTTGAGTTTGTATCTGTTGTGAACTCTTGTATTGTTATGATTGAAGCTGAAGTAGTCATTTTGTGAGGAAGCTTGTGGCCTATGAAAAGATTTCTTATGGAGAAATGATTAGGGATTGGCTGCTTGTGCAAAATCTGTCAATTTTTCTCTCTCATGTTGTTCTGCAGATCTATTCTCCTCATAACATCTGTCCCCAAAGAAGTGGGCCTTAGAAGTGAGAATTTGAAATCCATTTGAAAAACTATTTTATACCTCCTGCTTGTATGTTGATTGGTATATTTATGATGCAGTGCATGAAACCAGCAGTGCCTACAAATGGAAGTCAGGATACTCCTACATTAGGACTCAGTGCCAATTCCAAAATACATTTTTAAGGTATTGATAATGTCCATAAGGTAAAAAGATAAAGGTTTCTTGTCCAGTCATATCTGACTTTAGGGCACGGTGTGCTCATCTCTGTTTCTTAGCCAAGGGAGAAAGCCTTGTTTGAAGACACTTTATATAGTCATGTAGCCAGCACAGCTGTATGGCAAAGGTGCACAGAATACTGTAACCTTCTCACCAAAGTGGTACCTATTAATCTACTTGCATTTGCATACTTTTGAAGTGCTAGGTGGGCAGGAGCTGGAGCAAGAACAGGAGCTCACCCCGTCATGCAGTGCTTTGGTCTCAAACCCCAGCTGTCAGCTTTTCAGCTGACAGGCTCAGTGTCTTTAACCATTGAGCCACTGTACCCGCTTAATGTCCATATGTAAAGCCTATATATTTTTGGTCCAAATCTAATGTATTTGAAATTGCAGAAAAAATAGCTTTTTTCCCCCTTACATGATGCAGCTCTGGGGAGGTTGCAGGCAATCTGTTTTCTATTTTTAAGAACTCTTGCCTCACCTTTCCTCGTGAGCTTCAGCTGCCCTAGAAGATCTTTCATGGAGAAAGTTAGTTTGACAGCTTAGTGAGTGCTTCTCAGAGGAATATTTTTGAATTATTTTATTTTGCTTGCGGGGTTTTCTTTTTGCATACTGCTAGAAAGAAATACACTATATGTGATAAAGACATTATTGAACATGAGTAGACATCACTTTATTTTTTTTACATGGTATGAGGTGAAGGAATTGCATGGGACTGTTTCTTTGATCTTGTTCTCATCAATGGAAATTTGGCACAAGATAACGCAGTCATTGTCTACTTTTTTAAGGAATTAAGAAATTAAAATAGTGAAAATAGTCTACTTACTAGTCACTGCCCTTTACAGTAAAAAAATTAGTTGTTTTTAGAACAGAGATTCTACATCTAAATGGAGATTTGTTAGGCCTCAGACAAGACAAAGAATTAGAATTAGAATTCTTTTATTGGCCAAGTGTGATTGGACACACATGGAATTTGTCTTAGTGCAAATGCTCTCTGTAGAAAAGATGCATTCATCAAGAGTCAAGAATCATAAAGTACAACACTTAATAATAGTAATAGGGTACAATAAGCAATCAAATGATATTAGGAAGGAGTCAATATAAATCATAAGGATACAAGTGACAAAGTTACAGTCATACGGTCACAAGTGGGAGGAGATGGGTAATAAGGAGTGATGAGAAGGTTAGTAGTAATAGTAGTGCAGACTTTGGAAATAGTTGGACAGTGTTGAGGGAATTACTTGTTTCGCAGAGTGATGGCGTTCGGGAAAAAACTGTCCTTGTGTCTAGTTGTTCTGGTGTGCAGTGCTCTATAGCGTCGTTTTGAGGGAAGGAGTTGAAACAGTTTATGTCTGGGATGTGAAGGTTCTGTAAATATTTTCACAGCCCTCTTCGTAAAGTTCTCAAATTAAAGTATCTATTAAATTTGGCGTAATTCTGGACCTTGGACATCCTTAGATTATACCCCAGCTTCTATTGCTGCTCATTTAACCTTTTAATAAAGTGCAAGTGGCGATTGCACCCATTACCCAGAAGAAATTTGAATAAGCTTTGAAGAATACTGATAATAGGGAATTGCTATTGATTTTAGGTTTTGATACATATTTTCAGGTAATTGACTGTCTCATTCCTAATTTACACTTATAATATTTGCTTTAGATAAACATTGGCACATTCCAGTAAAATGTTTAGTACACAGTAGTTGAAGCAAAGTGAGCCAAGCTGTCAAAACATACATATCAGTTTATCTCCAATGCCATTGCATCAAGTACTATATTTAAAGATGTGTTAACTTCTATAATAAAATTAGATAATATGAATTTCAATGTTACCTACCTAGAGGTAATATTTTAATTACATGCACTATTAAGTACATCTCCACACCTTTAGATTTTCATAGATAATGCCATTCCAAAATATTAACCTTGTTGCTGTTTAAATGTCTTTTTTTCTCCAATCTGCTATGAGTCTTATCTAAAATCAGAAACTGAAGGCAAGAACATAATTTACTTTGTTTTTACTTGAAAACCACATTTGGACTTTGTCCTTGAGATGGGGGAAAATGAAACTTTGATTTTGGGTCTTGCCGATTAGATAGGTTTGTTGTTATAGAAATGATGAGTTCATTTATTATATAAAAGTAAAAAAGTTGAGGTTTGATGCTATTATCTTATTCAACTGCACCAAAAAAAGTCAATGTTTTTCTTCTTTGTTCCCTTTGCCCTATATTTTTCCCTTCCCTTTCCCCACCCTTTATTTTCCTATTATTCTGTCTTGTATGTTTGTATTTTATATTATATTTGGAGGAACCAAGAAAACTTTGAATGATAAAAAGAGAAACTGAAGCCAAGACTAAAGGATCCATTATTGTATTTATTTAGGTTTTTATTTGGATGGAGTCAAACAAATTAATTGAGGAACCAGAGGCTTGATTCTGCACCAAGAAGAAAGGGAAGGAAGGAAGGAAGGAAGGAAGGAAGGAAGGAAGGAAGGAAGGA
>BLBF01000055.1:17321192-17369593 GCA_015471245.1 Laticauda colubrina | reverse complement strand
GGAAGGAAGGAAGGAAGGAAGGAAGGAAGGAAGGAAGGAAGGAAGGAAGGAAGGAAGGAAGGAAGGAAGGAAGGAAGGAAGGAAGGAAGGAAGGAAGGAAGAGGGCATGAGCAATTTCTCCAGAAAATGCACAATTTAGATTGAAGAATCAAAGTTAAACAGCATAGTTACCTAAGGCTTTACTGACTCACCTGAGCTTTATGGATAAATTCCCAGCAAGCCCAGGTGTAAGATATGCCTACAAGTCTCACTCTTCTGGAGGACACCATGTGGAGGAAATGTGATTTATGATGTTACATATAATAGGATTTTAAAAATTGCAATTGCCAATTTTTCTTCTATGAAGAGCATTACTTTGCCATCCATAATATTTAAGGACCTCCATATAAGACAGAGGTTGGCAAAGTGATACCTTCAGGCACCTCAGCACATAGAGTTCACACAATTGGTTTGTGCAGGATCAAATTTAGATCAAACTGAGTTAAATAAGTTTATTGTATTCCTAATTGAAATATCCTGATTTGGGAATCCAACAAGATTTTGGCCTTTTTTTAAAAAAAAAGAAAAAAAATCTATTTCAGTGCTTGGAATATGGTCCATTTGCAGTACCCATGTGGGCCAACAGTGATCCCTAAACACAGGTTGAGAATCACAAGTTGCAATCACCCAAGTTGGTTACATTTTCATGGAGGATGCCATGTAACCTTCCTGAGCACCTCGTTTATCCTGTAATCTTTAGCCTTTAAGTTGTAAAATAATGTAACAGATTATAGGGGCATTTGGATAACAAAAACTATTGCATTTTCATATGTTTCCAGTTCCAAGGTCAAGTAAATCTTCATGTTTTTGAAGACTGGTGTGGTGCATCTATTGAACAATTGAGGAGAAATCTTCACTTTCCTTTGTATCCTCATGTGAGTATCCTTTAAGGCCTATTGATTGATGATGTGCCATCAAGTTGTTTTCAACTCCTAGCAATCACATAGATCAGGGGTCCCAAACTTGACAACTTTAAGGATTGTGGACTTCAGTTATGCTGGCTGGAGAATTCTGGGAGTTGAAGTCCATAAATCTTAAAGTTGCCAAGTTTGGAGACCTCTAACATAGGTAGACTTTCTCTACAAGGATCTGTGCCTTACCTAATCTCTCAGGTCTTCCAACTGTGCACTAATTATCATTGTAATGGAGTCCGCCCACTTTAATGCTGGCTATCCTCTTCTTCTCTTTCCTTCTAGCACTACCTTACCCAGTGCTACAGCTTTATCCAGAGAGCTGGGTCCTCTCAAAATGTGTGTAAAATAGAATAATTTGAACTTATTTAGGCCCACATTCTCCTCTTTTACTAAATGGAGAAAGAATTCTGCCTTCCAATAGTGTTTGGGTACATTTAATTCAAGATTTTCTAAATCATGGTTTGTTGATGTCACTGCCTTTCTTACCATCTGTGACAACATTTAAAACAAAATTAAGATTATGACCTTCTGACACAAAATAATTTTGATTTGCACTTGGAATTGTTTTTAGAAGAATTTAGATAAAGCTTATTTTAGTTTATTGGGTCTGGACAACATGAGTATGAAGAATGTGCAAACAAATGTTTCCAGTGCTACCTGCATAAGAAATAAGGGCATATACATTGGAATGAGTTCAAAGCTGGGCTCAGGTTAAGCTTGTTCTTATTTTAAATAATAAAACATGGCTCTTTGGACAAGATTACTGTATTTTTAAACTTAATTTGTACAAGATTACGTGTTGGAAAGAATTCGAATGATAGGACTGAAATTGCTACGACACTTGATATTTTGGGATCCGCACTGCTATGTTATGTGCAAGTTGCTCATTGCTTTAAAAGCCAGAGATTACTGAGGCTGACAGCAAAGTGATATTAGTAAAAATAATTGCCCTTAAAACATTGAACGATTCAAGTCACAGCCTGAGCATGAAGCAATACATTACAAAAAAGATGTTGAGACTTTGGGAAAAGTGCAATGAAGAGCAACTAAGACGATTAAAGGCCTGAGACAAAAACATATGAAGAATGGTTGCAGGAACTGGGTATGGCTAGTCTGGAGAAAAGAAGGACTACGGGTGACATGATAGCAGGATTCCAGTATTTGAAGGGATGCCATACAGAGGAGGGGATCAACTTATTTACCAAATCACCTGTGGGCAGGACAAGAAACAATGGATGAAAACTAATCAAGGTGAGAAGCAACCTGGAATTAAGGAGAAACTCCCTAACAATGAGAACAATTAAGTAGTGGAACAACTTACCTTCAGAAGTTGTAGGTGCTTCATCACTGGAGGTTTTTTTTTAAAAAAAAGACTGGACCTATCTGAAATGGTATAGAATCTCCTGCTTGAGCAGAGGACTGGACTAGAAGACCTCCAAGGTCCCTTCCAGCTCTATCCTGACATTGTTTTGTTCTTGCCCTTGCTCCATTTCTCTGACTAGCCTCGATCTTATTTCAGAATTCCCATCCGTTCCTTTTTGTTCTTTATACTCCATTCCTTTATCTTACTGCAGCTCAATTCAATAACGCTAACATTTCCTTTTTCTTATACTTCTAGACACGGACTACTTTGAAGAAGCTAGCAGTATCACCCAAATGGAGAAACTATGGATTACGGATATTTGGTTACCTGCATCCATACAAGGAAGGTAAGGGAAGAGTAGAATTGGCTGCATTACAAACAACTTTACAAGCATGGAATAGCTTGGATCTAAGAGAGTTCCACAGCTTTTAAATAACACTATTAATGTATCCTTTGTATTTGTTACTCCTTTGTACAGGCCCACATGTGGATTCTGACCTGCTACTGAGTAAATACATAAGAGTGTTACAGAATGCATCCCATAGATTAGTATATGCTTAAATCTATTGCACTAAATGCAAGTCCTTTTCTTAGACAGTGTCATCTTTATGGCAGATTAATGTTTGAATCTGGAGTTATCGCGGGTTTCTGAACATCGAGACAGTGTTCTATGTTTATCACCACTTGCTCTATTCTGTATTATTAACCCCTAAATTTTCTATTGTTTACATTTCTTTTTATTTATTTATTTTAGAGAATTTATATTGCCGCCTATTCACACATACTGACTCAAGGCAGCTTACAGGAATATAAAAAGATCACATATAAAACAATAAAACTAATAAAAAGAGGATAATCATATTTAAAATTAATAAAATAACATAATAAACCCCCACCCCTCCCTGGTTACAACACATCACACGAGCCATTTAATGGGCTCCATCCTGCTCTATATTCCCCAGGCCCACTGGCAGAACCAGCTCTTCAGTGCTTTCCGGAAGAGTGATAGAGTAGGGGCCATTCTAAACTCTGGAGGGATGATGTTCCAGAGAGAGGGGGCCACCACAGAGAAGGCCCTTCTTCTGGGTCCCACCAGGTATATCTTCCTCAGGGATGGGACCCACAACATTCCTTGTCTCCCGGTTCTGGTGGGTTGGGTAGATGTGATCAGCAAGAGACAGTCCCTCAGATAACCCCTTCCCAAGCTACGAAGGGCTTTAAAGGGCTTTTGTCTTACTTTTCTGTTTAAACTTTACACTGCTCATCAAATACAAGTAGTTCTCAACTTACAACCACAATTGGGTACAAAATTTCAATTGCTAAGTGAGATATTTGTTGAGTGAATTTTGTCCCATTTTCTTGCCACAGTTGTTAAATGAATCATTGTGTCAGGATTCTGATACTTAAACCCTATTTAAATCATGAGTGTCTCACCAAACTGCAAAAGGATTTATTGGGAGTTAAAAGATGCGGCACTGCTTGGGTGTAGCTGACTCTGAGACACATAATCCATTGTCACCCTTGACCCTGGTTTCCCACTACCCCCTGGGTGTATCATAATTCATATTCTCCAGTGAGACATACCCATAGCCAAGAGTTATCAGTCATGCTCTCCGGTTAGAATTTTGCATGGCAGAAACTTTGGTTGCCTGGAAACTATCATTGAAAACATTTATGGAATTCAAGCTGCCCACTGTATCCCTTTCTGTTGGCAACTCTAAAAGACCACAGAAATATTTTATGAGTTGACACACTGCAGTTGTTGACATGGTTGTTAAATGAATCTGATTTCCCCATTGATTTTGCTTGTCAAAAGGTCGCAAAAGGGTATCACATGATCCTAAGACACCGCAACCATCATAAATACAAGCCAGTTGCCAAGCGTCTGAATTTTGATCACGTGCAATGGGTGTTAAGTGTGAGAAACAATCCTAAATCCTTTTTTCAGTTCCCTTGTAACTTCAAATAGTCACTAAATGTTGTAAGTCGAGGACTACCTGTACAGTACAAACTTGTATAAGCTCCAAAAGTAAGTTGTGTTTGAAGCTTCTTAAATGGATACTCGGCATCACAATTGGTGCTAGCTGGACTTCTTTGGTAGATGGTAAAAATATGGTTAAAAATAAATCAAGCATTAATATGCATTCGGAAAATGGTTCTCACTGAATATCTGCTAAGAGTGCAGATATGTACCACAAAGTTTAACTGTTTGTTCTACCATTGGATTTATTCCAATTTTTGCAAATTGTTACCGTGTGAAAAACTAAAGAAACATCATCATATCATTTAACAGAGATTATATTTTTATGACAGATATATCACTCTGCTTCCATTGGCATGGAACACCAATTCCCATCTGTTTAGAATATTTCTTACTTTTAAATCCAGTTTTGTTTTTAAATTCCTGTAGGTATGTTTCAGTTTGCGATTGGGGCTGATGACAATGCTGAGTTTTGGCTGAGCCAAGGAAAAAACATCTCAGAGCTTCAACTGATGGCCAGTGTAGGCAAGGTGATCAACCACATTCTTTCAATTTTTTTATTTCGTGTACAACATACATGTGATGACACAGTGGTTAGAATGCAGTACTACAGGCTACTTCTGCTGGCTGCCGGCTGCTGGCTGCTGGCTGCCAGCAGTTCAGCAGTTTGATTCTCAGGTTGACTCAGCCTTCCATCCTTCTGAGGTCAGTAAAATGAGGACCCAGATTGTTGGGGGCAATAGGTTGACTCTGTAAACTGCTTAGAGAGGGCTGTAAAGCACCGTGAAGCGATATATAAGTCTGAGTGCTATTGCTATTACTACACTTCAAAAGAAAAAGTTGTCCATATAAATTAATAAATGTGTACTTGAAATCAATACAACTTTGCAATATCAATTTACTATTGAGATTAATTCATGTTTCAACCATTATATCTTAATGCTTGACAGCTGTCATATATTCTTAAATAGTATTCCATAGTGTAATAAGAATTATAGAATTACCTGGGACTATTACAGAGTCCAGAGATACCAACTGTCAGATTGTATAGTGGGATACAAAATGGGAAATTAAAAATGAAATGAGAAAATAATATAAAACAGTTCCCATTTAATTCTACTATCTACAGATAGCCAACGTAGCATAGAACTCCAAAAGAGTTAAAGGTATATATCACAGCAACTTGTATTATACATAATACTAACATTTCATAACCACATATGTTTATTACGTGTTGGATGTATTAATTCAAGGGCCATGGAGATTCCAGTTCTAGTCTTCATGGGTTCTCAAACTATGAAAACAATCTCTCTTGTGATGTTTGGGTTACACAAATGAAGATGATAATGAAAAATAGGCAGAATGTTATAAATTTAAATATCATCAAATTTAAATATGACGACTATCATCATGCAAAGTCACATTTCGAAAGTATTTGGATATTTTAAAAGGAAGGTTTTTTTTTTAACTTTATAAAATTAAAAAATGGTAACAAAAGGTGTAAGAGCATGCTATCCTACCTTTTAAAATTTTCATGCTTTTTGTCTATGTTAGCCAGCTCTTGAAATGTCTTATTTCATTCATTCATGCATGGCTGCATATATTCATCCAATATTTATAGCGCATAATTTTTGCTTTGTCTCTGCTTCTCCTTTTGGCCTCATTTACTCAGTCGCAGCCACACTGCACCCTTCTAAATGTGGGTCAGCCAAGAATGACACTGTAGCAGACTGCAAATCTCGTAGGTGAATGGCCTCTTCCACTTCCACTACAGTTCATCTATTCTTATATCTCTCATCCAGCTTTGACAGAGATGCTGTCCTGTCTCTAAGGCCAAGAGTAATTAGCAGTCAAGAGCATTCCTGTCTTTAATTACCATTGACAATATTTATTATGCTATTTAATCTGTGCTTAATCTTTTGTACACAATTACATAGTGAGTGAAACAAGTGTGTTTGGGCTTTATGCGACTGAAACCAAATCTAAAAGGGATGTTTTGTATCTTTGTTCAGACTGGAAAAGAGTGGACAGCACCAGGTGAATTTGGGAAATTCAAGAGCCAAAAGTCAAGGCTCGTGAAGTGAGTAAGCTGAGATCTTAATTCTGTTTTGTACATTACTCAGATAGATGCAATCCAGGTAGCCCGATCTTCTTTCCTATCTTAAATTCAGTTTTCAAGTCTTTTGCCATTGTATTTTTTTAAAAAATTCTAAATCTCTGTGACTTCAAAATGTTTGCACGTGGAGTTTCTACTTGCTCAAAATAGTTTCAGAGTGCTCCCTAGTGGCCAGTGGTATACTTTTCCACATATCTATTGATCCAGTAGAAGAGAAGAGCTTTGGGTTGGACTGTGGTCCATGGTGCTCTCTGAGTTTGGTGGTTTTCTTGAAGACATTGCATTACTAAAACAAGTGCTAATGTGATGGTGCCAGTAGCGAACCGGTAATTATGATGATCAGTTGGCCCTGTCCACCTGCCCCCCGCCCTATCCAGTCCTTTATTTTCTGCTTTGTAGCTCATCTCAATTGCATGGCACAGCTGATTTCCCCCTCCCCTCCTCGCTGTTTTACTTACCATTGCTGACTTGGAAAGTAAAGGCCCTGTCCCACTGCACTTACAGATGCAAAGAGGATATAAAACGTTAAAAAAAGCTTGCCATCCATTGGAAAACGCTATGCATCTGTTGTGTACTCCTTGCATACGTGTTTCATGTGCTCTATCCGTTGAGCATCCGTCCACTGCGATTTTATCCGCGCAAGAAGTTTTGAGCTGCACAAAACTTTGTGAACGGATGAACTTTCCACCGTGTACGATGTAAATCCGCGACATCCGAGCAACAAACGTTCTATGTCCGTTTATCATCCATTAAACGTCCTCTGTATCCTCTCTGCATCCTCTGGGCATCCTCGCAACTCACATCCGCTGCAGCTGAAAACAGAAAGAGGGAGGAAAGAAAAGGTACACGCAACATCTACACAGCGTTAGTAGCACGGAAATAGAAAGGATGCACAGTGAACGGTTTGCATCCGATATACATCCGTGCAGCATCCCCTTTCTTTTCTTTAGGCGTACGTGATGCATCCGCTTCTTCCGCTATGCATCCGCTTTGCAATTATCCTCCGGAACCCCTTCGGAGGTATCATCCGCTTCCATCCACTTTCATCTGCTAGGCTTCCTATGAACATCCGTTTAACATCCCCGCTACATACGACCTACATCCATTCTTTTCCGTTGTTTATGCAAATTTTCACCACTTTTTGGAGCGGATGACAACGGATGGAGCCACCCCCGAAATTTTGCTTGTCCACTGTGTCTTTTATGCATACATTTTGCATCCATGGGCCAGTGGGACCAGGCTTTAAGCAGCTGAGCTTTTAAATCTCCATTTTCAGCGCAAGCACGCACTCATCAAACCATTTTTTTTTTTAAATAAAGTTTTATTGGGTTTTCACACACACAAAATACAAGTAAAACATCTTTTTTGAAAATAGCATGGTCCCGGGTTACACTTCTTTGTACAGACACAAACTCAATTTCATGCTCATTTTTGTGTTCTTTTCCATATCTTATTACTGTTTTGCATTTTCGATATAGTTTTTCCCCTCTTTTAATTTTCTCAACTTTATTTTGATTATCTCATCTCAATTCAAATCATTATGTTCATACTTTTGTCTGTCCTGTTTCAGTTTCATATGATCTTTTCTCATTAAACAAATTTTCTCCTGTAGTTACTAATTGGAGTATGACACCTTTATATCTTGTAATTTTATCCATTCAACTCTTATTTAAACTTCAATGTATACCTTAAAGTTATGACATTCAATATACATTCAAACCAATTGTTAAACCAGCAGCATTCTACCACTGGCTGGCACTGATGATGTTACCTAGTTTGATCATGCAACATCTGGCAAAAAAAACACCAAGCTCAGAGAGCACCAAGGAGCACCCACATTATTGGTCCCCTTTTCCCCTGGGCTATTTCTCCATTTGCACCTAATCTTGGTATAAACAAGTTCTGGCAATATCTTGTTTCCACCAATTTTCCTTGGCATGGCTATCATCTTGTTCCTAACTCATGAATGAGACAGGTTTATGTCATTCTTAGATGTAGCAATGTTAGAGGAGTGTTTCCCTCTTTAAGGCAACTGGATTCAGTGACAGGCACAAGGTTTATTTGTCATGCTTCCCTGCCTATTACATTAGAGACTAACTGAGATATTCAGTGGCATCTTCAAAATTATGCAGATATGCTTCTTTCTCTCTAATCTGCAGTCTGTCTCATCAGTCAATGTTCTGCCATTGAGTTTCTTGACAGCTAGGTGCAGAATTTTCCAGTACGGTTCATCAGCTCAGTTGGCTGTAGTGCACGAGTTTGAACACTACTGATTAAACGCAAGGTTAAAGCTTTGTATTGTTAGAAGGATGGGCCCAGCCTCCCACCATTACTACTCTCAAAGATAACATGGAAAGCTCTAGAAATTGGCTTGTGCTCCCAAAAGGAAATTAAGAAACATCTGAAGTGAAGTGCTGTTCATGGTTCAGCCAACTTTATAACTCCAGTCTGTTGTGTGGTTGGTTATTGTATTCAATTCTGAAAGTTTAATTTAATGGTTAAGTCATCAGGTTAGAAATTGGGAGAGCATGAACCCTAGACCTACCTTAGGCACAAAGACAGCTGGGTGACCTTGGGCCAGTCACTCTCTCTCTCTCAGCCCTAGGAAGAAGGAAGCAAGGCCAAACCACTTTTAAAAACATTTTCAGAAAAACTTCAGAACCTTGTCCAGACAGTTGCCAAGACTCGGTGCTGATTGAAGGCACCCCACACAAAAACAACAAAGTGGATGTACAAGGCACAAGAAGAAGCCTAGAGAGCACAGTGGCCAGGATTCCTGAGTCATCCTGCAGGATCAATAATGGGAATCTTTTTTCCTCCCAACCAGTGATGAGTGGAAGTGGGAGAAAACAAATCCAGAGGAATTCCATTTAGTAGCGACACAGAACAAGACAGATAGGGATTGGCAACAAGCACACATCACCCCTTGTAGCTTTCGACAGGTTCAAGGAGAGCTGGCTAGTATTTTAACAGCAGTAAGGAAAGAACATCTACCATGCTTTATTTCCACATTTTTTAAATGCCAGGCATACATTCACATGTTATTAATGGATTGATTGAAATGATCATATGGCACCTTAATCATCTATACATTGGCTGCTCCATATTCTGGAATTCAACATGCACAAAGATCATATAATTGTTTTCTCCTTTAACCTGCCATAATATTACTATGCCTGGCTGATTAATTAACTTTACCATCTAGAAGATCTAAAATATTGTAGAACCTAGTGATGGGACTTCTTAGAAAGAAAGATGAATCGAGAGAAGATGTCAAGAAAACTATCCCACATTCTTCCCATGTGGGAAAAAAGTAATCTCATCATCTGCCCTGAACAAGTGGGGTTATGCTTTTCTTGGAAACTAGTCCAAAATGTCCTCTTCAATAACTTTAATACACTGTCATTGTCATTATCTTCTTTTAATGACCCCATAATCCCTGGCAGGGTGGATCTGGACCAGGGGTGGGATTCAATTGGTGTTATTAGGTTTGGTGATTATGTTTTGCTGCACATGCATGTAAAAAAAACGTAAGCTGTGCTGCCCTGAGAACTGAAAACCGCGGCTCACAGGTGCACAGCGTTTGAAAAGCCTCTTTTTTTCCTGCTTTTTCAACCTCAGCTGTGCCATGCAAAGCAGCTGAGGTTGAAAAGGCAGGAAATAAAGGACAGGTAAGAGCCCAGGCAGGTGGATGGGCCAAATAGCAACAAACACAGAACCAGTTTGGTGTCTGCTGCTCTTCAGAGCTACCAGTTCTATAGAGCCAGGCAGAATCTGTAGCATCCCACCCAGTCGTGGAATTCAATTTTTTTTGCTGCTGGTTCTGTGGGTGTGGTTTGGTGGGCATGACAGGGGAAGGATACTTTTAAATCTCCAGTCAGAGGTGATATTTGCTGGTTCTCCAAACTACTCAAAATTTCTGCTACCGGTTCTTTAGAACTGGTCAGAACCTGCTAAATACCACCTCTGATCCCACCCCTGGTCTGGACAACTGAATGGAGCCAGCAGAGTGTTTTAATGGCCAGATGCCCTTCCTGTCACCAATGTGGAGTTTTGTTCAACAAGTATATTCTCAGTGTGCCCAGAGAGAGAAATATCAGCCTCGAACTCACAGCTTCCTGACTGTGAGGTGAGAGCTCCACCTTTAGGCCACTGCACCACTTGATAATGTTAATACACTGTATTGATAGCAAAAGACTTATTTTGCTTTAATCTCTGATCTTCCCTCACAGATTGTCAGCTGCAAACAAATATTACTTTGAAATTCTGCACAAGCAGGATCACAAGGGAACAGATCATGTGGAAGTTGCAGTAAGTTCACTAGTTAGATTTGTATTTGGTTGTCTGTACAGGAATTTGACTTTGGAGTTTTGTCATTAGACATAGACCAACTTTTCATTTCTTCTTGTCAGAGAAAGCATCTTATTTCTGATATAGTGTGTTATCAGTTATTAGTAACAGCAATTTCACATATCAACAATGATTCTGGTAGTCAAAATGCTCAAACCACCTTAAATGTCTCTAGGTGGAAAAGGGGGAGGAGGGAGAAGATACTGAAGAGGAAAAAATAAAGAAAAGTTTGCATGTATCTCACAGCCTACCTGATAAGTTTATCATATTCCAGAAACCCAAATAGAATCTGTTGGTTCCATGTTCATATACCATTTAATCTCCCCCAAAGAAAAATGAAAATATGGTCTTTGCCAGAGTCGGACTTAATTTAGTTGTACTCAGGGGTGGGGGTCTACCTCTTTGGACCGCTTTGGACTGGTTGTTATGATTCTGCACAGTTCAGAGAATCAGCAAATTGTGCCCCTGGCTGGTCCAACCCCTCTCTGCCTGCCCCTCCCCTCCCCACCTAGTCAGTACTTATTGCGCATGCACGACATCACACAAATGCCTAATATTGCTGATTGTGTTCTCCCCCGTCTAGTCATTCCTTAAGGTATTTCTTTTTTTTCCTCCCTCCTGATGATCAGCTGTTCCAATGATCAGCTGTTCCAGGATCCCCCTTGCTGTCTTACCACTTCACCCAGGAGGCTTCCCTGAGGCCCAGGAGGCAAAAAAGGGAGGTGCAATGGGGGGGGTGCAGGGGGAGCTGCTCCCCCCCTTGCTCCATTTTTTGCCTTCCTGGGCCCCTAAGGGAAGCTTCCTGGGAACAAAAATGCCCCCCAGAAGGTTTCCCTGAGGCCCAGGAGGCCCAAAAATGGAGCAAGGGGGGGAGCAGTGCCCCCCCACTCCATTTTTTGCCTTTCTGGGGCCCAGGGAAGCCTTCTGAGAGCAAAAACGCCCCCCCCCAGAAGCTTCCCTAAGGCCCACAAGGCCCCAAAATGGGGGGGGGGGGGCTGCAAAAATAAAGACATGGCCAGGCCCACCTAGCCACACACACCTAGCCACGCCCACAGAACTGATTGTTAAAAAATTTGAATCCCACCCCTGGTGGTATTAAATTGTACTCTTTACCATTAACTTTTTGCAAAGTGCTTCTGCTGAGTGAAGCAAGTTCTAAAATTTCAAATCAAATTGCATTTCAATCATTAATTGTACAAAATATTTCTGAAATAGTTTCCTTGACTTTGTCGATCAGAAATTGAAACCTGGAAAATCAAACACAGCTCAAGCCCCTGTCACACAGCACCAACGGATGGAAAGAGGATGTAAAACGGAGAGAAACATTTGCCATCCGTTGGTTAACGCGATGCATCCGTTCTGTACTCACTGCGTCCGCTTTTCATACTCTCTATCCGTCCAGCATCCGTCTACTGACATTTCAGGCACAAAACTTTTTGAGTGGAAAAGGTATCCAACGCGTCCGTTCTACATCCGCTACGCATACGGGGAACATCCGTTATATGTCCGTCATCATCCGTTACGCATCTGCTATATACGCTAGGCATCTGCTGCGCATCCGTGCAACTCGCATCCGCTCCAGTGGAAAACGGACACAGGGAGGAAGCGAAACGGACACGGAATGGACACACAGCGTTACTAGCACAGACGAAGAAAGGAAGAAAGCGGATGCAGCTCACATACAAAGCATTAAAACAGAAAAACATTCGTATATGGAACGTATCTCGGATATTTAGGATGTCTGCAGGATGTCTAGAGGATGCAAAAGGACACTTAGCGGAAAACCTATATTTCCTATAAAAAGGGGGAGAAATCACCTGGATCTCACTTTCAGTCCAGCAGCCCTGCGGTGCAGACCTCTGCAGCCTTCATCTGGCTCTTGCTCTTCCACAGCATCCAGTCATCTCCACCATGGATCGTCACACACTCCTTTTGGTAGCCGCCATCGTTCTACAACAGTGCGAAACCATCTACAGGCTCTTTCACCTGTTCTAAGGGAAGAAAAGGAGGCGTCCAAGAAGTGTCTGGGTCCGAAGATGGATCGCGAGAAGAGCCGAGTACAGACTGTATAACAAGCTGATGGTGGAGCTGAGGAACGAAGACCCTCGTGCATTCCAGAACTTCATGAGGATGCCGCCAGCCATGTTTGACGAAGTTGTGGAGCGGCTGAGACCCAGGTTGACCAAGGCAAAAACCAACTTCCGGCCCAGCTTGGACCCTGGGCTGAAGGTGGCACTGACTCTGCACCACCTGGCCTCTGGGACTACGTACAGGAGCATGCAGTATGCCTGGAGGGTGCCACACAACAGCATCAGATTGTGGTCAGAGAAGTGGTGCAGGCCATCATCGAAGAATACCTGGAGGAGCTCCTCCAGTGCCCCTCCACTGAAGCAGGCTGGAAGAAAGTTGCAGAGCAGTGGTATCAGAAGTGGAACTTACCACACACCGTTGGAGCCATAGATGGGAAGCACGTGGCCTGTAAAGCTCCACCCAACTCAGGGTCCAATTATTTCAACTACAAGGTCTTCTTCAGCATCATCCTCTTTGCCATGGTCGATGCTGGCTACAAGTTCATGTACATCGATGCTTCAGGCAATGGGTCAGCTTCAGATGCCCAGGTATACAATGCCAGTGACCTCAAGGAGGGGCTGGAATGCAACCTCATCATGGGCTTCCCAGAACCAGACCCCCTGCCTATTGACACACATGATGTGCCCTACTTCATCGTGGGGGATGACGCCTTCTCCCTCACAACCTACCTCATGAAGCCCTACACTTCCAGATGCCTCACCCATGAAGAGAGCATCTTCAATTACAGGCTGTCCAGGGCAAGATGGGTGGTGGAGAACGCCTTTGGCATGCTGGCCAACAGGTTCCAGGTACTTCTCACCACTATGCACCATCGTCCAGAGACCGTGAGGAACATCGTGGAAGCTTGTTGCATCCTGCACAATCTCATATGCACCCGCTACCCAGTGTTGCAGAACAGGCTTGTGGACCACCAACAAGGCAATAGGGACATGGAGCCTGGTGAATGGAGGCAAGGGTGAAACCAGATAGATACTGTGGATGTGCAAGGCCCCAACAGAGCTTCACGTGAAGGGAAGAAGTAGCGCAACCTCCTGAAACACTGGTGCAACTCCCCAGCTGGAGCAGTGGAGTGGCAAGACAGGATGGTAGATGCTTAAAGGATGCTTCCTTCAGCCTGTCTCATCACACTGATGAGATTGGGCCATGTATGTTGAGTGGCCCTACAATGAACAGGGCATTTAATAAAGAGTTGTGTTTATGTTGAAATGTGTTGATTTAATCATTAAATTGTTATTGATAATGAAGGGCCATAGGTGTGGCACCTGGGAGGATGGACCATACAGTCCCACTATGCTTCCACTGGAGGCTTATCTATCCCACTGCTATCCTAACCCATCCCACAGCTATTACCCATCCCACAGGTATCCCTGCCCATCCCACTGCTATTCTTACCCATCCCACAAGCATGCAAATATGTAAACCATTTCTAAAAGTTTCCACCAAGACTTTATTTACTGAAAGAACTGAACCAAGTGTGTGAAGCAAAGATAAACTTTATTAATAACAAACTGTAAAAGCAAAATGACCCAAGTAAAGTGTCCCAAGCAAAGATAAAGTCAACAGGAAGCAACCCAGTCTCTGGCACTCTTTTCAGTCACTCTGAGGCATGCCCATAGTCTCAGGGGTGAAGGGTCCAGGTGCTGCTGGAGTGCTGGTCTGAGGCGCCATTGGGGTGCCTGGCCCCGAGAGGACAACAGGGGATGGTGTGTTGAGGAAGCTCTCCGAGAGCTGGCTCAGTCCCGTGATGTTGAGAGCCCCTTCCTCCATGACATGGGGTGTCAGTCCCAAGACTGATGACAGATGTTCTGAGGCCGGGCTTGGCTGTGGGGTGGAGGAAGGAGGAGTGTAGTGGGGCTGTCTGGTCTGCAGCTGAGCAAGGTGAGGCGTGGGTGGCATCTGTGGCGTGGATGACATCTGTGGCGTGGGTGGCATCTGTGGCATGGGTAGCATCTGTGGCATCGGTGGCATTTGTGGTGTCGGTGGCATCGGTGGTGTTCGATGAACCTGTGCCTGGACTGGGAAGGGCTGCCTGTGCTGCTGGAACTCCTGGTAGCCGTAGCCTTGGTAGGTGAGGGCCTGTGGAAAGCCTTGGAAGGGCTGTGACATCACCTTGGGTGGAGGAGCAGACCTGGACTGGGTCGGAGCAGATTCAGCTGGGCCTGGAGGGTTGTGCAGAAGACCGATGATCTTCTCCTTTATCACCTGGTACTGTGATTCGGACATGTCCATGAGGGTCTGGTTGACGTAGGTGAGGAAGGGCTTGCGGTTTGAGGATGGTATGTCAGTGTGTACCAGCTGAGAGAGGAGATCTACACTGCTTTTGATGGTGTCCCTGATCTCCAGCAGGACAGTGTGGCTCTGCCCCTCCGGTCTGGCTCTCTGCCTGCTTTCTGTGGAGGTGGAGCTGGGGGTGGGGGTGGGTTGGTCTCTGGTGGAAATGCCCTCTCCTTGCTCCCATTGCGTCAGGGGGTCCTCCATGCGCTCCACCATGGGGAGTGCAGCTATCGGGGGGGGTCTCCGTCATGGGACGCTCCACAGATACCTGCCTGGACACAGGAGCTGACTCTTGGCCAGAAGAGGACTGGCTCTCTGTGGGCTGCCTGAGAGAGAGGGTAGACAGATGGGCTGCTCCTCGGTGGTGGATCTCACCCTCCAAGAAGCTGCACTTGGCCATCATGTAGGTCTCCCGGTCGGTGAGCTTGACCGCGGCCTGGCCAGACTTCTTGATGTGCAGCTTCCCGTGCCAGGTGTGCATGTGCTTCCACCACCCGAGGAGCTCCGAAGTGTAGCCCAGGCTCTCTGCCTTCTCTCTCCAAGCAGCCTGCTTCCTCTTGGTGTCTCGATAGAGCCTGTGTCCCTTCCACCATAGGTACTCGTTCTCCCTCAGCCATTCGAGTACCTCATCCTCATGTTCCTCTTCGATTGAGTATTGCCTCCTCTCCCTATCTCGCGTATGCCTCTTCCTCCCTCTGGCAGGGCCTTCTGGGCCCTCATCAGAGGGGCTTCGAGGTTCTAGGGGCTGCTCCACCACACCACCACCACCAGCAGCAGCAACAACAACAGCAGCAGCAAAAATAGCACCAGCAGCACCAGGAGCACCAGGAGCACCAGTAGGACCAGGAGCAGTAGCAGCAGAGTAAGCCCCAGCAGAAGCCCCAGCACCAGGAGCAGCGCCAGCAGAGTAAGCACCAGCAGAAGCCCCAGCACCAGGAGCAGCACCAGCAGCAGCAGCAGCACCAGCAGCAGAAGCCCCAGCAGAAGCAGAGTCAGCACCAGGGGGTGAGATGGTGGTCCTGTCCTTCTTGCCAGAGCTGGCAGGAGTAGGCACAGGCTTCCTCTTCTTCCCCATGGTTGTTGGCTGAAGATGTATCTGGCAGCAGCTCTTTCCTCTGAATGGTGACCTGCTTGCGAGCTTCATCCTTTTATATCTGCGGGGCTGACGCAATGCATCCTCCCCGCATGTGCAGTGAATGCTTTGCATCCGCTAGGCATCCGCTAGGCGTCCGTGGTGCATCTGCTGTATCCACTCGGCATCCGCTCTGCATCCGCTCCTTCCGCTGCGCGTCCGCTTTTCTGTGCTCCCCCGGAAGCCCTGCGGATGTGCCATCCGCTTCCATCCGCTTCCATCCACTAAGCTTCTGTGGAGCATCCACTTTACATCCTGGCTATGTCCTCTCCCCGTCCGTTCCTTTCCGTTGTTGCTCTGTTTATGCAAATTTGGGGCACTTTTGAGAGCGGATAACAACGGATGGAAAATTTTCTCGTCCGCTGTGTCCTTTTTACATACTTTTTACATCTGTCGGCCTATGTGACAGGCCCTTCAACAGTGTTCTTCCAGAAGTCAGTAAATCTCCAGGTTTTCTTTTCTGAAATGCCACGATAGCCAAGGTGCATTTAGATTAATCTATTTTCTGTCCCAGTTAACAAATCTATAAAATCGTTATGCATCTGTTTTCTTCTTTCAGTGGAGATTGGATAATCCTGAAGCCAAGTTTACAATTATTGATTCTGAATTCCTCTCCCTTTATGTTGGTAAGTCTTTCTATACCACCAAACTAATAACAGTAACCATTCTTCTCTGACTTCATTTCCTCTTTTTATCTGAAATGCTTTGTCACAAATGCTAGTGCACAGAAAACAGATGTTTTCTAGACACGTTTACTTATTTGACAGATTTCACAGGGTGTCAAGAGACAAAATGATTGGTAAACAAAACAATACAGTTTCTTGACTAAACCTCCATTTAAAGGCCCTTTACTATATGCTCCTACCAAAGGAAACTTTTTGTTATTTATTGACGTCTTTGTGGATGATGTTATGCCATATTATAGTTTTCTAAAGTATAACTAGATTCTCTAAAGTTAACAATCGGCCAGTGGGAAACTATTCAGAAAACTGAGGCTACCACAGAAACAACATTTAGGGCCATTCTTGTCTCTTATTTATCAGAATAGGACACTTATCAGCAATTTTTCCCAAGTGATACCTCAGTAAAAGCTGGTTAGTAAGAGGTGATCCTGAAGATCTCCAGATACCTTGCCATATAAGGGAATTGTAGATTTAAATCAGCACTTTGATTTGCCCCCTGCCTCCCCCCCCCCAAAAAAAAAATCATATTGACAATCAATGTAAGGCTCACAAAATTAATGTCACATACTCAAAGTACGAGCACCTGGCAACATGTGAACTGCTTCATTTTGGACCACTTGTAGTTTTCACATGCACTCTATGGCATTACAGAAGTCCAGAAGCAATGAGACTGTAAGTCACTCTAGCGAAGTCCTCTTGCGCTAATTATATTCCCAACTGGCACACCGGCTGGATTGGGAAAATAGACCTCTTGGGCACAACCCATGGCTTCTCTTCCAGAAGAGCTCTATAAGATCCCCAAGAAATGGACCTTCTTTAACAGGAAAAAAGAACAGAGTAGAAGAGATGGAATAACGAGTTTGAAAGAATAGGAGAAAATTTAACTACATCAGGTCGGAGTAGATGTAATTTTCTCCCTGTGCCATATATGTTTCTAGTGCATGGAGAGGCTAAGAATATAGGGCAACTGGGAGAAAAGTGACCTTTAAATATGCCTCAAATCTTTTGCTTCTCCTGACATTGGAGTTCCAGTATTGGTATAGACAGCATAGAATTTCATAGGGCCGCATTTCCTACTCTGGGATCCTTAGACAAGCTGAGGATTTTTGAAATGCAGCCCTGGTTTGTCTGGAAATTGCCAACCTGAGAAGACCAAATCTAGATGACTAGAGGTCTAGATGTCTTCTAGAAGTCATATTTTCTCAAGTACTGCCTCACGTCCTAAGCAAATAAAATTATTTCTCCATCCTATCTATCATAGAATAGAATAAAACAGTTGGAAGGGACTTTGGACATCTTCTGCTTAGGCAGGAAAGCAAAGAATTGGAGACAAATGGTTGTCCAATATCTTCTTTAAAACTTGCAGTATTAGAGCAACCACAACTTCTGGATACAAGTTGTTCCACTGATTCCTTGTTCTCACTGTCAGGAATTCACACTTTGTTGGTATAAATTAGAAGTCTCCAAACTTGGCAACTTTAAGACTTGTGGATTTCAACTCCTAGAATTCCTCAGCTCAGCCAGCTGGCTGAGGAATTCTAGGAGTTGAAGTCCACAAGTCTTAAAGTTGCCAAGTTTGGAGACCCCTGCAATAAATCATACTTCAACCATACTTCATTAGTTTTTTTTTTCTTTATATCTTAGACGAAACTCTTCTCAAAATGGATGAAGTTGGTCATATCCCACAGACACCAGCCACTCGGGCAAACCAGATGCTGCCTAGTCAGGATGCTCTAGAACATCCAGCAGACATGCTGAAGGCTGACCCCCGGGACACAATTTATGCATGTAAACATTCTGATGTTCTGCTCGGATGCTCTTCAGAGTTCAGTTGCATTAGTAGGGCAAGAATAGTCATTTTTTAAAAAAAGAAAATCCAATAGAAAAAAGAAACAAAACCAAATAAGCCTGCTATTGACCAAAGGTCATTCCCCAAATACCCTCTGGAACAACCTGATCTTCACAAGACTCACGCAGCTGCTTCAAAAGCTGACAGGGGGCTTTTATATATGTCTGTCTATGCGTAGACAATGCTTCTGCTGGAACCACTAGCAAAACAAACTGGCTGGGCAGGCACATAATGCAGAGACAATTGGGGAAGCTGAAGTGCTTCATTGGCACTATCGGGCTTTTCAAATCACCTCTTTCAAAGTTTCTGCATAGCCCTAATATTCAGAAATGAAGGAGGCCAAACTGCGTACATTAATTCAAGGTGGCCTGTTACCTGACTGCAATGTTTGATAGGTAATGTTTGATAGCTTGAAAATGTAGCCTTTGCAATTGCCCCTTTTTCATTTATTTTTGGTCTCCTTAGTGCCTCTCTTAAGGAAATCCCATGTCCGCCGGATCTTTCCAGAATGTCAATACAAACCAAGTTATGTGGTCAATGGATTTAAACTACAGCGCTACCAGGGTCTCAATTTTGTGAGTCTCATTTCTCAATTCACGTCTTTTTGCAGCTTACACACATTGCCCATTGAAGGTATCAAGGGATGGCTTATATTGAAATAGCATAGCTGTACTTAGTATCCTCTGGGATACGTTGCATAATCTTGAACCCTTTTTGAGAATTTGCTCCTGATGAGTATTCTGAGATAGGATTCAAAAATCCCAGCTGCCTGGTTGCTGGGTGGGCATGGTCATGGTGGGCATGGCCTACCAGAACTTCCTGTTTCTGGCTTCTGATGGGCCTCCAGAGGTCGGTGGAGGTTGCCCTCCCAAGGGTCCGAGGCCTTCCCTGGGCCTCTGGGAGGGCAAAAACAGTCCATCCCAGCCTCTGGAGGCCCACCAGAAGCCGGAAACAGGCCTGTTTTCAGACTTCTAGAAGGCTCATTTTTCCCCCTTCCACAGCCTCTGCGCAGACCCTGCACTTACCTCCATCAAAAATGGGCCACGTGGAGACTCTTGGGAGGGGCAGGGTGAGAGAGATGGGCCCAGCCGGTCGGTTGAAATACTGGTTCGGCAAACCAGCTGTAACTTTAACATCCACTCGAACTGGCCCGAACCAGTAGAATTCCACCCCTGTGAGTATTCCACATTAGTTGAGGGGTTTGTTATTTTTTTTTCACTAATTAATACCATCCAAGCTTTATTTGCTTCCTCTACTGACATGAAACATAATTTGAGTCTTACCTAGCCTACTTGCATTAGAGAAAAGAAATTAATTTTTATGACAATGGGCTCATTATACAGTTTTGTATGATGGCCGCAGAAATGGACCTTTCAAAATGTTTTTAAAAACCCAAATTTCACAAGTTCATTACAGTTGTCTAATGTTATTTTCCATTGATTTTCCCCTTAAGAGTTCAAAATCCCAGATGAAAACTCCTGAATATTGTCTATCAGTTCCAAAATTTTATTTCGAAGCTTTTAAAAAGAATATTTTAGATATTTAGTTTAATTTTGATTGTATGGCATTTACACATATATTATACTATAACCAACCTGTGCATTACGATCCTACTGGACAGAAAGTTTGGGAACGAAGGTTATCTTTATTTGTATGGTCAGTTCATACTTCCAACATTACTGTGAAGAAGCACAATAACTTATTTCTCATGTACCATGACATGAATGACATGACACTTTAAAACTCTGACCCTAATTGGTAAAATCTCCTGCATTAAATTAGGAGTCAAAGAATAGATAGGAGTGGGGCCAATCAGGGGTGGTATTTACTGTTCTCTGAACTACTAAAAATTTCAAATACTGGTTCTCCAGAACTGGTCAGAACTTGCTGAATACCACCTCTGATTATGACTCAATCAATATATGCTTGTTATCATTAGTACAAAAAGAAATGTATTTCAACTCAAATACATCACAGGCAATATATGTGGACATAAGTCAAGATAAACATACAGTTTTGGGAATAACAGCATTGTTTGTCCTTCACTCAACAAAATACTCTGCTCAATTCTCTTTGGGTGTTTCCAGGTTCGACTGTCCTTTGTGTATCCCAATGACTACACCCGGTTGACACACATGGAGTCTCTTAACAAATGCATCTACCAGGAAAGTGAGTTGTATCTGAACAGGTAAATAAACTCCTCCCATAACTTTTTATATGGTTGCTAAAATATTTTTCCAAAAACTGGAATTTTCCTTAAGCCTAATGGGTTCCGACAACAGAGTAGAGTAAGAGTAGAATCTTTATTGTCACTTTAAATGTATACTAACCAGCATACATTAAAATGAAATTTCGATGCATTCGGCTCTCAAAATAATCATTGTGCATATATATACCCACATGCGAATGACTATATTAAATCTAAAAGGAGATTGAAAAGACTTGTGCACCACTGAATTTTTGTTTTCTGATTAAAAAATCAGAGAACCCATTTGTCAGGGATTGGTGGCTAGAATTTGTTGGCACTCTTTCTGGGTTTGTCCCTGCCTGAGATAAATATTTCATGAGTATCACGAATTAACTGATGCAATAAAAAAATTACAGCTGAGAATTCTCTGATATGTAATTTTTCCATGTTTGGGGAAAGGCAAAAGAATTCAACTGATTGTCTGAAGCTTCAAAGTGACACATTTTGGGAAAATTGTCATCAATTGATTCTCTTGGTTGCATAAAATAGTTCCTAGAAGCTGAAGAAATACAAGTAGTCCTCCCCTTATGACTGGTCATTTAATGACCATTGAAAATTACACTTTGTTTGGGGCAAAAAACAGTTACAACTTGATTCTGAAATGCCTAAATTGTACTGTCCTCCTTCCCAGGTCATGTGACCACACTTTAGATGCCCCACAACGTGTTTGCATTTATGGCCATTTGCAGCATCCCATGGTTATGTAACTGTGTTTTATGATGGTTTTGCCAAAATAGTTCCATAGCAGGCAATGAGTTCACTTAACAACTGCAATTTGTTTCTTAACTACTGCAGTCTGGTTGTCTCAAAAAAAAAAAAAAAAAACCAAATTAAAATCAGGTTGGTTGCCTGTCCCATTTCGTGACCATCATGACATATGACCATTATCGGCAAATTCCATTACGGTCATATATCAAGGAGGGGATATTGAATGCTGGCCATGTGAAGTAATTGGCATAAATCTTGCAGGTTTGGATTTTCTAAATACATGCAGATGGATCCACCAGAAGATGAATCAAAAATACAAGGTATGTATCTTTATGTCAGATGTGGAAGCTAGCTTTATCCTTCTCCCTCTTATGCTTTAAGTCTGATTATTGATTAAAAATGCATTAGCATTTAGCATTAGATTAAATCTAATTATCTAGTCTAGCATTGTGATGCTAGTCATGATATATCATGAGTATATGGATAGCTGGGGAAGGCACTTGCAGATTACATTCAGCACCTTTAAAATAGATACATGGGATGCATTATCTCTAATTAAATGAGAAACACAGGGTTTTTTTCAGCACTTCAGTTTTGTACTCAATACAACCATAGCTATCTCCTACTTTCCTCAACACTCTTAAAAAAAATTTATGCATCTCTTAGCTTAAGAAACAATAGCTCTTTCGGATGGGATTGAAGCAAGAAAGTGAGCAATGAAGGTTAACTTTGTTGCTTAGTGAAAATAAGACAAAATATCAAGACACAAGGTATGTAATTTTATTATTATTTTTAAAATAATATGTTATTGGTGAAACCTAGCTACTAGAAGATATGATGAAGTATATCCAAAAATATGTGACTGGTAATAGAATCAAAAGAATAGCAATGAAATGAGAGACATTTGAAGAAACTAAAAATATATTCATGAAGTGTTAAGATAGAGCTAGCTCAGTGGTTAAATATATTATTAAATCTAGCCATGTAGGCCATCTGTTCCTCCTAGGTTTTGGTACAATTTATTATTTCAGTACGATGATATTTATGTAATATACTTAGAGCAAGGATGTCAAACTCAATTTCATTGAAGGTCACATCAGGGTGGTGTTTAACCTCAGGGAAAGGTGGCCAGGATGGGCATGGCCAGCTCAACATCACTCATGTTGGGGCGCCTGTCGGGACTTCCTGAAGTTCTCTGCCAGTGAAAATGGAGCTCATGAGGGCCGCACACAGCCCTACCAAGCTGTGTTTTCACTGGCAGAGGCACCACAGGCTGGTCCTTCACTGTTTCCAGGGCAGCCCTGAGGGCCAAATTTAAGCACCTGATAAGGCATGATCAGGCCCGTGGTCCTTGAGTTTGACACCCCTGACTTAGAGGTTTAATGTTCAATGATTTAGGTGCCTTAGAGTACTATAATTTCTTTCAGCTTATGAAGAGGACAGTTTTGATGAATCTCAGTATGCAGATCCAGAAACAGCAAAGATAAAGCCTGGAAAAGTCCACCTGGCAACTGATCGCTATAACAATGTTTATGCCAATTCAGTTCAGAAACATCGGAATATCTTGTCAGTTACCCAAAACAGGCAGAAGACAGATGAGAAGAGACAAAAAACCAAAGCAGAAAGTCATTCTACCACAAGGACTTCCCATCTGATATTCAGCACAAACTTTCAAAACCTTCCCGATCAGGACAGGAATGTCCGCAGATCAACAACCAAAAGGAAAGTAGGAGGCAAGGATTTGCAGACTGACAAAAGACCCAAGGTGACTAAGGAACATGGGAATTCAACAAGAGAAGCCAGTCAAGCTCAGTTAGGCTTCAATACAACCAGAAACCAGAAAGCGTCATTGAATACCAGCAAAATTGGAAGCGATCCCCAAAAAGTTGAAGAGGAAACTGGCAAGAGAACCCCTCGAGAGCAGACTATGCATCAAAACCAATGGCTGAAGCAAGTGGATTCCTACATAGCCCGACATAAAGCCGCAGATGCCGTTAACGTCATTATCGATAGGAGAGATTTAGATTCCAAGCAGCAAGTCAGGACTGATTCTTCCCACCAAGCAACCCAAAAGAAAGAGCATGTTACGATGGTGGCAGAAGAAAATGAAGAGGAAGAAGAAGCAGAAGAAAACGATTATGACTTATTCGCTGCTCCTCCTCTTTTCTATGACCCAGTAGTAAATTGGAAGCAGACTTTCAAGGCCAGAAATCTAGACTTCCAAGCTCTACGGTCAGACCGGATTGATTTGAAATGTAACACTTCTGGGAACCTGCCCTTACAAGAGAAGGAGGCCAGCATGGTTGTTCAAGTATTCCTTAAAAAACTGAACCAGAAGACCAAAGGGTAAGATGGAAGGGATCTTGCAGCCACTCTAATCTTTACTGAAGGTAGTACTACAGAACAGTAGTAGACAACATAAAATGAGATTCATTATGCAATCTATAGGCTTAAATTAATAGTTAGGAATAACTCCAGATCTCAGTGTGATGATGTTTTGTTAAAGTCTAGGAAGTAAGGGATGTAGAGTAAGAGTCTTTATTTTTGTTTCTACTATTCAGATATTTCTAGTTGGCAGACCAAGATAAGATAAGATAATCTTTAGTATCATTTTTTACTGTAAGCAAAAATGAAATTCTGTTGCCTGCTCTCAAAAGAAGGTATATACTACCCATACCTATACATATACACATATAAACATGCTACATACATATACATACATAGATTAGAGTACAGTGTGGTGTAGAATAGAATAGAATAGAATAGAACAGAACAGAACAGAACAGAACAGAACAGAACAGAATAGAATAGAATAGAATAGAATAACAGAGTTGGAAGGGACCTTGGGGGTCTTTTAGTCCAACCCCTTATTTAGGCAGGAAACCCTACAGTACTTCAGACAAATAGTTATCCAATCTTTTCTTTAAAACTTCCAGTGTTGGAGCATTATTTTACAACTTTTGAAGGCAAGTTGTTCCACTGATTAATTCTATCAGGAAATTTCTCCTTAGTTCTAAGTTGCTTCTCTCCTTGATTTGTTTCCACCCATTGCTTCTTGTCCTGCCTTCAGGTGCTCTGGAGAATAATTTGACTCCCTCTTATTTGTGGTAGCCCCTGAAATATTGAATACACATACACACACACACACACACACATACCTTGAGGGATTTTCACAGCTAAAAATCTCAAATTGTATAGCCAAATCTCACCGCTAAGTAGACAAAACAGCGATATTCAGTTGCAACATGGGTGCTGATTTTGGGTGCAAAACAGTCAATTAGACAATAGTTGAATCATGAGATGCTGAATGCCAAAGCAAATAAAAAGTTGGAGCACATGCCTCATTTTAACAAAGCTAGTGCATGTTTTTACCTGCTGCATGATGATGGGAACATTATCATGCATCAAGATAATATAATGGAGGTCTTAGGGATATCTGATGATCTTTAATAATCCAAACTGAACTAAATCAGGCAGAAAATGCAGGGAAGATCTTTGCTGAGCATCAGGGCAGTGGAGCTATGTTTGGTGGGTCCCATCTCCCCCCCTAACCCCAAAATCTAAACTAGAGTGCTCCCATTTCCAGGCGGTTCCAGTTAGAGCGCATTGTGAATGTGGAGAAGCGTCAAGACTACCTAAGGGGCAGCCGTTACTTTCTGGAGCTGGAACTGTTGGAGCAGGGAAAACGCCGAGTCCGATTCTCAGAATACGTCTACGCACGTGGCTGGCATGGGGGAAGCAGCAGAGAGGAGGAAACCAATATGAAGGAGTTGGCATGGGGACACCGACGTCACCTGATGACCAGCAAGGATGAGCCTGTGCTCTGCTGGCCATTAAGCTTCTTATGGAACCCCCGTGCGGTTGTCCACTTTATAGTGCCCGGTAATGGGACAGAATTGATCTCTTTAAGTGAATGTAATGTTGTGTGCATTGTAGAAAGACAGCTAGGAGAACAATAGACTTAGGTGTCCTCCCTGTTAACTAGGAGTAATTATATTTATGGAATAATTGGTACTCAGTGAGCTTGGTGTGAACCCCTGATTGTCTTATAAATCAGATTCTCCAGTTGAGCATATTCATAGGCTGGGTGTCATCATTCATGTTCTCCAATTAAATATATTTGCTGCAAAAATCTCTGGTATTTTAGTCACAATCTTTTAAAGATAAAGAGTTGGAATGTACATTCACTTTGCTGCAATGCTCTTCCAGATTTCCTCCCCCCCCCCCGTTTTTTTCTTCTTTTTATGGCAACTACAAAAACAGGCATAGGAATGTTTCATGAATTGACACGATGGTTTTCTTGAAAAAATACTACCCAGCTCAAAGAGTTCAACCATGAACTACAGATATTCTCTCCTATCAGAATTATATTAATTACTGTTCAAAATAAGAGAATGAAAGGCCTCTCCCATGATTTGTTCCTAGATTTAACTCGTCATAATTTATGTTAGATTTACATTCGGCAACTCCAATATTCTTGAAAATGCTGCTGTCTCTTTCCTATTCTTCCAATGTCGTAAATACTTGGGATTCTCTTTCAAATGATATAGGGCAAATATTAATAGACTTATATATCACTCCACAGTGCTTTACAGCCCTTTCTAAATGGTTTACAGAGTTAACATATTACCCACAACAATCTGGGTCCTCGTTTTACCCACCTCGGAAAGATGGAAGGCTAAATCAACCTTGAGCCTGGTGAGATTCGAACTCCTGGATTGAGTAGTGAGTTCACCTGCAGTACTGCATTTTAACCACTGCACACCATGGCTCTCTAAACTTTAGATATTAGTACTGAGCAGAGGTGGTATTCAGCAGTTTCTGACCAGTAGTTTGGAGAACCAGTAGCAGAAATTTTGAGTAGTTTGGAGAACCAGCAAATACCACCTCTGACTGGAAATTTTGCAGTATCTTTCCCCTGCCATGCCCACCAAGCCATGCCCACAGAACCGGTAGTAAAAAAATTTTTGAATTCCACCACTGGTACAGAGCCATCCTAATATTTAGATACTTGGTATCTAACTATTTGTTGCACTAAAAATATGCAGAAAATATATTTAAAACTCAATAACACAATAACTCTCATCATACCCCAAAGAACTTTGAAAATATTTTTTTCAGTTTTGTCCAGGTTACAATATCACCCAAAGCTCCAGGGCGAAATCATGCCAGAGGCTGATCCACTGACGGAAAAGCAACATTTCCAGGGCAATGCATTCTGCACCATTTAAAGCATCCCCTGTAAAGTCTGATGCTTTAGCTTCATCTGGTTGTAATGAAAGTGTGAGGCAGTGCCAGTTTTTTAAAGTCTCAAGCAGTGGTGGGATTCAAATAATTTAACAACCAGTTCTCTACCCTAATGACTGGCTGGGTGGGCATGGCCATGGTGGGTGTGGCCAGGGGGTGTGACAGGTAATACTCTTGCACCCCTCCAGGAGCAAAAACAGGCTGTGGGGGGGGCGCACTACAACCCCCATGCCCCATTTTGGGCCTAGTAGGCCTTCCTGCACTTACCTGGGAGCCAAAACAGGGCATGTGGGTACTCCTGGAAGGGGCAGGGTGGGGAGGGGAGGGGCCAGCAGCAATTTAACAACTGGTTTGGCTTAAGTGGTGCAAACCAGTTGAATTCCACCTCTGGTCTCAAGTGAGGTCGCAACTGGCACATCAGCTGAAGATGGGCACAGCCCCACTGGGCCATGATCTCCACATGCTGATTTAATGGGAGCTGCAAGCACTATATTATACATAAAGGTAGCCCTTGAATTAGGAACACAGTTGAGCCCAAAATTTATGCTGCTAAACGAGACTGTTGTTCAGTGAGCTTGGGCCCATCTTACAACTTTTCTTGCCATTGTTGTTACGTGAATCACTGCAGTTGTTGAGTTAGTAACATACTTGTAGAGTGAATCTGGCTTCCTCATTGACGTTGCTTGTCAGAGGACACAACAATTGTCACAAATAAGCCAGTTGCTAATAGTCTGAATTTTGATCTCATGACTGTGGGGATACTGCAACCATTGTAAGTGCAAAAAATCTTTTTTTTTCCGGTGCCATTGTAACTTCAAATGATTAGTAAACGATAGGTTGTAAGTCAAGGATTATGCATATAAAATATTGAATTTGGCACTAAGTCTTGTGCCTAACCTTGTACCTGGGACACCTCGATTCAATCGTAATGCTGGTTTTCCTTTGATTCTCTTCTTTTCCTTCTTCTCCCAATCAGTGAAAAATCAGGCCCGCTGGGTGAAGCAGTTCATTGTTGACATGGAAGAGTTATTTAGGATTACTAAGGACCCCTATTTCAATGTCATCATCGTAGACTACAGCAGTGATGACATGAATATAGAAAAAGCTCTGAAACAGTCAAGCTTGCGTAGGTAAGGATTTGTTTCCTTTAAGAAATGTGTTTTCAAACAGAAGTCACCATATACCAAATCTAAAGAGTTGATGCAGTAATGAAACTTATTAGTTAAAGATGTTCCAACTGGCTTCTAAGAGTATACATTTCTCTCTTATCACCCATTTCCATTCTGGAGCACTGGGTTAAATCACTGCAGGTACTAACCAGTTGGGAATTTCTTGTTGAATTTGAAATAAGGACACCCTGAACCCAAAGCAAGGGTAATAGATTTATGCATGATTAACTCAGCATTTAGATTCATCTCTAAAAATGATCAAATATTTATTGAGAAGTCCAAATTTTATAAGATCATAAAGATGTTCAGTGAAATCTCATCATAATCTATTAGGATTTTAGCTATGTTATAAATTGTTGATGTTTGAAAAAAAAAAGCTTACTTTCGTCCTAAAGTCTTCATTTGAGTCACCTAGTTAATTCTTCCTATAGTCGACTCCTTTCACTTGTAACATTTCACTTGCTGTGTTTACTCAGGGTGAGGTGCAGCAAATTTACCTTGCCAGTATTGCACCTTCTTGCTTGTAGGAATGACAAGTCACAACCCTACATTCAGATTTTCATTTTATGGATGGAAGACTGAAATTGAGAAATAGTTTTGTTTTAAAACAAATGGTGATTTGTAACAGATTTAAGAAAGGATTGCAAGAACTTCCATAGCTCACTTTGTCAAAATTATAACTCCATTTTCTCTAACTTTTCTCCAGCTACCAATACTTGCGATTGTCTGGGAATTTTGAGAGGTCCAAAGGTCTGCAGGCTGGCATAGACAAAGTCAAGGTGAGTGGTGAGCATTTGTAATGTAGACTGTTCCATGGCTGCAACTATAAGGAAAAGGCATTTAAAGATAATCATCTTTGCACAATGATTTTCAAATAAGATGATTCAGCTGTATTGGCATCTCTGCTTCACAACCTCCATTAACTATTAGTTTGCTTCCAGGTGCATCACTTATAAAGCTCAATCAGGCACATGCCAGGTTAACTGAGGGACTATCTCCCATAGTTTCTACCTGGCTGTCACACATTGGCAGAGTTGGTGTTCTTTGGGTCATTTTCGTGAAACAGTGTTATTTATAGGATCTCATGAAGCATGCCTTCTCTGTCACTGATTTCCTGCTGAAAACCACCTAATTGGTATTCCATCAAGCTTTGAAGCTCTGGAGGTTCTCCCAAAATTTGGGTTAAGGTCAGTGGTGGGATTCAAGTAATTTAACAACCGGTTCTCCACCCTAATGACTTCTTCCAACAACCAGATCACCAAACTGCTCAGAAAGTTAACAATCAGTTCTCTCAAAGTGGTGTAAACTGGCTGAATCCCACCACTGGTTCAGATGGATGGAGTCCTTTGTGTTTCTGGCTATGTTTTTGTATAAAATGGTCAGATCCCACTGTGTTTTGTTCTATACTGTATTTTTATTGATTATCATACTTTGAGCTTCCCAGAGACAGTTGGCAATCTGATGGCTCATGAATTGAATAAAATCAAATGAATAGATAGTTCTTTTTAAAAAGATGATGTTTAGAGACAATCAGTTATTCAGAAAAAGATTGGAAAATGGGGGGAAGTTTTCTAAAGAAAAGAGAAAAAGCAATGGTTAAGCTAGAGAAAATTAACCTTAATTTAATTTTCAATGTTAATAATATTTCAGCAATTAAGAAAGAAATGGAAACAATTGCTTCAGGTTTTCTCAACACAATTTCTGCATTTTCAAGAGATGCTTGTCCTGTGATAGGATCTTGTACATATGGAAATATTTGACAGGTCTATATTTCTATACTGGAACAAAACCAATAGAAAAGAAATGAAATATTCTCTTCAGGAATCAGAGCAGAAATAGCCATAGAGGTATATAAGGCCTATGGCCTAATTGGAAGAGATGATTCTGCAGAGTGGCAGCCTCACCAGCCTCCCTAAAGCTTGATTTAGATTTGTCCACAATTGCACATGGGCTTCAGTGCATAGCTACACTGGAAAAGGATTGATAGGTAAGCATCGGTTGCAAATAGTAGAAAATAGGCCAATGTGCACAGCTCTCAAATCCTGATCTGCACATGTCCTGCATGCTAACCACTTGATCCTAATTCCTCTTGGTGCTTTGATGTTTTAGTGCCCCTTGGCCAGAACATTAACATTCCCAGAAATATAAATGCAACAGCCATGCAACTTTCTCTGAATGATGGTTCAGTGATGTGCAGTGATGGAGAAGTCTAACACAGCCTTCAGATCCTTCCTTCATGTAGCACTGGATATTTTGTTGTGTTTTGTTGGATCCCTTTGATCTGGCTTCAGTAGCAGGCTGATGGTAAGAGGTCAATGTCTGGAATACTCTACCTGACTCTCTGGTTTTTTTCCCAAACCCCAAAAACTTTAACCTTAGATTGTCTACTATTGACCTCACCTCTTTCCTAAGAGGTCTGTAGGGAGCATGCATAAGCGCACCAACGTGCCTACCATCCCTGTCCTATTGTTTCTTTTATATTTTTTTTTATTTTTCTGATATGTATCCATGTATCCATAACTATGTTTTTACTTATACCTATTATCTTGTAAGCAATTGAGAAGTAAAAATAAATAAAAAATAAAAAAGGATGGCACCAGGATTTGTCTCGTCTATGGAGATTCTCAGTTATCCAGGTCATGGTTGTCCCAAAGGTGCTTTTTTCAAGAGGCAGCGGGACTCTCTGGTTTTTCTTTGAAGACCTTTTGCTTCTCATCCAAGAAGCTTCTTCAGCTCTAACTGGATGGTGGGGAATGGAAGGATTTATACTCCTTGCACACAGCTGGACATTTGCATTCTTTTAGCCAGTCGTTAAGGTCACCTGGAGATTTATCTGTGTTATCAGGGTCACCTGAGTGGTGCAAATTGTGTGGAGCCTTCTTGGAACTGTTGAAACCTGAAACCAAGTCCAGTTGCTTCTTGAAAAAAGTACCTTTGGGACAGGATTTGTCTTCTATAAAATTAAGGGGCTACCCCAGATCTGGGGCAAAGAGCCTGTGGAGACAATTCCAATGACTTAGAAAGTAATGGAATTAATAGTTCTATAGGAGAGATTTAACCTGGAAACAAGGAGAAACTTTCTGACAGTGAGAACAATCAACCAGTGGAACAGCTTGCCCTCGGAAGTTGTGGGAGTGCCAACACTTGAGACTTTCAAGAAGAGATTGGACTGCCATTTGTTAGAAATGGTGTAGGGTCTCCCACTTGGGTGGGGGGTTGGACTAGATGACCTACAAGGTCCTTTCCAACTCTGATTATCTGTTATATCTTTGCCTACAGGATTCTCACAGCATTATTTTTCTTTGTGATCTGCACATCCACTTCCCAGCAGAGATCGTTGACTCTGTTCGGAAGCACTGCGTGGAAGGGAAAATGGCCTTTGCACCCATTGTTCTGAGGCTGAAGTGTGGTGCCACTCCACAACAGCCAGATGGTAAGGGGTTAGTTGTGGGCAAATGATGCTTCAATAGCAGATTTATTTTCTGGACAGCCTTCCCTAAATTAACCTTTTCTGGAAACATAGAGGATTAGTTCTCATAATCTCCAGCTCAGAAATACTTTGGTGCAGGGTTTTGTTTTGTTTTTAATAATTTAATCAGCCAATTTCTCTATCCTTCGAAAATAATTGCTTTCTTCGGATAATGGAGAATATTGCATTCTGTTTACTTTAGCTAAGTATGGCTTTACCTTCACCAGTAAGAGCCAGTTTGGTCTAATGGTTAAGACACCAGGCTAGAAAGCAAGAGACCGTGAATTTTGGTTCTGCCTTAGGCATGAGAGCCAGCTGAGTGACCCTGGGCCATGACCCATTTTGTCTCTACCCAACTTACCTCACAGAGTTTGAAGGGAAAAATAGGAGGAGGAAGGTGTGTTTGATATGTTTCTGCCTTGAGTTATTAGAAATCAGGATTCTGGTTGCTAGGCTGATATCTTATCCTCTACACTAAACTGGCTCTCTATTAATTCATTACAAACACTGTGTAATAAAAATCTTCTTCTCTCGTGTCGCTACACTTTTCCCAGCCACTGTAGAACACTGTTGGTGTAGGTTGGTGTAGCGTGGTAGAAGGATTCGCAGGTAAACAGATACCTGACAGGGGCCGCAACGTGAACGCTCCTTCTATGGCCCCCGTAATAAAAATAATTGGTCCCTAAACAATTAACAAGCATACACAAAATCGTATTAAATATCAACAACTTGACTGTGAATTCATTTTGGCTTCATTTTGATTCTGAAATATTTCAAATCAAAATCAGTATATGCATTGTGACTATATTATTATTATATTAGACACATGCCTAATTTTCAGTCATGTGAAGAATCTCTATCAACTGAATTTCTTGAACTGACATCTCTAGCTATCACAGAATGTTTTAAAAAAGCAGGAGGAAAAAACCTGTCCAATCCTCTTTGTAAAGATCGAATATGGTATGAAGAAAAATTCTAGCTCAGCCTTATCCCTATACTGATGGTGTTATCTAGTTGGGTAATGAAATGTCTACAAGAAAACAACCAAGCTCAGAGAGCACCAAGGCCCACATACTTTAACCCCTGATCTGAAATATTTTCTTCTACTGGTAGTTACTGGTAGTTCTGAGTATCTAAGAAAGAAGTTGGTCATTAATGTAGAAGAAAAAATCTGGAGGTATTACCTTGTAGAAAAACACCAAGGGATAAGATTTCAGTGAAAGAGCAATTTCATTTCATTAGGATTTTATGTCATCAGTTTTAGATCTGTTCCCATTACTTGCTATAGTATTAGATTTCCTTACTAATGCTACTCATTGGAGTTTTAAGTTTGCAAGCCAATTAAATCTATTTCATTCCTATGTATATAGATGTCATGGATGGTCTGGGGACTTTATTTTTGAAAAAAATTGTGACTGGTAACTATTATGTTTTTCCTTTATAGGCTACTGGGAAATTAATGGTTTTGGTCTCCTGGGCATATATAAATCTGATTTGGTTCGTATTGGAGGAATGAACACGCAAGAATTCCGTGACAAATGGGGCGGGGAAGATTGGGAACTCTTGGACAGGTCAGTAAGAATTTGGTAGCTTTGAAAATAATCCAGCCAATGGCCATTCCCAAGAAAGGAATTGTATATAGGTAGTCCTCGACTTATAACCTGATTGAGATGAGTATTGCTGATGTTAAGCAACACAAATTTTAAGAACTTTGTGCCATAGTAAATCAGATAATTTTCCCTTGTTAATAACACGATTGTTAAACAAATCTGGCTTTCCCCATTGACTTTGTTGTCAGAAGGTTGCAGGACACAGCAACCGTCATAAATGCATGCCAGTTGCCAAGCACCTAGATTTTCATCACATGACCAAAGGGATGCTGAGACAGTTATAAGTGCGAGTACCTGGTGTAAGTCATTTTTTTCCAGTGTCATCATAACTTCCCATCATTCACTAAACAAATGGTTGTAAATCAAGCATGACCCCTATATTGTCATAGTGATTTAAACAAAACAAAATTATCATGCCATTTAATTGGTTAACTCAATAACCTTGAGAAGAAACTTTATATACATTTTTCAGGAAACTTCTACTGAAGTTTTTGTTCTTCACACATATCTAGAGCAGTGATAGTTAACCTTTTTGGCACCACATGCACGCTCTCAAATGCCAGAAACTGAAAAAAACTGATGATCTTCTAGTTTCTGGTGTGCTTGGTCTTCCAGTTTCTGTGCATATGCACAGTTCTAGTTTCTGTGCACGTGCACAGACCAGCTGGCCAGAGTGCATGGCCTTTTGGGGGTCCTCGCGCCGCCCTCTGGTCCCTGTCGGGATGGTGGGACATCCCCACCAATGACTCAGTTCCACAGCCCTGGACAGGGAGAAAAAGTTGGGTGGAGAATGCTACCTCCCTCCACTGGAAAGCTGGAGACCCTTCCTGGCCTTGAAGGGAAGGGGTGTCAGTGTTTCTGGGGCTTGGATTGGGGAGCCAGCAAGTGGGAAAATTTGCTCCAACTCTGGCCAGGATGAACCATCCCTCTCCAGCCTGCCACCGAGGACAAGCCAGCAGAACCCCCCCCCACACTCCTGCCAAGGGAGCTTGACTGCTTCCCGGTCAGCGCGCCTCTTATCCCAGCATTCCTACTGCAAGCATTTGCTGGCTGGGCAGTTAATTGCCCCGCCCATTGCTCCTGCCACTGGGGGCAAAAGGGCGGCAGCAGTTCTTGCTTCTATCTCTCGCCCTGTTGTGCCTGCCGCTGCTGCTCTTTTGGGGAGACAGGGCTGTGCATGTGAATCACCCCCGCCATCTAGTCTCCAGTGACAGTTTCAGAGGCTTCCCCCTGGCCTCTGGGAGGGCAAAAACAGCCTCTCCTGAGGTCTGGAGGCCCACCGGAAGCCGAAAACAGGCCCATTTTGGCATTTCCGTTTTTTCCAGGAGGGCTGTTTTTTGCCCTCCATCGAAAATGGGCTGTGTGGAGATTCCTGGGAGGGAAGGGGATGGGTGGGCAGGGCCAGCCGATCAGTTGAAATACCGGTTCAGTGAACCAGATATAACTTTAACATCCAGTTCATCCAAACTGGTCCAAACCAGTAGAATCTCACCCCCTGACTATATTCTTATGTTGTTGCACATCACCCAAAATCACTTGTCACAAGATGGAATGTTATATAGATTTGATAAATACATATTGACATTTCCTCCACCTTCTCTTACAGGATATTTCAGGCAGGCCTTGAGGTAGAGCGACTTTATATCAGGAATTTCTTCCATCACTACCATTCCAGGAGGGGCATGTGGAATCGACGTGTGCTACATATCTGACACATCTTTCCACTGTTGAATCCCATTTTGCATTTTCTCAGAACACATCACTAAGAAGACATTCATACATTCTCTTTTCTAAGGTGATCACAGCATGAATTTTGATGCTGAAGCAAAAGAAAAAAAAAAGACAAAATAGAGAGTTTTCATTTAACCACTGGAAAGACCTGGGAAGAGAATGATCCTGTTTTCCACAATCATCTGTCCAAATTGTTGATTTTCCGAGTGTGAAAAACTTTCTCACCAGCATATCACAGTCTTCAGTCACTGAAGAGTCTCTTTATGGTGCCTTCTTATATGGATTTTTTAAAAAAACAAGAGTACTTTCAATTTATTCATAGTAAAACTTTTAAAAAGCAATGGATTATTAAATGGATTAGTACAGGCTTCCATAATGTCTAAAATCTTAAAGGATCTCCAATGTTTGAAGGACAAATATTCCATCACTAAAAAACAAAATAATATTGGAAATGACTGCAAACAGAAAGGTGCCAGAACTGAAATGCCTTACATTGTGTTACAAGAGGATTACCCTCTTTTTAAAGACACTCTTTTTTTGGAGGTAATTTTAACAACCAAAAAACCTAAAATTCATGCTTTTGGATTAAAATCAATCAATTGTTTGATCTTTGCGTAGTGCTGTTCAACCTATGCAAGAATTATTAAGGAATTTATCTTCATACTTTCTTTCTTTTTGTATTCTTATATTCTACTCAGGTACTGCGAAAGAAACATCAGCTTTAGAAAAATGGATATATTTTTTCTTTCTGCTTCTTTGTCTCAATCAACAGGATATTTGGTAGACTGATAGTCAAATTATATCTGAAATCTTGTTAGGATCTGAATTATTTTTGCCAGACACTTGGGTCAATCCCGATAATCATAGGAGTGATACTCCAGATAGGAATATAACCATGAAACTGCCTATTCTTCCTTGAATTCCCTCTGTTAACACCTGGGAGATTGACTGACACTTCCGTCCCAGACATCGGAACTAAGAAGCAAGATCCATAGACTTCAACCGCTTTAATATACTTTTTTTTTAAATTTATGTGCTTTCAAACTATTTTTAGTTGGTTTCAATTTTTTATTTTGATATATTCAAGCATTCTAAGAGGTTTTTTTTTTGAAGGGCAAGATATTATTGTTTATAAAATTATTTAATAAGTTATACTTTGGGATTGAGTTTTCAAATAGAAAAGTGGTTTGCATCCATTTAAGAAAAAGAAGCCGATTAGTCAATTTCTTGATTGCAAATTTTATATGAGGTGGAATGTGGAGCCCCTATTTAGAAAGTTTATGATCCCCTTAGATCAGTGTTTTTCAACCTTAGCAACTTTAGGAGATGTGGACTTCAATTCCCAGAATTCACCAACCAGCATAGTGGATAGGGAATTTTGGGTATTGAAGTCCACACTTTTTAAGGTTTTCAAGAGTGAGAAACACTGCCTTAGATTAAATGCACAAAGTCCTAACAGGAGTATATGCATGTGTGTGTGTATATGTTTATAGGGTATTTTTCAGACTATAAGACATACTTTTCCCTCCCAAAAAAGTGGGTGGAAATGTAAGAGTCACACAGTAAATACGGGCTTGTTTATAACCTCCCAAACCTTCTGCATATCCTATTTCTGCCCTCCCTGGCATCCAGAAGCATTCTGTAGGCCAAAAACAGGCCTCCGTGGGTCCTGTTTTTGCCCTCTCCAGCACTGGGGAGGCTGAAAATGGGACGTGCGGAGGGTTTGGGAAGCCCAAAATGAGGCTGTTTTGGCCTGCAGAGCACTTCTGGGGGGCAGGGATGCTGAAAACGGGACTCGTTGAGGCCAAAATCTTTTTTTTTCTCTTGTTTTCCTTCTCTAAACCTAGGTTCATCTAATGGTCTGGTGCGTCTATAGTCCAAAAAATACCGTAAATGTGTATATGCACATTTATGCACATACATAAATCAAGCAATGACAATAATTTCATAGCCTTCTTAACCTTGCAGCAATGATCACAGTAACAGAGACAAGCAGCCTAATTCAGTTGAACCTTTTACGAAGGAAACGAGAGTCTACGCTGTTTAATGCCATTGTGAATGTGAATAGAAACTATGTCACTGTTTCTCAACCTTGGTAGCTTGAAGATATGTGGACTTCAACTCCCAGATTTCCTCAGCCAGCAGTGCTGGTTGGGGAATTCTAGGAGTTGAAATCCATGCCTCTTCAGGTTGCCAAGATTGAGAAACATTGATCTATGTCACTGCTTTACATGAGCCTACAGCAAAAAAATAAAAAAACCTGCCTTTTTCAGAAACTGAACTCTTTTCACAGTCTTCAAGCTAAAGTCAGCCCACATAGTAAATTCCATCAATCATCAGGAAACTCTAGATTTTGATTCTTTCCACCTCAGTGGATAAGCCTTTACAACCCTTATGTCCTCTGTCTTATCTAAGAAGACGGCTATCTACTGTTCCCTGTTAGCCTGAGGTAAGAGCCCTTCCTTCAAAAACTAGGGAATTAAAGGAGAAAATGAATCTGCTCGTATTATTTCTCCAGGAGACATTCCACATCTCTTTCCCCTTGGTGAGTTCTGATGGAGGATTTCGTTCCAGCGTTGCCAAGTCCTTTTATGTGGCAGTGATAGCCAGGGATTCACAGGTTCACCTACCTCTTTATTACAAAATATTAATGGTCACAATTTTGTTACCCAGCAATTCTTAATAACTTGTTCACGTGGGTTTTGTTGTTACCATGTGCTGTTTTTTAAAAATTATTATTATTGAGGCATGAATATGAGGGGTTGTCTTCACTATCAGTTTGTTTCGGAAAGAGAAGGCAACTGCTACCTTGAAGAGACAAATATCACTGGATGGTTTGTTCATATACAAACAGATATGTTGTCTCATGATTAAGGGATGTCATCCTGAAAAAAAATATATTTTCCAGAATCCTTGATTGATTTACATGGATGAACAGATATAAAATATGAAATGCTTGAGTCCAGCTTAGCCTCAGGAACAAATCCACCTAGAAACTTTTGGACAAAGAAACGAAAATTATTTTCCCTTGCTTTCTTCTGGGATGCTTTCCCCCACCCCCACCCCAATTTTCTAGCCCAGGGCCCTGATATTTCCTGATATTCACCCCAGATTGTCTGGAGGGAAGCAAATAATTTCAAAATGGCTGTGCAACAGAGCAGTTGAGGACCTGCCCTTTGTAATGTTATCCATGTATTAAATGCATGATAATAAGAGTGGGCTTTCAATCATCTAGTCCAGGAGTCTCCAATCTTGGCAACCTTAAGCCTGGTGGACTTCAACTCCTGGAATTATGGAAGTTGAAGTCTGCCAGGCTTAAAATTGCCAAGGTTGGAGACCCCTGATCTAGTCATTTGCTCCTGCAAGTCAACAAAGGTCTCCTGGCAATTATTAAAATTTTAAGTTTAATATTTTTTTAAAAAAATCTGTGTTTTGAAGCAAGATCCTAACTTTTTCAATCACTGTAATTGTAAAGTGGAAGACAACCATCCCAACTAAAAGTAAGGTGACCAATTTTTTTACAATGAAAAGGACATAAATTGAAGAAAAAAAAAAAACAAAGCCACTTGCAGGCAACGCACTCTCTCAAAACAATTCTCCTGTGTGGAGCGCATGCACCTCATAATTGCGTCTCGCCGTACTGCACTGAGCCTTGACGAATCGCCATGTCAAATACAAATATGTCACATCACACACAACGGAGTGGATCGGCATTGATCAAATACGGAGATTTACAGATTAGTCTTCAAATATCAAAAAGGAGGACATGTAGAAGGACACTTTTCGAGAGAGGACAGAACTTACAAAAGAAGGACTGTCCTCGTTAAAGGAGGATGGTTGATTACCTTACTAAAAGACATTCATACAGATTTGCTGATTTGTCTCTGCCTTGGGAAAATAGTCCCAGCTGCTGTTCTGGGACTAGCAAATCAAACCTGACTATATGTCTCCATAGAATGCAAAAATGCTTGTTCTCAGGAAATACCCCATAAGTACAACGAAAGAGTTATTTGGGAATCTGTATCCTGGCTATACGAAACAGGAAAAGAAGTATGATTATTGTTTGGCTGCATTGTATACTCTGAAAAGATCTGGAAAAGTCCTAATTAGGGAAATCAAAGAAAGTTTAACTTTTGCTGCAAGAAAATAAGCTTCACACTTCCAAGAGATATAACACAACTTAGTTTTTGCTTTTAGCTTTTATCAAGGAGTCTTGAAAGCTATTTATAAAGAACAAGACATTTTTTGATACTTATAGCATCATTTTGATACTTGTAGCATTCTTTCCTAATTGACTCAAAGAAGTATTGTGCAGAGGAACTAAAAAGCACTCAGAAAGTTTGCCAGTTATATCCCTTGGTTTTTAGAACTTTATGAGTACCACAATTAGGATATTTAATTCTTCTGGCCATTAAGGCAAGTACTGTATCACAACAGCAGCATTTAGGGATTAGATGTTTAAACACTCCAGGGTAGAATCTGGATTTTGTTTAAAAATGCAATCAGAAAGAATTCAGTCACTCTGTCTAATGACGTATACTGTACTGCAGAAGAACTCCACAGTGATTTATTCTGTGTAAGCTGCTGTGAACGATTGTGGTGGATAGAAATGATTGATAAATAAATGCAATAACCGTATCACTATTTCAAGCCTGAGGTAAAAGTAGTGTGTGAAAGAAAGATCATAAAGGCATAAAGTTAACACTTCCTGATGTTGCTTGGATAGATCCAGGAGTTAAGCCATTGAAGTTTTTTTTCCCAGAGAAGAGAGAGTATTGCAATATGTAGAGCAAAAATAACTATGTAAAAAACTAATAAATTCATAGGTGTCTGCCAAGTACGACCCAAAGTTCAACTTGGACCCTTTAAAAAAAAAAAAGAATGATTTTTTTAACAATAAATCAACAAAGATTTCTCCAATACAGGCTTCCTCTGTCTGCTGCTCATAAGCTCTATTAGACGTTCTTTGTGATAATCCCTAACAGCACAGTAGAGGAAGGAATGAAGATTGAATTTTGCTATCACATCAGTAAAGAGAGACAAGAATGTGACTCTGTTAATCTATATCTGAATAGACTTATTGTTCTGCTGTGATTTCTTTTTCAAGCCTACCTTCTCCTTTTTCATGAATTATCTGAGGCATGGTTTGGGTTTTTCAAATTCTGCATCTCTGAAATGTGTGCCTTAAATATGATCTAACTTTTTCTTTCAATAATCCTGAATATGGTAGTTTATAAATACAGGTTTTTCTCCATGAAAATCTTTTGTTGTCTGTGATTGGTTAGTTTATCCTTTTGAAACAAAGAATTCTGTTCAGTTTATAAATACAGATTTCTCAATGAAAAATATACAGTTGTGTTTGGTTTGTCCTTAGTTTGTCCTTCTGAAACAACTTACCTTCTTCATCATTCAGTGATAACACATATAATGAAGCTACACTTTAATATATACTTTAATAAATATACAACAATTATGGAATGTAAAACAATATCCCAGGTCTAATTTCTACAAGAACGTTGCCCTTTTAAAATGAATGGTTCAACACTGTCAAGTCCAGAAAATATATTCACAGAAATTTCCAGAGTCATCATTCTGGGTTCAATTCCAGGTGCTGAATCTCTATTTTAGAGAAGGGATGGACAACTCTAAACCATATCCCATTGCTATTGAGTGCAACTTCCAGATATTAAATCATCTCGGCTGGTGGCAGGAATAATTTGAACGGTGACTTTTGTACATTGTGACCATAGGCTATGCTATGGTTTGTTTAATCATGTGTTATTAACTGACAATTGGCTAGATTCATAAAGCACCCAGCAAAGTTATAAAATCTACTTTAAAAGCCATATTCGGCATTACAAAACACTGCTCAAGAAATGTTTCATGCACCATCTGATTGTGTCCACCCTTTCTTGATTTTTCCTGAGTTGAAAGCTGCTTTGCTCATTTGGAAAACGGTGTCTAACTATCCAACTTTTCTTGAGAAAAAAAGCCAAATAGATGGAAATACCATGAGGGCTGCCCAGAGACTCCTATCAAGCAACAGGATCCAACTTTCTTACAATACAATACTTTATTCCTTACAATACCCAGTGCAGCCCTACATCAGGGACACTGTAGGAAGCTAAATAGAAACAAGCCCTGGGGAGCAGTTTATAATGTCAAGTGCCCTTGATAAAGGAACTAGCTGAAACAGCAGAATAAATACAGAAAGCCAATACAATCGTAGATTTCGAGAGGTTGTTATTCCCTTAAATGTATCTGATGTTGCTACTTGGAGCACTTATTCAGGCATATGGCTCCCTCTTTAAATTCCCTGCAGGACTGCAGTAAATAAGTTTAGCATATAAATGTATTTTCACAAGGGGCTCCCACGCTGAACTAAGCACTAATGAGCTTGTTTGTTTGGCATTAGCCTTGGCTTCAGTGTTGCAAATGTGATATGCCAACAAGAAGACATGCATTGCCTATGGTCTCCTGACATTTTCCTGGTTTATTTTTAGACATTAAACAGCAATTTAAGTGCAATAAGTGCAAAAGGAAGCAAGACAAGCTAGAAATTGGTCAAAGAAGTCACAGTTAAAACATAGCTTAGTGTGATATGTACATGCAGCCTGCATACAGGCTCTAATGCAAGGGAAGATCTTCAGATTCTTATAATTGTTTAATTCTTATGATTGTTTAATTCAGCATGTTAGCTTTAAAAAAAAAAACTCAGTCAAATAGACTATGGTTATTGTTCTATTGTTAGAGATAGCCATAAGCATTTTCATCATTGCAGAGAAATGGAGAACGGATGTCCAAGCATCTGAGGTGAACAGAAAGGGAAGGTGAAAGAGGCAATGGGAACGCTGGTGTCAGGGAACCTGAAATGGGCTGGATTTGGGAAAGAAGGAACTTCATGGACAAGGAATGGCTAGAACAGTGGTGGAAAAGCAGGCATGGCATTATTGAGGATAGGACTGAGGAATATCACCCAGCACCAACACTTGATAAACAGAAACCAGTACCAGGTCAACTATCAGAGTAGAGTAGAGTAGAGTAGAGTAGAGTAGAGTAGAGTAGAGTAGAGTAGAGTAGAGTAGAGTAGAGTAGAGTAGAATAGGAATAGAATAGAATAGAATAGAATAGAATAGAATAGAATAGAATAGAATAGAATAGAATAGAATAGAATGTACCTTGGAGGTCTTCTAGTCAATCCCCTACTTAGGCAGAAAACCCTATAGCATTTTAGACAAAAGGTTGTCCAATTTTTTTTCTTAAAAACTTCCAATGTTGGAGCATTTATAACTTCTGAAGTCAAGCTGTTTCATTGATTAAATGTTCTAAATGTTCTTCTTAGTTCTAGGTTGCTTGATTAGTTTCCATCCACTGATTCTTCTCCTGCCTTCAGGTACTTTGGAGAATAGCTTGACTCCCTCTTCTTTGTGGCAGCCCCTGAGATATTGTCAAACTACAATATAAACAACCAACAAATTTCATTTCCATGTTACCTATCCTGATAACAAACCAGATACAGATAAATAAGCTCAGATAATACAAAGCACCTCTTTTTTGTATGTTAACTTGTGTGCCAGTCTCAATCAGAGATTTTCATTAAAGGAGCAATCAAGCAATCTCTAGGAAATTTGCAAAAATTGGAAATTTGGAATCTTTATGAGAAATCATTGGCTCTGATCCATGAAATAAGTATGGTTTTAAATGAATCTGCTGGCTTATGAAAATTGATAGTCTTTTTTTTTTGGGGGGGGGTAGTCTTTTGGTAATCTTTTTGACTGACCTGGTTAATTTGTTTTTAGATCCTAGTGGGTAAAATTGCACCTATCCTTCCTGAACTATGCAGTTTGAAATTTTGGAAGTTCTAGTCCTGACACATCTGGAGGACACCAGATGGGTAATAGCTGATTTAACCTGTTTCTTTGATGAATCAGGTTAAAATAAATCTTAATCAAAATAAATACAACACTAAATCATGGTTGCTCAGCATGGAATTTGAAACTTTAAATTGATTTCACTCAGCTAAAAAAATAAGGTGGATCCTCTAGGTTTGGATCCTGTTTAACCAAAAGAATGTTAAAATTGTGACTGAAGACCCATGAATTATAAAGTTACAATGAAGACACAATCATTTCCTTTGACCAACTATGAATAATCCAATCTCTATAATCATAGGTAAATCCCAGGGTAAATGAAGCATATTTATTTTTTGTGAATTTAGGCCATTAAGAATGAATTATTCACATTAAAGGCAATTACTAGTTTTATACAGTGCCCTAAATCATAATGGGTTGTTTCATTTTGGCTAATGTATCTAATCAGTCAATTAATTTGGTTAATCAACTATAGTTAAATCAGTTATAGCTTAATGCAAAAAATATATCGCTAATCATTAACTCCTCATTCTCTGTATCCCGTTTTGGAAAATTGTCTGGTGACAAATTAATGCTAGTGTTTAGAGATCTGAAATGTGTTTGACTCCTCCCTTTTGTTAGGGTTCGGGCTTGGACCGGAGGCAGACACAACATTGGTCACTCTGTGGATGATTGCTGGAACCTGGAAAGAGGGGTATGTGTCCCCCTAATCCTACCATCCCCGTGGTTGTGCTCAATACTATTGATCTTAATATCCTCTTGGATTGCCTGTATGCTTTCCTGGTGGAGACCATATTTTGCAGTTGTTCTGCTTTGAGCGAGTAGTTCAGGGGTGGGCTGCTGGGGGTTCGCAAGGATTCAGGAGAGTCCCTAGCTAAGATTCTGTGCAGTTCAGATAACCCCCAAATCCCACTTGTTAAGCCTGGGTTCCCCAACCAGGGTTAGGTAGACAAGCTAAACAGAATGTGCAGCGTTAGTCAGATAGGCACACAGATAAATGAGTGAGCTAAGCTTGTATGTTTATTAACATACAGTAAAAATAACAGATACGCTTGTGCTATCAAGAATATATTTTATTCCAGTATAAGTTTATAGCATAGTCAAATAACAGTCCAATATTCATTTACCATGTAGTCAGTCCATTCAGGGATATTCAGTTAGCAAAGTCCATGTAGAATATCCTATGTCAGTTCACATAAAAATCAGTCCTTTGTTGTCTCTCCCGTTCGAGCAATGCAGTCTTGATTCCAAGCAGTAATCAGGGATCATCAAAGCCAGAGAGAGAGTGAGCAAGCCGTAGTCTTGCTACTTTTATATTGTTTTCATAACCACTCCTTTAATTGCTATTTCACAGTTAAAGCTGCATACACTCTAACATACACTAACTATGATTCATAGTTATTATTTCACCTAAACCAGTTAGGGTAAACAATGTTATCCCTAACATTCTCCCCTTTTAGGTTACATAATAACTATGAATCATTTACATTTTTAATTTATATTTTTCATAACTTTCTTTAAACTTAGTTCTCCTTGAGCTTTTGTAAATTGGTCTGCAATGTTTTCTTCTGACATGCAGTATTCCAATTTTATCAGTTCATTCTTCACTGATTCTCTTACATTCAAATATCTTAAGTCAGTATGTTTTGATCTAGTTTTTACAGCAATACTAGTAGCTAACTTTATAGCTGCTTGGTTATCCTCATACACCATAATGGAATCTTTTACAGTTATACCCATGTCCAACAACAACTGTTTGTAGAAAATTAAGTCAGTGCATAATAATGATAGACATGAAAATTCAGCTTCCATCGTGGATAAGCTAATATGCTGTTGTCTGATTGACCTCCACCCTATTAGTGTCTTACCAAATAATATAGCCATCCCAGATGTTGATTTTCTAGTGTTTATATCAGTTGCAAAACTTCCATCTGCATAAGCACTAAGACTCAAATCACCCTTTGGTTCTATATATAATGCATGGTTTATTGTTCCCTTAAGATATCTCAATATTCTTTTTAAGGATTTCCAATGACATTCTTTTGGATCTGAATTAAAACGTGCCAGCTGATTTACACTATAAGCAATATCTGGCCTTGACCAATTGCTTATATATGATAAGCTACCAAGCAAAGATTGATATATGGACTTATCAAATTTGGGACTTTGATCATTAGTTTGGCAAACTTCCTGACTCATTGGAGTCTTTGCCGGTTTACAAAGTTCCATCTTATAAGTTTTAATTAATTGGCAAATTTTATCTTCTTGAGATATCTTGAAACCATTATTTGTTTTATTAATTGTCAATCCTAGATACCTTTTAATTTCACCTAAATGCTTTAATTTTATCTTTTTGGCTAATAATGATATAATCTCATTAGCTTCATTATTATTCTTAGTTATTAAAGCAATATCATCAGTAAATAATAACAATAATGACACCGTTCCGTTATTTTCTCTTTTAAACACACACGGATCTACTGAACCAGATTTAAAACCTATATTGTTTAACTCTTTCACAATATATTGGTTCCACTCAAACCCAGATTGTTTCAACCCGTAAAGACTCTTTTTGAGTTTCCAACAATCATCACTATTTACTTTATTTTCTTTTATGCCAATTGGTTTTCTTAGATATATAGTGTGCTGCAATGGTGCATGTAGATAAGCAGTTTCTACATCTAAATGGTTAATGACATAGTTTTTCTTAGCTGCCCACACTAATGCTGCTCTTAAAGATGTAGCTTTAAGGCTTGGCGCAAAAACTTCATCGTAATCAGATGCAGTTTGATTAAATTCTTGAGCTACTAACCTAGCTTTATGGGTAACAGTCCCATCATTTCCAGTTTTTACTTTAAATATCCATTTGCACCCAATGGATTTTTCTCCTGGAGGTAATTTGGCATCTTCATACACTTTCATTACCTTTAATGAATTTAGTTCTTTTTCCATTGCCTTTTGCCAATTCTCCTGATCCTTAGCAGGATACATCCTAAGTTCATCTACACTAGTTGGAACTTTAGTTACTTGGCAAACTATACTTGCTTGATACCTATCAGGTGGTCTAGTTACACGTGTAGTACGTCTAGGTATTATAGGACTTACAGGTGGACTTTCCTCTATTAATTGTTCTTGATCATGTAACTCTTCCTGATCAACTAATTCCTCTTGTTCTGGTCCTATTTGCTCTTCGTGGACTTCTTCTTTAATTGGACTCTTCTTATAGCTAATCTCATCTTTCTGCCTTTTGTAGGGTTCAATAAATACTTCATTATTTAAATCTTGCTCTAATCTATTCCATCCTACATGTTCTAGGAATTTTGCACTAGCACTGGTGTAAACTCTAGATGTACCTGGTTCCCAGAATCTATAAGATCTATGATTAGATGTGTATCCTACGAAAATTAATCTTTTAGCTCTATGCTGTCCTTTGTGCCTAAGTTGTGTAGGGATATGCACCCATGCTGGTGCTCCAAATGTGTGCATGTAACTTAAATCAGGTTTTGTACCATGCCACAGTGTGAATGGTAATTCACCTGTTGTTGAATTAACAACATTATTTAATATATGATTACCACACATTATTGCTTCTCCCCATAAATTGTCAGGTAATCCTGAATCAGACATCATAGTTCGTGCCATTGATTGTCATGTTTGGCCTCTTCTCTCTATAAAGGCATTATGTTGTGGCCTATATGGTGCAGACATTTTATGTTGAATACCTAACTGTCTACGTCTGTTTTTAAATTTATGATTTGTAAATTCTGTACCATTATCTGTGATGAGAGTTACTAATTTCTTTTTAGTTTTTCTTTCAGCGAATTTTAGCCAATTAAATAGATTTTGATATGTTTCAGTTTTGCTCTTCATTAAATAGCAAAACCCATATCTTGAATAGTGATCCATTATACTTAGTATGTCACGAGCTCCTCCTACACTTGGTTTTTTCAGACCTATTAAATCAGCAAATACTACTTCTAAAGGCTCTTTAGTAGTAAATCCATCAACTCTATTAGCCAATATGACCCTGCTCTTATTTTGATTACAGGCATTACATTGCAAATACTTATTACAAGATTTCAAACTTATTCCCTTAGACAATTCAACAGTTTTCTTAAGCATTTTAAAATTTAAATCCCCTAGCCTTCGATGTAACAAGTGAATACATTCATCATGAGGTTTCTTATTGTCATAAATTGTGTTAGCCACCTTTAAACCATCATCATTTAACACATATAATCCACCTCTTAAAGATGCAGTAATTATCTTATCTTCTTTTTCAAGTATGCAGTTATCTCCCTTAAATGTAACTACATATCCTAGTTTAACCAAAATTCTAACTGAAATTAAATTAAACTTAAGTTGTGGTACATATAACATTTTTACATTCTCTTTTATAAAAGAACAATATGCTATACCTTCACCTTTAGCTTTCAGTTTCCAGCCATTGGCTAATGATATCTGCTGTTTACTCTGGGACATTTTAATAAAATTTTTGTTATCATTTGTTATACAATGGGATGCCCCACTGTCAACCACCCATAAATTATTTTTTACAGCTCCGTTAGTATACATGGCTAACTCTAAATTTTTATTTAGTCTTTGATGATTTTTAGTATTCTGGCCAGCGTTCTGGCGCTTTGCCTTCTTACAAAATCTTGCCAAATGTCCTCTTCCTCCACAATTAAAACACTTTTTAATTGCGTATGCAGTAGGAGATTTATTATCTTCTTTTTGAGATTGCTCCCTCCTTAATTCATCTCTTTCATGCCTTCTTCTGGCCTCTTCGATCAATCTGCCAGTTATATCAGTTAAAGTTAAATTGTCCTTTGGCAAAATTTCAAGTGAAGTTATGTAGTTATCATAACTTTCATCAAGGGAAGATAGAGTTATATAAACTTGATGTTGTTCAGAGAAAATAAGTTCTTTCTCGTGTAATTCTTGGAAAATGCTTTGCATAGTTTTTAAATGACTCTGCATATCACCATTTGTTTGGAGATGCGTCCTGAAAAGCTTCCGTGTTAGATTTATGTGAGCACCAATATTATCTCGAACATAAATTCTCTTCAGCTTCTGCCAACACCCAAAAGCCGTTTTCTCTCCGTGGATATAAACAAGCTGTTGATCAGTTAAGGTTAACGCAATTATGCAAATGGCTTGTTGATTTTTATGCTTAAATTCTTCTATCTTTAGTCTGTCTTCCTCATCCTCTGGATCCCATTCTTCTACGTTTGGTGGATTTTCAATTATGTTCCACAGACCTTCTCCTCGTAGAAGTAGACTACATTTTGTAGACCATGATACATAGTTTGTTCCATCCAGCTTGGATATAAGGGACAAACTTTGTAGATTGACTTGTGCCATGTTTTCTTATATGGATATAAAAATATAATTAATAAAACACAGCTGTCTGTTTACTGTAATGTATAACAACATAAACTCTCACTTTTTACATAAATCTGTTTTATCCTATTTAAACTGACTTTGCAGCCTCTGGGCCCATAACCAGTGTTAAGCCTGGGTTCCCCAACCAGGGTTAGGTAGACAAGCTAAACA
>BLBF01000055.1:17284672-17314529 GCA_015471245.1 Laticauda colubrina | reverse complement strand
TATATATATATATATATATATATATATATATATATATATATATATATCTGTGTATATATGTATGACAATAGTAAATGGAATAATTATTCTATTCAAGTACAGCTCTGCCATTAATATTAATAACAGTATTTCACATTTCTATTTCTTTTAACAAACATTACCTAGTAATATCAGCTGTCTTTCACTTTAATCATATATATTTCATATATTACTTATTACTGTCTTTCAATAAAAAACCAAACAATAGTTATTAACAGTAGTCAATCAAGTTATTATTCTTATTCAAGTTCATCTTATCAGCTGATAAAAATCTTCCATGTTTCTTTTCAGTTTTTTAAAACGTTCTTTTTAAATCATTGAGAGCCTTATTCTCTTTATAAACATATATTCCACTACACATCAATAGAAATTTTTTCTATCACTTTAATCATCTAACATGTTACATAACAATGCTATCCCATGCACCCTTGCAGAATCCTCTCAAGTTAAATTTTAACCATTGTCTCTGTGTGTTTTAAATAGGTTTATACCTTTAATTCTTGTATGTTTTTCCTATACCTCTATATCTTGTTTTTGTCTTTTGTAGCTTATTTTCCTTTCCCTCTTCCCTCTCTTCTTCTCCCTCCCCTTTCTGTTCCCTTTTCTATCTGATTCTCCCTTCTGTGATCCTCCCTTCTACTTTTTCCTGATATTATGATTACTTTTCAAATTACTCTTTTTTTGGTTGTGGCTTCAGTGCTTAAGTTTTTAACTCTTTTTTCCCCCTTTCCCTTTTTTACCCCGCTTAAAAATTGCTTGGTCATTAAAGATGGCTTCTTCGTTGTCCTGCCCTTCTTGTTCTGCCAGCATTTCTTGTTTTTCATAGTTCAAGATCTCCATTTCTAAAAATTGAAATACGAAGCCAAAAGATCATCTTCCGTCTTGTGCTTCTTTTTTTGTTCTTTAAGTCTCATTTTTAACTCTTCAAGGAGTGATGCCATTTTAAAAAGATTTAAACAACCCCCAATTGATTTTATTTTATTTCATTAGGATCCTCCATCCAAAGTTCTAGGAATCATCCAATAATCCAAAGCTGTTTCTTGCTTTTTGTCTCACTTTCTCTTTCCAGGGGCTTTGTTCTCTTGTAACAGTTTCAGCTACAATGTATCTTTTGCAAACCTTGTTAAAATTCCACTATCATTTTTTTTTAAGGTCCAAGTGGTCTCCTCCATTTTCCAGATTCCACCCTCTTTTTTCCTTTTTCCCTGCACTGCTTTCTTTCTTTTTTTCAAAGAAACTTTTTAAATTATCCAAGAATCTTATATCCCTTTGACACTTTATTTTCAGCTAGAAATAGCCCATTAATGTCAAAATGGATTAGTATCAATTTCTTATTCTAATCTCTTTTTCTTAATGTTCCAAATCATTAAAACTGTCAATGTTAGAGAAAAAAAAGTCAATTCTCTTTCTCTTTCGCAGCTTAAAATCTTTTTTAGGAATAGTATTAGTCTTTAAAATTCAGGTTCCAGGTATCTTAAATAGATGTTCTCATTCAACCCAGTCAGCCAAACTTTCTCCTTTAAACTTCCTCCTGCACAACCTTGTCCCGTTGGGTTCTTCTTTGAGGTAGCCATTTCTGACCACCGCTGCAACCGCCTTTTGGAAAGGGAGTGATGGCCAGCTCTCATCAATCCCGCTGACAACTCCCCCTTCTTCACCACCTCTACAGGGTGGCTTCAGCCTCGAATCCGGGTGGCTCGGGGCACTCCAGTGGTGAGCACAGATCAAAACCACGGATAATCACGATTTCAGCCATCGTCGAAGAAGCCAAACTGGAAGCCCCATCCTTTGCTAAAATTTTTGAAGCCCACCCCTGGACTAGTCCCAGTTGGAAGTTAAGAGAACAGTAGATGGTATTGTGATGGCTCCAAAATTGGTTACTGCAGGGTCTAATCTTCTGTCTCTGGTTATTCAATAGCAATAGCACTTAGACTTATATATTGCTTCAAAGTGCTTTTACAGCCCTCTCTAAGCAGTTTGCAGAGTCAGCTTATTGCTCCCAACAATCTGGGTCCTTACTTTACCAACCTTGGAAGGATGGAAGGCTACGTCAACCTTGAGTTAGTGAGGATCGAACCTCTGGCAGTAGAATTCAGAGTTAACATGCAATACTGCATTCTAACCACTATGCCACCACGGCTCTTATTCAAGCATTGCTATTTGACACTTGCATAGATTGACAAATTACTATTCGAGTTATCGTCATTATCCTTGGCACTGTAATTGCTGTCGAACCTAAACCCAAGAGGAGCAAATTTCCAACAGAACGACACCAGCTACACCCCTCTTCTTGCCCAGGGAGAACTGCCAACTCTAGGGCCAGGTCATGACCAGCTACAATATTTCCCCATAGAGATCTGTACTTTATATATTGAGCAGTGTGAAAACCTGAGTTTGGAGAAAACCCTTTAAAATTAGGAGCTTCTTTGCTTTCTGTCTTGTATTTCAGCATGTGTTCCAATTCTTTGCAATTGCTTGAAAATTTGTTAAGATTCAGTCTGAAGGGTACTAAAACAAAATTAGCAATGTCAACAATATATATAGTTATGGCTCCTTAGAAACTGACAAACTATTTACTGCATGAGCTCTTATGGATGCATTGCTCACTTATATAGTTATTTAATATCAGATAGAAAGGGAAGACATATCTTTTACATTTTGCCACTCTTTCCTCCCCCCCATGTTTTTGATTATAAGATTGATTCAACGGCAAAAAAAAAAAAAATGGATTCTCTTGGGATAAAATAGGTTCCAGCTAACCAGATAATTAAATTTTATTGTTCAAGATGTCAATTCATAAACAAGGTGAATAACAAGGAATACAATATTGAATACATAGAAGCTATAAATTATTTTTTTACTCTCACTGCTTTACTAGGCTAACTATTAAACAAATTCATATAGCTGCCCAAGTACATATAAGTGACTCAACTCTTAAAAATAGCAATTGTATCACGGAATGAATTTATCATGTTATGATTTTTGCATCTGTCCTACATTTCAAGAACAGGTAAGAAATTACATAAATATTAGAAATACTTATAGACAAAACAGAGGGGAACAAAGTCAGTACCTAGAAAATTCTAGTAATTTTATTCCTGATATATGAGAATATAATGTTCATAAAAAATAGATCGTACAAAATCCTCTAGTAATATGTGAGGAAGTATAACTTCAATAAATATTTCCTTGGAAACACATGCAAAATTTCTTAAGCGAGTCAATTCAGCCAATATTTTACTCAGAAGATTGCACAACCTCTCAGCTTCTTGGGTTTATCAAGAAGCAGTTTGGTTGAAGGACAATCAAATAAAGTAGAAAAATGAATAGAATTGAGCTATTGGGATATAAAAAGCACACTATAAGGAAGACAAAGAACTGGAAATATAAATACCAATTTGCTTGCTCTTTCTTGAATCCAATAAGGAGCACTAGGGGGAGTTATTTACAGTACGATCCTGCTCAGAAACATTTTCTAAGCCCTCAAAAGCCAACACAAAATGTAACATGCATATAATATTAAAGAATGTCTCTTACCCCTTCTGATATATCAAGTTTCTCTAACACTGGACTAAATCAAACTTCTCTGGTGAGAAGAAACATCTTACTTTCAAACAACTAAACTACTGTGAAATTGGGATAATACTTTTTGACTGCATAGTCTGTAGATATTCTCAGTCTTCCAGGTAATGGTTGTCCCAAAGATGCTTTTTCAGGAGGCAACTGGACTTTCTTCTTTTTTCTTTGAAGACTTTTCTCATCCAAGAAGCTTCTTCAACTCTGACAGGATAGTGGGGAATGGAAGGATTTATATTCCTTGCAGACAGCTAGTAATTTGCCTCCTTTTAGAGGGCGTATGGGAGTATGGATTTCCAAAGGAAAAACATTGCAGATGACAGGAATCAGGAGCACTACTCCAGTGATCCTTAGGACACAGATAAACCTTAAAAGGAGGCAAATAACCAGCTGTCTGCAAGGAATATAAATTCTTCCATTCCCCACTATCCTGTCAGAGCTGAAGAAGCTTCTTGGATGAGAAGCAAAACATCTTCAAAAAAAACAAAACCAAGAAAGTCTGGTTGCCTCCTGAAAACCACCTTTGGGACTTTTGACCTCATGCACATGGAGTTCCATCACGGTTCAGGAATATCCAATAGCCTCAGTATAGGGCCACCCTCTTCAAGAAGTAGGAAATATAAACCCTGTCTTCACTTCCAGATCAAATTAATTTTCCTCATGCTGGCTGGAGAAAATTCTGGGAAGTCTACTTATGTTAAAGTGGCTAAGATTGAGAAACACTGTTTTATACCAGGGGTCACCAACCTTTTGGATCTCAGGGACCACCAAACTCATAATATTAAATCCCATGGACCACTAATATGAATTTTGACAGTGGCTTGCTGATGTTGGTGGGAAAGTCAGTCCCGTATTCCAGAGCTGCATTTGTCACAGGACTGGCCCTTTGGTCATCCCAGAGCAGCTGCTCCTCCACCTGGGTGCATCGGCCTGCCATGGACTGAAGGAGCTGCTCCGGGATGACCAAAGGGCCAGTCTTGTGACTACTGCAGCTCTGGAATATGGGATCGACATTCCCACCAACATCAGCAAGCTACCCCAGGGCACATTTCCCTCCCCCACCGTTGGTCTTACCTTCCAGTTCCAGCTCACATGGCTCTATTCAAGGTAAGGTTTGCACTCGGCTGAAAGGTGGGGCCAGCAGGTGGGCAGGCCATATGGGCAGCGCAGCTTTGGGTTCCCACACAGCCAGGATTAATTGCTTTGGGGAGACATTTCTCTGTGGACCTCCAAAATTTTCTTGCGGACCACCAGTGGTCCCCGGTCCACCAGTTGGCAACCACTGTTTTATACTATCACTGAAATCTAAACTCATACACAGCTCTAAAATCTTCATTTTTTTAACATTGCTGCAGTGCATGGAAATCAAAGAATGCCTTTGGATAAGGTATATTTTAACATATAAAGAGAGAGCAAATAATATTTGGACTATCAAAGGATGTCCCAGTTGCAACTGTGACAACCCAACTGCTTTTTCAAATAATGTAAAAGTAGACTACAAAACAACTTTTCAGAGCTTTTCACTCTTTGCAAAAGAAGATTAAGCGGTAAAGCCTTAAAATAATGTGCATGCCTATAAACCTTATTACCAGTATTAAAGTTAGCCTAAATTTATACTGTGGTTTATTTACTAGATACTATAGGGTGTGTACAGTATCACATATAGAGGCAATGCTTGCATTTTTAACAAAATGATAATATTATTAAAAATACAAATTTAAAATTAAGATTCATATACTTTCTAAAGCAAGGCTGCTCCCCCCCCCCCCCATGCAAATGGCATGGGACTTTGGCTATTTGGGGCATCCCAATTGGAGGGGAGCTCATGTTTGCTTGGAAGCCTCTATGATGCTAAAACCAGGGTGGGTAGTGATGATATCCTTATGACCTGTGGACTTCAACTCCCAGAATGCCAGAGACAGCATGGTTGACTCAGAAAAATCTAGGAGCTGAAGTCCACTGATTATAAAGTTGCCATAATCATCCACTCTAGGATAATGTCTCATTTCCCAATGTTCTGATTGATATAGTAAGTTTTCCTGAAATGAAAGCTAGATATACGACATCTTAAAATGTTTATAATAGTTGCTGAAAATCTCTCTAAAATCTGTGATCCTGGAATTGCTATATCTTTGCATTTGGAACAACTGGTGTAATAACAAGCATATCTCTCAAACAACTAGTGTAATAACAAGCATGTATCTTGCAATGTGCAATAATTCAGGAATGGGGAACATATTGGTCTCCAGCTGAGTGGTGGGATTCAAATTTTGTTACTACCAGTTCTGTGGTTGTGGCTTGGTGGGTGTGGCAGGGGAAGGATACTGTAAAATCTCCAATCAGAGGTGGTATTTGCTGGTTCTCCGAACTACTCAAAATTTCTGCTACCGGTTCTGCAGAATTGGTCAGAACCAGCTGAATACCACCTCTACTCCAGCTACCATATAACTCCTATCATCTCAAACTATTGGCCATGTTGGCTGAGACTGGATTCCAATAATTGTACAGGCAATAGGTTTCCTATGTCTACATAGATAGTGGGGCCTTTGAGGATTTGGTCAGTATATATTTAATATTGTGCCTTTTCTGATCAGGTTGCTTTAGTTGTATGCAATCTTTTTCCAGAATGATGTGTAGAGTTGGTTATGGAATGATAGATGAGAAAAAGGTTGAGAAAAAAGGAAGCTTATAAATGGAATAAAACCAAAGGGTGCCCTTCAGACTTGAGGTCTGCAGAAAAATCTCCCAGTTGCCATGTGCACCATCCTGCAAGGAAAATCAAAAGGTTAAGGACTGTTATGCACACTACCCATCCCAACGCTGCTGATGGAATGTAAAGGAGATAAATTGAATAAACTCATGAAATATAAAAATATTATGTTCTAAAATATGTTTCTCCATCTCTTTGCCCAAAATGGCTCCCAGAGCTATTTGTATAATATTGATTTAAACAGAAGCATTTGCACTGCACTTTTTTCAATACTAAATGAAACGATTCACACACACACACACACACTCACGCACATACATATCATGATATTCCTTTTTAGAATTGGCAACTTTATCCAAGTTTCTCCTGGAAAACATCTATCTACATCAGGGGTGGGCAACTGGTAGCAACTTTATAACCTGCGTACTTCAACTCCCAGAATTCCTGAGCATGGGATTCTTGGGAGTTGCAGTCTACAGGTTGTAAAGTTGCAAAGTTACTCACCCTTGATCTACATCAGGGATGTCAAACTGGCAATCCGTGGGCCAGATCAATGGTGGGATTCAATTGCTTTTACTACCAGTTCTGTGGGCTTTGCTTGGGTGTGGCAGGAGAAGGATACTGTAAAATCTCCGGACAGAGGTGGTATTTGCCGGTTCTCCGAACTACTCAAAATTTCTGCTACCGGTTTTCCAGAACTGGTCAGAACCTGCTAAATACTATCTCTGGGCCGGATGCATCATGCATAGGTCACACCCATCCCAGCTCTACAAAGGGAAAAAACATTGTGATACATCACGTAATGGCAACATAACGGGGCTAGTTTGACGCCCTTGATCTATATGGTCCCTAAGAGTTGAGACTGACTTGCTAGTACGTGATCAATCAATGAAAATCATGCAAAACAGAGAAAAGGATAGAAATAATACACAAAGCAAATTAAACATGAGGTAAGAAAAAAGAAAAGTTGGCGAAATCTTTTTTACACCAACATTGATCACTGTATCTTTATAAAATGCCTTTGCTTCAATTACATCCATATTCTGATTCAAACATCTTTTTTGTTGTTTCAGCTCTTAACATCTCTCTTTTATGATGTCATTAGTTTCCTCCAACCACAAGTTTCCCAATCTTCTTCTTCCTATCAGCTTATTCACTCTTCCTTCAAGCATTTCTTTTCCAACTCAGTTCATATTCATTCTCTCCATATGGTCAAATTATCTTAATGTGCTTCTTTGGGAAGGTCACTTGCTTTTTTATATTCAGTCTCGATTCATTCAGTCTCCATTAACTCTTGAGCTCTTATGTTCTTTTAGCATACACACTGCTTTTATGTAACCCCCGATCTCAAATACACAGCCCTTTTTACTTCTTTTGGCATCCTTTCCCTGCAGAACACTACACACCACACTGTTCCCCTCAGAACACTACAGTTTCCCCTCAGAACACTTCACACTACACTGTTCCCCTTGGAACACTATACTTTCCCCTCAGAATACTGTAATTTCTCCTCAGAACGCTACACACCACACTATTCCCCTCAGAACACAACACAATATGCTATTCCCCTCAGAACACTTCACTTTCCCCTCAGAACACTACACTTTCCCCTCAGAACACAACACAATATGCTATTCCCCTCAGAACACTACACACTACATACTACCTTTTACTTTTCTGTCCATCTTAAAATTTCTCTGTCCGTTCTCCCAATGGATATCGGTAACACTTTACCAAGTTAATTTTCCTCAAGTAGTTAACCAGACAGCTGAAGGAATGGGAAGAATAATGGATCCACCAAGAAATATCAACTTATTCAAATGAAGAGCTAGCTAGGAATTCCCTCCCTTTCTTACCCTTTCGAGTCAGTAGAACCTTCGTCCATAAGAGTTTGGATACAGTCCTGTCTTCTGCACCCCAAAGGCTGTAATGAAGATGTTGATAATGACTGTGATGAAAACAAGGATGGTGGTAATATTGTTGAGCAAGTCCAGGCGCTGCTGTTTTGCCACATCATTCAGATTCAGTCGAGCTATAAGCATTAAATACAATCTGGTCAAAGTCTCAGACAGAGGTACTTCATTTCCTTGACCCCTTCCTCCCTTCAATTACAGGTACCTTTCCCCAAGACTCAGAAAACACTAAAGAGAAAATAACAAAAAATGCATTGACTTGTTTTGTGATTTCTTGAGTATTAAGATGGTCTTATTTGATTTTTCTCCCAAAAGGTCAGGGCAATAAAGCATGTTGTCCTTCCCAAACCTATATTTCATTATTTTCCCCCACCCCACCGTCTACAAAACAGTGAGATATAAAAGCTGAGAAACAGGGCTTCGATCAGTTATGGTTGCTTATCTTTACTTGTATATTTATAACTAAATCAAATATTTCAGAAGCAAATTGCACCCCCAGTTCTCTCTCCTCCTTGAATTTCCCACTGCTTTGCAAAGAGGAGAATGCAAAAACAATACATTTCCTTGATGTAATATAAGTTTACACCACTCTTAAAATAAAACGTGCATATGGAGAACAGGTGACAGGAAACACGTGGCCCTTCATGATTACTTTCCCCCCAAGGAGCAGGATTTGCTATCATGCAAATGACATGTGGAACCAATAGCAAAAGGCGTTTTGGTGCCATGCCCTGGCTAGTGATTTCAACCAAGTTTGTTTAACTGAAAACCAAAGGCAACTCTCCATCCAAAAGAGCCTGGTTGCTTCTGAGGAACAGATTAGTTGACACTGAGCCATTGGGGGGGGGGGGGATATGAGTCACTTTTTGCCCTCCCCCCCATTGGTCAGAGGTTTTCAAGAAGCTGAAAGCCAAGAGGTGCAGGATCCATGCATGTAGGGAATGCTAACAATCAGCCTCTATATATAGAAGAGAGTTTCTATTGATACAGCAGGACTGCAGCTGTATGGAGCTCAAGTTCATGACCCTGTCATTCTTTTCAATGCCAAACACATAAGGAGAGAAAGACAGGCTGCTTTTATCATGCAAGGGCATGAGGGGGAGCAGTGGGGGAAGCAAGGGGAGGGGGCACTGAGGACCAACCCAGACAGTTGTGGAGACTGCTTCCTCTATATATAACCACAGAGATTCAGAGAAATATACTAGGGTGCTTACAAAAGGAAAGGAAGAACCACCAGCGTGGTGTATTTATTTAAGAAACGGGGTCAATGCAGGATGGTGTGTAGGCAGCTTCGGCTGCAACAGTGCAACAAACACATCCGTGTTTTCATGGCTGTTGACAGCAAGTATCAAAGTCTTCCCATCAAGAACGCTGTGATGGAAATTTGATTGCTCACTGTGACCTGGTTAATTGCAGGCTTCCAAGCTCTGCTTCAATGGAAAAGTTTAAGGCTTCGCTTCTCATCAACTTCAGCTAGTATAGACAAGGACTGCTAGAAACTGTAATCCCACAGTCCTGGGGAGGCAGCACACTCACTATTGATAAACCAGTTGGATCATAAATTGTGCAAATTTTAAAGATGGAATAGGACAAGGTATTAGATACCCCATTTTGTTTAAGCAGCAGGAAACTGTCTTAATGTCAGTGTCAAAAATTGTAGTAGTTCTTAGATTACATCTTATTTAACCAACTACTATTTGTATGAGTATATTAATACTACAGTAAGTTTCATTTAAAGAATATACAGGTAGTCCTTGACTTACAAAAGTTCATTTAGTGACTGTTCAAAGTTACAATGGCACCAGAAAAATGACTGTTTTTCACAGTTACAACCTTTGCAACATCCCCAAGATCATATGATCAAAATTCATATGTTTGGAAACTGGTTCATATTTATGATCGTTGCTGTGTTCTAGGATCATGTTATCACCTTTTGCGACCTTCTCACAAGCAAAGTCAATAGGGAAGCCAGATTCACTTAACAGTCGGGTTACTAACTTATCGACTGCAGTGATTCACTTAAGAACTATGGCAAGAAAGGTCGTAAAATAGGGCAAAACTCACTTAACAAATGTCTTACTCAGCAACTGAAATTTTGGATTCAATTGTGGTTGCAATTCGAGGACTGCCTGTACTTTCAACACCCTAAAATTATTATATTCTAGGAATAAGTAATTGCATATATCATTTTTTCTTGGAGAAAATTTATTATATTTGGACTTTTATATTATTTTGAATGACCTCCCATTATACAAAACTGATGGCTGGACAACAAAATTTAATTTCCCTTGGCCTTTCTTATTAAGTCTTTCAACAGTAGGATGATATCACTGAGTGGACTGAAGAGTTGAAGTTACTTGCAGTTTATGAACATGTTGCTTACAGACACAGATTATATATGGATGGCTACAAGGAAATAGAATGCCCTTCACTGAAACCGATATTAAAATGTTTATATATACATACAGGAAAGCTCTCCTTCTATCCACCTGTGGAATTAAAGGCTTTCAAAAAAAAAACCACAACCATCTTACCCATCACAATAAGGAGAATTCCAATGGTCATCTGGAAGAAGAGGGACATGCTGATGAGAATTATCAGAGCCATGTAATAGTGAAAGGAGGGTCCCTGTTCCAGGACTGCTTTCAACTGTGTAGCATTCGCCATAAAGAGGGCCACGTCCAACATGCTCTCTGCCACACTTTTCTTGGTAGCATAATGGTTTATGTTGATTACACTTTCCCCACTGAAGCCAGGGTTAGAGGCCTGAAAGAGGAAAAAAAAGTCCATTAAGAATCAGGACGGGAAATGACCTTGCCCTCCTTCAATATAGGTGGATGCACAAAATGTTCTTTAGATGTTAGCCAGTACCACCAAAATGGCAAAGGAGTTCTCCCAAATTGTTTGCTGGGTTCTATTAGCCAAAACAAAACTAGACTGTGGTCAGCAATCAGAATTCCAAAAACACCATAACAGTGCATATATTAAAATCAGGGTCTCTTTTCTTTTTTCCAGCCTGACGCCTTCTAGATATATATTGGATTAAAAATGCAAAATGCATTTACATATATGCAAAATGCATTTGCAAATTAAAAATACAAAATGCACCCATTCTTTTTTCTCTGTTCATTTGTTTGTACCTGAACCTATTTATCCAGATAAATGAGAGTGGGAGATTCTTGTAACTGCTGGATGTAATGTTGCTTATAGCAGCCAATAATCCTTTTCCCAGGATGCCTTAGTTCATTGTATAATCTTTGCTGCAGGTGCTATCTGCCAAATTTTTGACAGACCTGGATAGAGAATAGCAATAGCACTTAGACTTACACTGCTCAAAAAAATAAAGGGAACACTTAAACAACACATTGTAACTCCAAGTCAATCACACTTCTGTGAAATCATACTGTCCACTTAGCCAGCAACACTGACTGACAATCAATTTCACATGCTGTTGTGCAAATGTAATAGACAACAGGTGGAAAGCATAGGCAGTTAGCAAGACATCCTCAATAAAGGAGTGGTTCTGCAGGTGATGACCGCAGACCACTTCTCAGTTCCTGTGCTTTCTGGCTGATGGTTTGGTCACTTTTGAATGCTGGCGGTGCTTTCACTCTAGTGGTAGCATGAGACGGAGTCTACAACCCACACAAGTGGCTCAGGTTGTGCAGCTCATCCAGGATGGCACATCAATGCGAGCTGTGGCAAGGTTTGCTGTGTCTGTCAGCATAGTGTCCAGAGCATGGAGGCACTACCAGGAGACAGGCCAGTACATCAGGAGATGTGGAGGAGGCCGTAGGAGGGCAACAACCCAGCATCAGGACCGCTACCTCCGCCTTTGTGCAAGGAGGGACAGGAGGAGCACTGCCAGAGCCCCGTAAAATGACCTCCAGCGGACCACAAATGTGCATGGGGCTGCTCAAACAGTCAGAAACAGACTCCATGAGGGTGGTATGAGGGCCCAATGTCCACAGGTGGGGGTTGTGCTTACAGCCCAACACCATGCAGAACATTTGGCATTTACCAGAGAACACTAAGGACCACTGGCGCCCTGTGCTCTTCACAGATGAAAGCAGGTTCACACTGAGCACATGTGACAGATGTGACAGGGTCTGGAGACGCCATGGAGAATGTTCTGCTGCCTGCAACATCCTCCAGCATGACCGGTTTGGCAGTGGGTCAGTAATGGTGTGGGGTGGCATTTCTTTAGGGGGCCACACAGCCCTCCATGTGCTCGCCAGAGGTAGCCTGACTGCCATTGGGTACTGAGATGAGATCCTCAGACCCCTTGTAAGACCATATGCTGGTGCGGTTGGCCCTGGGTTCCTCCTAATGCACGACAATGCTCGACCTCATGTGGCTGGAGTGTGTCAGCAGTTCCTGCAAGACGAAGGCATTGATGCTATGAACTGGCCCGCCCATTCCCCAGACCTGAATCCAATTGAGCGCATCTGGGACATCAAGTCTCGCTCCATCCACCAACACAACATTGCACCACAGACTGTCCAGGAGTTGGGGGATGCTTTAGTCCAGGTGTAGGAGGAGATCCCTCAGGAGACCATCCGCCACCTCATCAGTTGCATGCCCAGGCATTGTAGGGAGGTCATACAGGCACGTGGAGGCCACACACACTACTGAGCCTCATTTTGACTTGTTTTAAGGACATTACATCAAAGTTGGATCAGCCTGTAGTGTTTTTTCCACTTTAATTTTGAGTGTAACTCCAAATTCAGACCTCCATGGGTTGCTAAATTTAATTTCCATTGATAATTTTTGTGTGATTTTGTTGTCAGCATATTCAGCTTTGTAATGAACAAAGTATTTAATAAGACTATTTCATTCATTCAGATCTAGGATGTCTTATTTTTGTGTTTCCTTTATTTTTTTGAGCTGTGTATATACTGCTTCATAATGCTTTACAGCCCTCTCTTCGTGAGGCTCTTAGCCCTCTTTATAGACTCTGCATATTGCTCCCAACAATTTGGGTCCTCATTTTACCCATTTCAGAAAAATGGAAGTCCGAGTCAACCTTAAGCTGGTCAGGATCGAACTCCTGGCAATGAGCAGAGTTTGCCTGCAATACTGCATTCTAACCACTGTGCCACCACGGCTCTTGTGGTATTTCTTATGCCTTTATTTGACACACATATCTTCCCTCGGTATGTCATATATTATTCTCCCGTCACCTTCCAGAATGATTTTTTTGGGTTCCCAACCTATCTTAAGCATATCTATATATGTGATTATTCTACTGAGGAAATTTTCACAAGGAAACAAAGCTACCTTAAGAATGAGGTTTGGAGGAATAGAACCATTTAGAATAAGAAAGGCCAAAAATGCACATTGACTTCATATCTGTTTAACTTGTACAGTTAATTACATTATACATTACAAGTTGCAGTATCAGAAGAAATAGCAGCTGACATAAAAAGTAGACATGAAAAAGCAAATTAGGGACATGGATAAAATAGGATTAACAATAGCCAATCCTAGGCAACTAGAAACTATCAAAAACCACTGCTCTGCCCTCTTACCTTTGTGATATCTTCATTCCAAGGCATTGCCATGTATTCTTAGTAGCCAGAGTAAATATTCTACTTACTGCACTTATGCAAGATTTTCAGATGCCTTCTCTTCGAAAGGTCTTTTTCTCTCAAGATCTGTCAAGTCAGTGCCACACGTTTCATGATATTGCTTTTTTATAAGATTATAATATTGACATCTTTTTTCAGTAAATTCCCAGGCGTATCTGATTCATTTTATTTTTATGTCATTTTCTTTTTATCAGATTCAAGCCACATTTACTTACAAGATATGTAAATTTGTACACGTCTTCTAAATAAAGTAATGGTGTCAGGTCATGCAGTTTAAAAATTAATCAATAGATTAATCTCAACATGGAGAAGTCAATACTTTGACATATGAAAATATATCAGGCTCAAAAGAGCTCATTAGAAAAGCAAAAAAAAAAGGAAAATGAAAAGAGTTAAATATTTTTAAAAAGATAAAGGTAATGTCAATCTGTGCACTTAATAAATGCAAAACTGATGAGTTTATTGAGTTCAAGAATGGATAAAAATGGACAGCATGCTGGATAAGTCAAGAGATGCATCCTGAGGAGGTAGGAAATGATAAACTTAGATAAATAAGAGTCTAAACCTTAGAGTCTCTTTGTGAATGACATGGACATTTTTATATATAAAGTAAATAAATAAAGAAGACCATCAAGGATCAGACTGCCAACAAGATAGGAATGAATGGAAATGAATGGCTGTGAAAGCAAAACACTGAGAAAGAACAGAAGAAAGAAAATAAATAGTTGTAATTATGGATTTGGAAATGGGTTTCTAAGAATATCATGAACTGCTGGTCAGTCCTTGACAAATAAAGTCTGACTGCTCTTGAGCCAGTGATCAGCAAACATACATATATTTGGGCATGTGGTGCAAACAGGTGATGAACTAAAAAAAAAAAAAAAGGACTCTTGTAACAGTGACAGAAATACAATAAGGTGAAGATAACAGACAAGGGGGATGAATGAGACCAAGAATATCACTAGAACATTCCTGGAAGAACTGCAGAATATAAGTAGAGTCTTGTTGAATTAGAAAGGATTTTTCCATACAGGATAGTCACGGAATCAGAGCCACCACAGAGAAGCTAAGTTAAGCTCTTTCTCTCTCTGTGACCTGCTGCTAGATAACAGATAATCAGAGTTGGAAGGGATCTGGTAGGTCATCTAGTCCAACCCCCTACCCAAGCGGGAGACCCTACATCATTTCTGACAAATGGCGGTCCAATCTCTTCTTGAAAGTCTCAACTGATGATGCTCCCACAACTTCCAAGGGCACCTTCTGTTCCACTGGTTGATTGTTCTCACTGTCAGAAAGTTTCTCCTTATTTCCAGGTTAAATCTCTCCTTGTTCAGTTTCCATCCATTATTCCTTGTCTGGCCTACAGGCACTTTAGAAAATAGCTTGACCCCTTCCTCCCTGGGGCAGTCCCTCAAATATTGGAAGACCGCTATCATGTCTCCCCTGGTCCTTCTCTTCACTAGACTAGCCATGCCTAGTTCCTGTAACCGTTCTTCATAAGTTTTAGTCTCCAGTCCCCTAATCATCCTGATTGCTCTTCTCTGTACTTTTTCTAGAGTCTCAACTTCTTTTTTATAATGTGGTGAACAAAACTGGATGAGGTACTCTAGGTGTGGTCTTTAGAGAGTGGTATTTGTACTTCCCTTGATCTTGGTTGTATCCCTCTGTTAATACAACTTAGGATTGCATTAGCTTCTTTGGCTGCCGCTGCACACTGCTGGCTCATATTTAGTTGGTTGTCCACTAAGGCTCCAAGACCCTTCTCACCAATTGGAGGCAGCCATGGACTTTGCTAGCCAACCATGTTAGTTTATGATGGCAAAACATCAGAAGAAGTCTAGCAACACCTTATGACCATGACTTATGACCATGGGTAGGGGAGCCTGCCCATCATGGTCATAAGTTACGATAGTCATAAAACTGAACAGTGTCACAGGCAGTAGATACATTTAATAAATGAATAAATAAATAAAATGGGTTGATCACACAACCAATCTGATTTGTACAACCCTCCTTGTGACGGTCGTTAAAGGAATCACTGCATTAAATTAAGACAATGGTTTGTTATAGGTGTAATTTTGCCAAAAATTAGAAACACCAGTTTGAGACAAAAGTGTAAAATTGATTAGCCTTTGGACCATATCAAAGTGCAGAGTTCCAGAGACAAATTATTACTGAAATTTGATAAAGCAATTTAATATGCAGTTAGATAAAATAAAATTTAAAATGAAATTGGAATAAATTATGATTTAAAATGAAAGTGGAATAAAATGCAATCTAAGATGAAAATGGAATAAAATACAATAATTAGATTATTAGCCCCATCTCTTTAGCTGTTACATTGTGGGGAAAAAGATCCTTACAATTCCTAATGAACTCTTTTTTTTGGTCATTGCCTCTTTCTTAGGACTGAGATAAAATGAGGGGCCCAGGCTTTGTGCCTATGGTGGGACTAGAACTCACAATTTCAATTATAATTACAACTTTGTATTGTCCTCTGTGCACTTCAGATTTCTCACCAGGCATAATAAAGAACAACACCATCTTACATCAATATAAGTCTAATTAATACTTTTGGGTTTTTTTAAAAACATACTTGTTGTTCATTTCTGTCCATCAAAACCCCTTTTATACTCTACGGATAAAAAAAAAGACAATTGAAAACGCTAAAGGTGGGGCAGATTGAAAGTGACAGCATCATGCCATTCTGCTTCTTTGAACATCCTATTGTTCTTATATTTCATGACTAGTTGAGCACAGACAGTCTCTATGGTCACCTGGCCTCCAACATCTCATTGTGAAGAAGGACCTTTTAGGACCAAATACAGATAGATCCAATGTATTGCCTGAAACTGCCTTTAAGGACATAAGAAGGTAGGACGCATTGCATCCTGTGCCAGTTTTCCTGACTGTTTTATGATCCACTCCAGTGATAAAAAAAAAGGCCATGGCCCAGTTGATTGTGATTCTTTTCAGTGTAACACACCAAGTAGCCATGCCATGCTTGTCCATGATTTGTAAATGTAAATCCATGCCAGGGTTGATAAACTCAAGGCCCCAGGCTGGATGTGGCATGCAGTGTGCTTAAATCTGGCCCATGGGAAAAGTAAAGGAAATAGTAAAAGACCACACCAGGGGTGGGATTCTACCAGTTCGCACCTATTCGCTAGAACTGGTTGTTAACATTCTAAGCAGTTTGGAGAATCGGTTGTTTGAAGAAATTACTGGCCTAATCCTGTAAGGAAGGCAGGAAGGAAACATTCTGGTGTTGCTTACAATAACTGCCCCTCTGTTAACCCTTATTACATTCTTGGCAGGATTGGACTTCCTGTGTCAGGAACTCCTCTGAAGTTTTTTTCCCCTCCTCTGCTGGTACTTTACTTGTGTGGAATGACCATTCAAAGTTACAATGGCACTGAAAAACATGTCTTATGACCATTTTTCACACTTACAACTGTTGCAACATACCCACATTCGTTAGAGGCCAGGTGAGGAGATGCATGCCTCAATGTGAATGACATTGAGTTGGCCACGCCCAGCCAGTCACATGACCACTAAGCCATGCCCACCAACTAAGCCACGCCCACAGAACCGGTTGTTAAAAAATTTGAATCCCACCCCTGGACCAGGCCATGGAAATAGTAAAGGATCAGGCCATGGTACCTGTAGCAGCCAAAACGGGGTATTTTCAGCCTGGACAGCCTCCTGAAGCACTTAGCTGCAGGAGGCCATCAAGGCTGAAAATGGGGCAGGGGTTGGGCTCACTTGGCCCCCTGTGCCAGGGGTGAAATTCAAAATTTTTTCCAGCTCTGTGGGTGTGCTTGGTATAATAGTAATAGCAACCAGGAGCAACCAGGGGCAATTTTTTACTGATTCAAATTTTTACTGATACTATCTCTCCCGAGGTGGACCAAGATGGTTGAATTTCACCCCTGCCCTATGCCCTGTTTTGGCTAGCAAAGTGCTGTAGGAGGCTTCCGTCCTATCATTATTTATTTATTTATTTGATTTGTCAATCACTTACAAGATAATAGGTATAAGTATAAACATGAGTAAGATTACAGGAAATAGGTACAAATAAATGGGGACAATAGGACAGGGATGGGAAACACAATGGTGCGCTTAATCCACGCCCCTTAGAGACCTCTTAGGTTTTGACCGTGGAACGAATTTTGTAGGAGATTGTAAAGAATTACAGATTGATGAAGGCATTTGCTCTAACTCAGCAATTGTTGGCTACCTTAAAGCTCATAATTGTGTACGGATATTTAATCCTCCCCATGCATCCCACATGGGAGGAGCATGGGAATGCATGATTGGAATAGCTCACAGAATCCTGGATTCCACGTTGATGAAGACACCTACGCTGACGCATGAGACTCTAACCACCCTGATGGCAGAAGTAGCAGCCACCATCAATGGTCGACCTTTAGTTCCGGTTTCCTCAGATCCTGAGAATCCGGCTATTCTCACTCCAACGACCTTGCTAACTCAGAAGACCGGTGACCAGCCCGTACCGTTAGAGAATACAATGCTAATCCAGCCCTTGAAGAAATCCAGTTTGACAGCTCTGTTCTATGCCTTAGACTAGGGGTGTGAAATTGGCGGACGTCAAACTGGAGGCCCACAGGCTGGATGCATCACATGCAGGCCATGCTTACCCCAGCTCTGTGAATGGAAAAAACATCATGAAACATAACATGACGACAACATAACATGGCAAATTTAACACCCGTGACTTAAACCATGAGTAACTGTCATATAACATGCTTAAATCACATTTTGATTTATTCTCATCATGGGTAACCCCAGACTTAACTCAAGATTTAAATCATAACATTTCTTCAAGCCTCCGCAGACCCCTTGTGATAACATTGGCAGACTCCCAGGAGTCCACAGACCACAGGCTGAGAACCACTGGTATTGGGTCTCCTGCTTGAACAGGGGATTGGACTAGAGAACCTCTAAGGACATTTCCAACTCTATTATTCTGTTATTCAGAAGCAGAGACTCATACACACACACACACACACACACACACACACACAGCCTGATAATCTTATTTTTTCAAAACAAGACTCAATGGCAGCAGAGCTAAATGCAGGAGCATCTGGTGGGCTTGAAGTCCAATAAATCTGTCAAAGACCTTATATGCTTTGCTTTATTTTATTTTTCTCTATTCTTTAGGCAACTATTTGTAGGCAAAACTACCCGTCAAAACAGGCTTTTTAAAATAAATAAATAAATTTGTTTATGCTAAAAACAACTTCGCAATTTGAAAAACTCACTAAGAATGGCCAGCATCTTTAAGACCATAGAACAGTTTATACCAATACATATAAGGGCAGAAACTTCCTCATATCAGTAGTCAAATAACAGGCTAGTTCTGCTACTCATCTGGAAGTTGTTACCAGATGCCAGGAGAGATCACTCCTTTTTTTTTTTTTTAAGTTATTCCAAGATCTAAAACTGATATTACTTCATTTTTTTGCGTGTGACTTAAAGGAGGGGAGGGAAGGATAGCAGGAGAGGAGTATGTGAGAGAGAGGGAGGGGGGATCATATGAATGATAAACAATCTTCTCCTCTTTGAGAGTATTTGCTGGCAACTCTCAAGGCACTTGGTTAAGAGGCCGTTAATTCCAAGTGAGCCGCTGTGGAATGCCAAATCAAACAGAGAGAGATACCCTGGCAATCCACACAAAGGAAACAAAAGAGGCAGCATGTACAACTGGGCGTAGGAGTCCAGAATCCTTAAGGCTGCACAATCAGACAACGATGTCTGAAGAAGATGATGCAGAGACTATTCATAGCTGAGGCCTCTTCTTGAATGTGAGCCAGGGAGCCAAGGGGCAAAGGAAGAATGTAATATGCCCCTGGTTGCAAAAAAGCCCATTCTGACTTTCCACAGCAGCAGCTCAACACAAGGGAAGCCCATCTTTTTAAATGCATACAGGCGGTGATGGGATTCAAAAAAATTTGCTACCAGTTCTGTGGGCGTGGTGTGGCTTGGTGGGCATGGCTAGTGGGTATGGCGTGGCTTGGTAGGTGTGGCAGGGGTAGGATACTGTAAAATCTCCATTCCTTCCCTTGGAGTGGGGAGGGAATGGAGATTTTACAGTATTCTTCCCCTGCCACACCTGTAAAATCTCAGTTTCCCTCCCTACCCTACTAACCTGCTTTTCAGGGGCAAAAAACGAAGACCAGGCCGATCCGCTGGGACTCAGGAGTCAGAGAAGAGAATAGATGGGGGTGGGACCAGTCAGAGATGGTATTCAGAACTACTCAAAGTTTCCACTACTGGTTCTCCAGAACTGGTCAGAACCTGCTGAATACCACCTCTGCATACAGGTAATCTTCTACTTCCCACCGTTCATTTAGTGACTGTTCAAAATTATAACAGCACTGGAAAAAAAGTGACTTATAACTGATTTTTACACTTAGGATCGCCTCAGCAACCTCGGGGTCATGTGATCAAAATTTGGACGCTTGGCAACTGGCGTGTATTTGTGACAGTTACATTTTCCCAGTGTCATGGGATCACCATTTGTAACCATCCCAGCTGGCTTCCAACAAATGGGGGAACCTAGATTCATTTAATGAACACAAGATTCAACTGCAGTGATGTGCTTAACAACTGTGGAAAAAAAAAAAAGGTGGCAAAATGGGTCAAAACTCACTTAACAACTGCCTGGCTTAGCAAAGGAAATTTTGGGGTCGGTTGTGGTCATACGTCAAGGACTACCTATTGACTGCTCTGGTAATCTCTAATTTATTCCAACAGTCCTATCCATCATAAAGTGCCTTTCCCAACTTGCTGTCCTTTAGATGAGTTGGACTACAACTCCCAAAACGCCCAGTTCATATGGCTGACTGGAGATGTAGCCCCTACATATTTATTTATTTTCATTTATTTATTTGATTTGTCAAGTGATTATTAGGTGATAGATATAAGTATAAACATGGTTATGAATACGCGAAATGGATACAAATAAGAAAAAAAAAGAAACAATAGGACAGGGACGGTAGGCACGTTGGTGTGCTTATGCACGCCCCCTACAGACCCCTTAGGAAAAGGGTGAGGTCAATAGTAGACAGTTTAAAGTTAAAGTTTTTGGGGTTTGGGGAAGAAACCACAGAGTCAGGGAGAGTATTCCAGACATTGACTACTCTGTTGCTGAAGTTGTATTTCCTACAATTAAGTTTGATGTGGTTTACCATGAGTTTGTATCTATTATGTGCTCTTGTATTGTTATGGTTGAAGCTGAAGTATTCATCTTCAAGGCACCAGGTTGAAAGCTGACCGAGAAGCTACACCTCTTTAATTTCATGTGAAAGGGCAGGGGGGAGTCAAACTCAATTTTACTGAGGGATGCATCAAGGTTGTGTTTGACCTTGGGGGGCCAGGGTGGGCATGGCCAGCTCAACGTCACTTGTTTTGGGGGTGCCTGTGGAGACCCAAGTGCTCTGACAGTGAAAATGGGTTCCCGAGCTGCAACGGTCTTCTGCAACCCTCTGCCAGCGAAAACGGAGCTTGAGAGAGCTGCATGTGGCCCTTGCGAGCTCCATTTTCGCTAGCAGAGGCACCGCGGGCCAGTCCTTCACTATTTCCAGGTGGCCCCACCAGAGGTGGTATTCAGCAGGTTCTGACCAGTTCTGAAGAACCAGTAGCGGAAATTTTGAGTAGTTTAGAGAACCGGCAAATACCACCTCTGACTGGCCCCTCCCCCATATATTCTCTGCCTCCCGAGTCTCAGCTGATTGGCTGGGTCTTCTTTTGTTGCCCTGCACAGGAGAACGGAGCTGGAAAGCAGGTTAGTGGGGTGGGGAGGGAATGGGATTTTGCAGTAACCTTCCCCTGCCACACCCACCAAAACATGCCCACCAAGCCACACCCACAGATCCGGTAGCCAAAAAAAATGAATCCCACCATTGGCCCCCACAGGCCAGATCTAAGTACCCTGCAGGCCAGATTCAGCCCGCGGCCTTACGTTTGACACTCCTGTCATAAGGGAAATAATGACGGTTCCATTATCTTGGCCATACATGCTATGGGAAGATAGACTATAAATAAAACAATCAGAACATTGAGACTTCTCTTTAAAACCATCAGGGTATTCCCAAATGTCCTATTCAAAAGTTCAGGGACTGCCAAGCACAATGTTCAAAAGTTCCAAAGCGTAATATTATATTAATGGTCATGTGATGTTCTTTAGAGAGAGGGGGAAAAAATCTCACAATGTTTCTTTTGAGAGTCCATGTTTCATTAAATAAAGCACAAATATTAAGCCACAAATAGTTTCATCCGAATGTTTTGCGCCAAACAAGTTGCTCTAAGTCTGCAGTCGTCGATTGTCTTCAGAGCACTTTTGTGGGATTGTGGAGTAGAAAAAGTCACTTGGCTGAGGGGGTGGCTATAGAAATTGAGTAAATAAGTAAATAAATGAAAAGAGTAGCAAGATAGATGTGTCCCCAGTTGTAAGATAGAAATTCGCACCCTACTGTGGTGGCGCAATAGTTAGAATGCAGTATTGTAGGCTAATTCTGCCAACTGTCAGCAGTGCAATCCTGACTGACTCAAGATTGGCTCAGCCTTCCATCCATGTAAGGTTGGTAAAATGATGACCCAGATTGCTGGGGACAATATGCTGACTCTGTAAACCATGTGGAGAGGGCTGTAAAGCACTGTGAAGCAATATATAAGTCTAAGTGCTATTGCTACCCAATGGTGTCAGCAGGTTTGATGGACACCCCAACATTAGGACAGGGAAGCTGCAGTGTTTAGGATAAAGCTTTCTGTTTGGGATCAGCTGGTTTATTAGTTCTAGCTCCCCACAAAGTAGAAACCTTCCAAGAAAATAGTTGTAGTAGTGAGAAACTTTCTGAGATAGAAAGAGGACTGGCAACTCTCCCTGCTCAAAGCTGTAGAAATCACAGCTGTTTACATTTAGACAACAACCAGGAAGGATTGCTTCAGGCCTCTCATGAGTGCAAGACCCACCTGTTATTCATTAAAACAACCAAACTTCTTTTTTTTTTTCTATACAAGCCTGGAAAAGGGGGCTACTGCTTTAAGAGTCACATTAAATCAAATGATTCTTTAAGCAGCAGCCATTTTTTCCCCCAGCCTCGCTGCAGGATCTAGCATACTGCTTCAGGCTTATTTTCAGGGCTTGTTCAAACCTCCAAAATTTAAGTCTTATTTTACTTAGAAGGCTTTTCTTATAGACGCTCACTCCCCTGAAATGTTGATTTTTGGGGGAAGCATGGTGATGGGGAGAAAGAAAAGTTGCCAATGGTGATCAAGAGAGAATTGAAGAGGGTCTCCCAGTGTCAGCTTTAGCAAAGACTGCTTGATAAATTTAGTTCTGACAGTCATCTGGAAATACATGACAAGAACAAGTCTTGGCTGGGATTTTAAAGTGTGCAACTTTTCAAGAACAGGTAAATCAAGACGAAAGGATGTTGGCCGACAGGTTTATGGTCTGCAGTTGGCAGGTAGCAAGAGTCGGCAGTCATTCCCTAAGAATTAAGTGGAAACTAATTCTCAATCTTTACTTTCACTGCTCCATTGGTTTTCTGGGATGCTGGAACAGAACTGCAAGCAAGATACAAGAAGAGGAAATGGATTTGGTTTTGCAGGAAGAATCTAGATGTATTACATCCAGGTTTTTTAGCTTTCAGGAAACCCTGAAAGACACTTAATTCCTATGAAGGCAGAAATAGCAATAGCACTTAGACTTATATACTGCTTCATAGTGCTTTACAGCACTCTCAGTGGTTTACAACTGTCAGCATGTTGCCCCCAACAATCTGGGTCCTCATTTCACTGACCACAGAAGGACGGAAGGCTGAGTCAACCTTGAGCCTGATGAGACTTGAATTGCTGGCAGCCAGCAGAATTCGACTGAAATACTGCATACTAACGACTCTGCCACCACCATTCAGAACAATTTGATAAATCAGTGAAAAGAGCTGAAAATATCAGAACAACATTTCTCAAATAAATAAATAAAATTCTGCTGAAGAAATGGAAAGGTATAGGATGGGAAATATCTGGCTAGTTTAAAAGCATCCCTAAAAAGTAGAGTAAGGGATGAGGTGGCAGTGTGAAATAGTTGCAAAACAGGACAATTCAATTTCAGACAGCATTGATTTCTAAATCATAGGATGTAATGTTTTTACTTTATGCTGTGTTGCCTGAAATCAACCTCCCTTATTATCTCCAATTCAGGACACCTCATTATAAGAAGCAGTGTTCGAATTTGCAAAATGGCAAAAGTTTGGTCAGAGGAAAAAAAACCAAGTCAAGCTTTTTTAAAAAAGACTGGAAACCTTATATGGACATTTTGCTGAAAGATGAAGGGAAAGACATGATGATTTGTGAATGTGAAGATTAAGAAAGATATGGATTAAATGAGGGGCTGAAGGAGTCTGTATAATATCTCACAGGGAAGAAAGTCAGTACAATTGTAATTATGTGTTTTAAAAAGTCCACTATTATGTGCATATATATAGTGTGTGTGTGTGTGCTCACACACACACACACACACAGCACAGGCTCACCATATATTAAAGCTTACATCTTCACAATAGCGGGTCAATGATAAAAAGCCAAAAAATTGATATGAACATGAAAGTCCTGTACTCCAACATGCAAACAATGAGGCATTGTTTTTTCTGAAGTGTATAAGATAATTAAATGGAACATAGCCACGACATTAACAGAATAACAGAGTTGGAATGGATCTTGGAGATCTAGTAAGTAGTCCAACCTCCTAGTCAATAAACCCTATACCACTTCAGAGAAATCATTGTCCAGTCTCTTCTTAAAAACCTCCAGTATTGGAGCACCCACGATTGCTAGAGGCAAGTCATTCTACTGATTAATTGTTCTAACTTTCAGGAGATTTCTCTTTCGTTCTAGGTTGTTCCTCTCCTTGATTAGTTTCCACCATTGCTTCTTGTCCTGCCCTCAGGTGCTTTGGAGAATAGCTTGACTCCCTCTTCTTTGTGGCAGCCCCTGAGATATTGGAAGACTGCTATCATGTCATTCCTAGTTCTTATTTTCTTTAAACTAGACATGCCCAATTCCAATTCAAAAAGAGGGTTGTGAAAATATTTACAGACCCCTCACATCCCGGACATAAACTATTTGACTCTTACCCTCAAAACGACGCTATAGAACACTGTATACCAGAACAACCAAACACAAGGACAGTTTTTCCCTGAATGCCATCACTCTGCTTTAACAAATATTTCCCTCAACACTGTCCAACTATTTACAAAGTCTGTACTACTATCACTATTAATCTCATCACTCCTTATCACCCCTCCCCTCCCACTTGTGACTGTATGACTGTAACTTTGACGCTTGTATCCTTACGATTTATATTGATTGTTTCCTACTATGATTTGATTGCTTATTGCACTCTATGACTATTATTAACCTTATGATTCTTAACTCTTGATGAATGTATCTTTCCCTTTATGTACACTGAGAGCATTTGCACCAACACAAATTCCTTGTGTTTCCAATCACACTTGACCAATAAAGAATTCAGTTCTGTTCTGTTCTATTCTATTCTATTCTATTCTATTCTATTCTATTCTATTCTATTCTATTCTATTTCTGCAACCATTCTTCATATGTTTTAGCCTCCAGTCCCCTAATCATCTTTGCTGCTCTTCTTTGCACCTTTTCTAGAGTTTCAACATCTTTTTATGTTGTGGTGACCAAAACTGGATGCAACATTCCAAGCGTGATCTTACCAAGACATTATAAAATAGTTCTAACACTTATCTTGATTCTATCCCTCTGTTAATGCAGCCTAGAACTGTGTTGGCTTTTTTGGTAGTTGCAGAGTACTGCTGGCTCATATTTAAGTCATTGTCCACTAGGACTCCAAGATCCTTCTTACTGTTAGTACTGTTGACCTATTCTATATCTGTACATTTGTTTTTTTTTCTTGCCTGAATGAAGAACCTTACTTTTTTCACCATTGAATTTCATTTTGTTAGCCAGGGCCCAGTATTCAAGTCTGGCAAGAACTTTCTGTATCTTGAGTCTATCTTCTGGAATGCTGGCCATTCCTGCCAGCTTGGTGTCATCTGCAAATTTCCCCTTCTACTCCTCATCTAAATCATTGATGGAGATGTTGAAGAGTACTGGGCTTAAGACAGAGCCTTGCAGTAGCCCATTGCAAACATCCCTCCATGCATTGATGTCTGCAAACCTGGAGTTGCTCTACATAAAAGTCTATGGAATTAATACAAATCCTTCCAAACAAATCATGTAGAATGTGGACAGTTTCTGGAATTCTTCCAGCTCACATAACTATTCCTAGTGGTCTAAGACCCTAACAAGCTAATTTTGGCAACTGGAAAGTGCACTAAACTTCTCTAAGTTTGTATTATTATCCCCTCCCAAATTAGGAGTTAAGTCAAGGGAACAACTTAAAAACAAACACCAAGTGAGAATATATACCCAAGGAGCCTGGCTGACCTGAAAATGACCTAGGTCAGCCATAGTCATTCAAAGCAGTATTCTGCAAGAACCTTAGCATTTGGTGTGTTAGGTTACAGCATAACCAGGATGGGATGGGCATGTGTAAAAGTATGTGGAGATTAATGTCCTGGATACTGTTGCAAACAACCTTGGCTCAACATTCACACCCAATTCAATTCCTTTTAATTTGATATTTATGTGCCTGTGGATATACTATATCCTGCCTTGATCAAGCATTGCAACAGGTGCAATCTGCCCCAAATTATTCATGTGTGCATCCAACTGAGTTCAGAGGAGATTTAAGCATCGGCTTAAGCTCTCCAAGCGAAATCTGTATCAACCACATGGAACAGCGCCCTAAAGTTAGAGATAGCCACATACTTTATATGCAGAGGATTCTAAGACCAGTTGTGGTATTTCACATTAAAATGATCTCAGGAAGGAAAACTGAGAAAGAATTCAGCTACTGAGTTTCGGAGAGCTACACCACCATCTGGGATGGGTAAGGCAAAGATAGGCCTTTTCCATAATCTTTATTTGATAAGGCTTATGTTGCACATTCAGAAGGTGTATATTTATCTCTTGTTATACCTTGTCTCACTTTTCAAACCACAGATAAACAGATATCAAGGAAGGTGTCCAATACCATGTGGATATCCACAGATATGACCATGTTCATCCGAGCAAAACCTATATATATAAAAGCGAAATATAACTCATGTATCATCACAAAATCTCCAGAACCATAAACCTATATACTTGAAATTTAGCAAGTATGTTCCTCTTGGCTTCTAGGTGTTCCCTAAGAAAGGATTTTTCAAAATGACCATCAGATCATTAGTATTTCGTACATTATTATAAACACGCTCTAATGCTAAGGAGTTCTACTCCCCCTTCCCACCTGAAAAGAAATTTGTTCCAAATGAAAAACACAAGCAGAGGAGAGGCGTTTCAGTTTCAGTTTCAGAGCACCAAGCAGCTTTAGTACATAACAGTTGAGCTAAGCCACACCCAGGCTCCTTGCTGTCTCCCTCTTGTGCACACAGCAAATACTTTTTCAGTGTCCAGACAGACCACAACTCTCTCACACACTGACAGGACGCTAGCCAGATAAATACCAATGGATGCTGGTAGGCAGAGGCAGATTTTTTCCCCCTTTATTTTCCTCCCTAAAAACTAAGCCCGACTACATACTTTCATAGCAAAGCATGGGCATCGAGCTAGTAATGAAGAAAGAGAAAGCCCGCTGATGTAAATCCCAAAGCCTGTATTAATTTAACCATGATTTTAAGAAGTTAGAAGGAAGCATACTAGGTCCCATTTCAGTCTGAAACTACCCCTTGTGATTTCTGAGATGAGGACACATCTCTCTTGCCATGCATTATATTTATTTTCCATTTCCCAGCAATATTCCTTAAGAAAACTGTGTGTTATTTTACTTTACTTACAATACAGATAGCCTTCGGCTTACAAACACAACTGAGTCCCAAATCTATGTTGCTAAGCAAGACATGTGTTAAGTGAACTTTGCCCCATTTTATCACCTTTTCTTGCCACCCTTGTTAAGTGAATCACTGCAGTTGTAGTAACGAGGTGGTAAAGTGATTTTTGCTTCCCCTTTGACTCTGTTTGCTAGAAGGTTGCAAAAGGTGATCACATGGCTCTGGGACACTGCAACCATCATAACTATGAACCAGTTGCCAAGCATCTGAATTTTGATCATGTGACCATGGGGATGCTCACAACAGTGGTAAATGTGAACAATGGTCATAAGTCACTTTTATTCAGTGCCATTGTAACTTTGAACAATCACTGAATGAATGTAAGTTGAGGACTTACCTGTATATATTTGACTTAATGTTTCACAAAAGAGCTTCAGAGCAATTATACCAATCAAGTTAATACAGTTTGGCAATAATTTCGCTTTGAGGGTTCATAAATACTACACCCCAAAGTTGTAGGGGTCCCCAAAATTCTGGGAGTTGAAGTTCACAAGTCTTAAAATTGCCAACGTTGGAGAGCCCTGTACTACACCATCCTTCTCCAATTTGAGATTATCGAGATAGATCAGCATATCATTGGCACAATTCCCATCCAATAAGACCAAAGATACATCCCAGTCAATTTCTTTGGCGAACAAGAAAACTTAAACTCTCAGCGCATACAAAGACTGAAGATGCATGCATTTTACTGCAGATATTTGAGACTTACCTATCTTCCTACTGATAGGAAGCAGCACAGATTTTATATATATCCCTTGAGTAAGAAAGCAAACTTTGCCTACAGAAGACGCAGGCCCTCTCCTTCAACTCTTTCCTTGCCCCTTGGCTGACATTGAAGCTGGAGTCAATTTCTCAGCTGTCTGGACTGGATTCATGGAGCCATCAGGAAATGTGCTTGTCAGATCAAGTCCATTCTCAGCACCAATTTCTCCCACTTGGCTCCCCCACCACCCCCATTTATTTAAGACTTATCTAAGCATTGTTCAGAGCCTTCCCCGTGTTTTGCTTCCCTCCCTATCTCCTGCTCAGGTCCTCTTTGCCAGTGGAATTGCTTTACAGCCATTTTTTTCTTTATCCCAAAGAACTTGCAAGGAGTTGGCAGTTATATAATGGCTTGGCTCCCATGATTTTTTTGACTGACACCATGTCTGATAAGCTAGAATCCATTCCAAAATATATAATTATTTTAGGTGTTGCTTCAGGATTATTTCATGATAAAGCAGTTTGTGAAGTGTTGAAAATAAACCATGCATCAGTCAAATGGCCTTTAGTAGGCAAGTTGTCCTTTATTCGTTTTTTTTTAAAATGACAATTTCACCCCTTAAATATCAGGTACCTCAGCTCATAGACACAGACAGAGAAATCTGTGCTCCTTTTCTACCCAGTCTAGCTAAAGCTGTTGTGAGTAGCAATTCAGCAGCTTCCTAAAGGGCAGAGCTTTCCAATCTATATAATATAATATAGAATATAATATTCCCAAATATAATAAAGATATTATATTTGGTGGCCTATTCTTACTTAGGGAGCTACTCTGCCTCCTTTCCAATCCAAAGATGAACAATGGAGATTGATAATGATGATGATGAAGGAGGAAGAAACATGATGATGATTACACAAGAAGAGTTTTTTCCCAAACACCATCATTCTGCTAAATAAATAATTCCCTCAACACTGTCAAACTATTTACTAAGCCTGCAGTACTGTTGTTACTATTACTGTTATTCCTCCCATCTTTCCTTTCACCCATCTCCTCCCACTTATGACTTGTACGACTGTAACCTTGTTGCTTGTATCCTAATGATTTTTATTGACTGTTTCCTTGTATGATTTGATTGCTTATTGTACCCTATGACTAAGTGTTGTACCTTATGATTCTCGACTCTTGACGAATGTATCTTTTCTTTTATGTACACTGAGAGCATTTGCACCTAGACAAATTCCTTGTGTGTTAATCACACTTGGCCAATAAAGAATTCTATTCTATTCTATTCTATTCTATTCTATTCTATTCTATTCTAT
>BLBF01000055.1:17228129-17284662 GCA_015471245.1 Laticauda colubrina | reverse complement strand
ATTCTATTCTATTCTATTCTATTCTATTCTATTCTATTCTATTCTATTCTATTCTATTCTATTCTATTATCACCCCGTTCCCCACAGATCCTATTCAACATCACAGTCAATGACTGCAATATGCTCTACCTGTAGTTGCCCCTGAAGATTGTTTGGAAGCTTCAACTGGTCCTCAGTGCAGAGGAGTGGGCAGTGACAGACATGCCTCAGTATGCCTGTACAACACCTCTTCTTCCTAAGCTGCAATGGTTGCCAGTTTGTGTCTGCACGCAATTCAAGAGGCCGATTATGACTTATAAAGCCCTACATGGAATAAGGCCTGGTTATCTGTTTTCCTGTAGTCTCTGCCTGGAAAGTTCAATCCAACAAGATTGGTTAACTTTACAGTTAAGCAGTGCCAAATATCAGTACCCAGGACACCTGCCTTCTCTGTTATGGTTCTCTGACCTCTAGAATGAGGTTCCCCCTGAGATGTATGTGGTGTTCCAAAAGGCCTTAAAATTTGGCTTTTCTCCCAGGTGTTGGGTAGGGTGCTTGACATGTTTGCATTGTTAACTGGATTTGAGATCTTGTTACTGTTACCAGCTTTAGGAAACTATACTGTTGCTTTGTTTTTATGTTGTGATCTGCCCAGGATCAATTAAACACAGAGAGCTAGGTCTCTGCAATGCATTCTTTGTAACTATAAATTCATTTACATTTTAGATTTCATTACTTTGTTGATATTGATAGATTTAGATACTTTACTTTGTTGTAATTTTAGATATTATCGTGTTTAAGCCCCTGTCACACTGCACCAATGGATGCAAAGAGGATGTAAAACAGACAAAAAAGCTTGCCATCCGTTGGTTAACGCGATGTACTCACTGCCTCCATTTTGCTTCCTCTCTATCCGTCCAGCATCCGTCTATTGACGTTTCATCCGCTCAGAAAGTTTTGAGCTGCCCAAAACGTTTGCGCGGAAAATGTATCCAGTTCGTCCGTTATGCATCTGCTACGCATCCGTTCTGCATCCGTTACGCATCCGCTATATCCGCTAGGCATCCGCTGCGCATCCGTGCAACTCGCATCCGCTCGGACGCAGGGAGGAAGCGGAACGGATGCGGAATGGATGCATAACGGATGCAGCACGGAAACAAAGCATTTAAAATGGAAAAAACGTTCACAGAGGGGACCTATCTTGGATATTAAGGATGTCTATAGGATGCCTAGAGGATGCCTAGAGGATGCAAAGGACACCTATACTGCCTATAAAAAGGGGGAGCAACACATCTGGATCTCACTTTCAGAACAGCAGTCCTGCGGTGCAGACCTCTGCAGCCTTCATCTGCCTCTTCCTCTTCCACAGCATCTAGTCATGTCCACCGTGGATCATAACACAGTCCTTTTGGCAGTCACCATCCTTCTGCAACAGTGCGAAGCCATCTACAGGCTCTGTGAACTCTACTACGGGAAGAAAAAGGGGTGGCCAAGAAGCGTCTGGGTACGAAGATAGTTTGCCAGAAGAGCAGAGGACAGACTGTACAACAAGCTGATGGTGGAGCTCAGGAACGAAGACACTCGTGCATTCCAGAACTTCATGAGGATGCCTCCAGCCATGTTTGACGAAGTTGTGGAACGGCTGAGACCCAGGTTGACCAAGGAAAACACCAACCTCCGGTCCAGCCTGGAACCTGGGCTCAAGGTGGCACTCACTCTGCACCACCTGGCCTCAGGGACCACCTACAGGAGCATGCAGTACGGCTGGAGGGTGCCATCCAACACCATCAGCATTGTGGTCAGAGAAGTGGTGCAGGCCATCATCGAAGAATACAAGGAGGAGCTCCTCTAGTGCCCCTCCACTGAAGAAGGATGGAAGAAAGTTGCAGAGCAGTGATATCAGAGGTGGAACTTCCCCCACACCGTTGGAGCCATAGATGGCAAGCATGTGGCCTGCAAAGCTCCAGCCAAGTCGGGGTCCACTTATTTCAATTACAAGGGCTTCTTCATCATCATCCTCTTCGCCATGGTCGATGCTGACTACAAGTTCATGTACATCGATGCTTCAGGCAGCGGCTCCTCTTCAGGTGCCCAGGTATACAACGCCAGTCACCTCAAGGAGGATCTGGAACGCAACCTCATCGTGGGCTTCCCAGATCCAGACCCCCTGCCCAACGACACGCAAAATGTGCCCTACTTCATCGTGGGGGATGATGCCTTCTCCCTCAGAACCGACCTTATGAAGCCCTACACCTCCAAATACCTCACCCGTGAAGAGAGGATCTTCAACTACAGGCTGTCCAGGGCAAGGCAGGTGGTGGAGAATGCCTTTGGCATCCTGGCCAACAGGTTCCAGGTACTTCTCACCACCATGCAGCATCACCCACAGACCGTGAGGAGGATCATGGAAGCTTGCTGCATCCTGCACAATCTCATGCGCACCCGCTACCCAGTCTTGCAGAACAGGCTCGTGGACCTCCAACAAGGCAATGGGGGCATGGAGCCTGGTGAATGGAGGCAAGGGCGAAACCTGATAGACACTCAGGATGTGCAAGGCCCCAACAGAGCCTCACGTGAAGGGAAGAAGCAGCGCAACCTCCTGAAACACTGGTGCAACTCCCCAGCTGGAGCAGTGGAGTGGCAAGACAGGATGGTACATGCTTAAAGGATGCTTCCTTCAGCCTGTCTCATCACACTGATGACATTGGGCCATGTATGTTGAATGGCCCTACAATGAACAGGGCATTTAATAAAGAGTTGTGTTTATGTTGAAATGTGTTGATGAATGATTAAATTGTAATTGATAATGAAGGACCATAGGTGTGGCACCTGGGAGGGTGGACCATACAGTCCCACTATGCTTTCACTGGAGGTTTATCTATCCCAGAGCTATTACCCATCCCAAAGGTAGATCTGCCCATCCCACAGGTATCCCTGCCCATCCCACAGCTATCTCAACTCATCCCACAGCTATCTTAACCCATCCCACAAGCATGCAAAGGCTTAAACCATTTCTAAAAGTTTCCAGCAAGACTTTATTAAAAAAAAGAAATGAAGCAAGTGTGTGAATCAAAAATAGACTTTATTAACAACAAGCTATAAGACAAAAATGAGTCTCTGGCACTCCTCTTGGTCACTCAGTCTCAGGGGTGAAGGGTGCAGGTGCTGTGGAGGTGGCTGGTGCTGGAGTGCTTGTCATCAGCTCCTCCAGAAGCAGAAGCAGCAGAAGCCCCAGCCCCAGCCCCAGAAGAGCGAGCCCGTGCTGCAGAAGCCCCAGCAGAACCAGAGTGAGGGCCAGGGGGCGGGATGGTAGCCCTGTCCCTCTTGCAAGGGCTGGCAGCAGATGGCTGAGGCTTGCTGTGCTTCCGCATGGTTGTGGGGTTGCTGGCTGGCAGGGAGGCTGGCAGGAACCAAGGTTGGCAGGAAGGCTGGCAGGGAGGCAGGCACCAAGGCTGGCAGGAAGGCTAGCAGGCAGGCAGGCACCAAGGCTGGCAGGAAGGCTGGCAGGCAGGCAGGCAGCAAGGCTGGCAGGCAGACATGAACCAAGGCAGGCAGCAAGGCTGGCAGGCAGACTGGCTGGCAGCAAGGCTGGCAGGCAGGCATCCAGCAAGGTTGGCAGGGAGGCTGGCAGCAAGGCTTGCAGGCAGGCAGACAGCAAGGCTGGCAGGGAGGCTGGCACCAAGGCTGGCAGGAAGGCTGGCAGGGAGGCAGGCACCAAGGCTTGCAGGCAGGCATGCAGGCAGGTCAGGGAAGGCTGTCAATCCATCTGGCAGCAGGTCTTTCCTCAGAATGGTGACCTGCTTCCGAGCTGCTTCCCTTTATATCCACGGGGCTTACGCAATGCATCCTCCCCGCATGCGCAATTAACGCTCGGCATCCGTTAGGCTTCTGCTGTGCATCCGCTATGCATCCGCTGTGCATCCGCTGTATCCGTTCCGCATCCGCTTTGCTGAGGTCCTCCGGAAGCCTAGCGGATGTGCCATCTGCTCCCATCCGCTGGGCTTCCGTTCCTCATCTGCTTTCCATCCGCTCTGCGTCCTCCCCCATCCGTGTTATCCGCTCCTGTTATGCAAATTTTTGCCCCTTTTGAGAGCGGATAACAACGGATGGAACATTTTGCTCGTCCGTTGTGTCTGTTTTGCATCCGTTGGGCAGTGTGACAGGGCCTTTAATATAATTTTAGTGTTTATGCTAGAATTTAATACGAGCTGGATCCTGAATCTCACTTCTAGATGCTAGTAAGGCTATTTAATAAATGTATTTTAACTTTCCCCTGAATTTTATTTTGTTAATTATTTTACTGGTCTTTTGACTGCAATAAATTGAAATTGAACTGAATCAATTAGAAGATGGGATTTATGTAAAATAACACACATATATGTGTGTGTGTGTGTGTGTGTGTGTGTGTGTGTGTGTGTGTGCTGTTCAGCTTCCTTCGGGTATTATCCCACGTCATTGTAGTGCTTTTAAAGTTGTAGCAACGTTTTAGCAGAATCTCATCTGCCATCATCAGGCTTCTGTATTGAGTTTGTATGTGGGTCAGAGTCTCACAGTCGTTGGTTTTAAATTTGAGGCTAGCCTATTATTGTGGCAGGATGTTTTTTTCTACATCCTGATTGGTTGGGAGCCTTGGTCTGTGTTTATTGGACTTGGAGTTTGTTTGATTGGTGTTTCTGGTTTCTTCTGTCTGTTTTGTGGCTTTGATTGGCTGGCAACACTCTGTTCCTGTATTGGAGGCTTTCAGTGCAGTTTGGCTTCGTGTGAAAGGATGGCTATTATCTATTAGGAAGCCAGGTTTCATCTGGGTGCCTGGTGTGGGGTTGTTTGAGCTGGAGGCATCAGAGGGAGTCTGTTTGTGCCCAGGTGTTTGCCTGGCTTGTGGTGTGGAGATCTTTCTATTTGAGAGTGCAGGCTTCCAAATGATTGACAGTCTGGTGGAATCATCTCTTCTATTCATGCTTTCAGGTCTTTTTTCAATCTCTATGGCTTCTTTGATGATTCTGTGGTTGGGGTTTTCTATAGTGGCCAGGGTTTTAGTGCCATTGAAGTTGATGTTGTGACCTCTGGTTTTAATGTGTTGGACTAGTGAGGAGGTGTGTTCCAGCTTTTTTACTGCATTTTTGTGTTCATCCAGGCAGGTACTTATTCTTCTATTGGTCTGTCCAATGTATGTGGCCGGGCATGATGCACAGGGAACTTTGTATATGCCTTGGTTTTCCAGGTCAATTTTGTCTTTGGGGTTTTTAAGGATGGCTGCTATTTTTTTATCTGTTTTGAAGGCAGTCTTGATGTGATGCCTGTGTAGTATCTTATTTAGTTTGTCTGTAGTACCTCTTATGTAGGGCAGGACGGCTGTTCCATAGGTCTGTTGATCTTCTAGGTCTCTGTTATGTCTTGGTGTGTTTTTGTGGATCAAGTTGGTGATTTTGTTTTTGTGGAAGCCGTTGGCTGTCAATACTTTAGTCAGGGTGCATAGTTCAGTCTTTATATGTGTCTTGTCTGCCAGACGTTTGGTTCTGGTAATTAGTGTTTTGGCCACGGAATTTATCTGTGCTGGGTGGTGGTGGGATTGGGCGTTGAGGTAGCAGTTGGTGTGTGTTTTCTTCTGGTATACGGTGTGTCCCAGTGTGCCATCTGTTCTTTTGTAGATTAGTACATCTAAGAAAGGTAGTTGTTTGTTTATTTCCATTTCCATGGTGAACTTGATTTTGGGGTGTGTGCTGTTTAGGTGTGTTAGGAAATTGTTTAGGTTTTCTTTTCCATGGGGCAAATCACAAATGTGTCATCGATGTATCTTAGCCATAGTTTGGGTTTGTGGATGGCATTAGCCAGGGCTCTGGATTCGAATTCTTCCATGAACAGATTTGCAATGACGGGTGACAGTGGTGATCCCATAGGGGCTCCTTCAATTTGCTTGTATCTTTGTCCTTTGTATATGAAATATGTGTTGGTTAGGCAGTGTTCTGTTAGTTCCATGAGGTCTTTAGCTGGTTGGTATTTATTTTTGATGATTTCAAGAGTTTCTTTTATCGGGACTTGAGTGAATAGTGAAACCACGTCGAAACTTACAAGCAGATCTTCTTGTTCCACGTGTAGATCTTTGATCATTTCTAAGAAGTGGTATGAGTTTTGTCCATATGAAGCTGCGGTTTCAGCATGAGGCTGTAGTTGTTTTGCTAAGTATTTAGCTAGGTTTTGTAATGTTGCTCCTATGGAGCTGACTATGGGTCTGAGAGGTATGCCTTCTTTGTGTATTTTTGGGAGGCCGTATAATTTGGGGCATCTAGAAGATTTTTCTCTTGGGATGATCGTCTGTTGGATTTCTTTGCTTATGTGGCTGGTTATAATTTTCTTCTTGGTTGATTTTTCTAGATATGTGGTTGGGTCTGTGTTTATAGGTTTGTATGTGGAGTCTTGGAGTAGGTCTGTCAATTTTGTTTCATAGTCTTTTCTGTCCATTTCTACTGTGGCATTTCCTTTGTCTGCTGGGAGTATTATTATGCTGTTATCATTTTTCAGGGTTTGTAACGCTTTGAATTCATCTTTTTGCAAATTATTTTTTAGTGGTTTCGTTGTGCATAAGATGTGAGTAACCTGGTGTCTTATTCTGTCAGCTTCATCTGTATTTAATTTGGTTAGGCTGGATTCTACTGCACATATGATGGATTCTGTTGGGATTTTTTTGGGTGCTATGGCATAATTGAATCCTTTGGATAGAACGTCTGTTTCTGTTTTGTTGAGTTCTCTGTTGGAAACGTTGTATACTAGTTGTTTCAGGTGTTGTGGTGGGTTATTGGGAATTTTCTTGTCATTTTCTAATTTTTTCAGTTTTCTTGAGAGTTTATCATTTTTATAAGTGTTTTCAGTTTCAGCTCTCCAAGTGGTAAGTTGTTTGATCTTATCCCAAAGTAGAGGGTGGATTTTGCTGCTCAATTCCAGGTGTAGTGCTAGCAAATCTTTGTTTAACTGATCTAATTGGAATCTTTTACTGTGAACTTCATTTCTGAGTAGAGATATCTCTGTCCTTTTCAGGATACGTTTGGTAGCTGCTGTGTTCTTATGAAATGTTAATTTGAAGCAGGTTGGTGTTACATTGTTGTCTCTGCAGCTGCATAGGAATTTTAGGTCACATAGTATTCCTGCTCTTTTAACTTCCAGCTTCTCATAGCTTTTGATCTGGCTGTTTATTTCCTCCCCGTAGAGGTCAAATATTTGTTTTCTTAGGCTTTCGCGGATACTTACATGTGTGCTGTTTAGCTTCCTTCGGGTATTATCCCACGTCATTGTAGTTCTGTTAAAGTTGTAGCAACGTTTCAGCAGAATCTCATTTGCCATCCTCAGGCTTCTGTATAGAGTTAGTTCCTGGTTTCAAATATATATATTGTATAGGTTTGCCAATCTAATTTGTATAGTGTCCAGGGATGCTACAGTGGTGTCAAGGGATGTTATATGGGTTTCAATGGTATCGACTCTTTCAAACAGGGTAATGTATTTTTGTAGTTTGGATCTGTATGGCAGACAGAAATATGTATACAAACTCAATACAGAAGCCTGATGATGGCAGATGAGATTCTGCTGAAACGTTGCTACAACTTTAAAAGCACTACAATGACGAGGGATAATACCCGAAGAAAGCTGAACAGCATACATATATATATATATATATATTCAGTTTTGACCATGTGATTGCAGGGGCATTGCAACAGTCATAACTTTGAGCAAATATCCTAAATGTCATTCATTCAGACCATCTTATGGTTGCTGAATGAATGGTCATTAAACAAGGATACCTGTACTGCATTGGGAGAACAGTACAGTACTTCAATCCTCAGTCACCATATGTTTGAACTATTCCAATGCACTCTAATTGAGATCACTCAGAAATGGAACAGGGTGTGAACAGAGTGGCATGAGTATACCATCATATGCTCACTTAACACTGATGCTTAGTGAAATGGCACCATTTACCACTAGGATGGTGGTTATTATCAATTAAAAAACACTTCATATTCTATTTGTATTATTTCATGATATGCACTGTTCTGAATTATGATAGAATCATGTGACTATAAATGTATAGTTGTATCCAGTTGTATCCAATTCTTAGGGGCAGTATCCATCTCCTTTTCTTAGCCAACGGAGCCAGAACTGTCCAAATATATTTTTGTGGTTGTGTGGCCAGCATGACTACATGCCAAGGCACATGGAATGTTGTTATCTTTCTACCAAGATGGTACCCATTAATCTACTTATTATTAAACTAAATCTTCTCTTTCTCCCATTATTCTCTTCCTGCCCTAATTTTTCCCATTCATACAACCCTGTACAATGCTGTTACCACACTAGGACTGGAACAGCTAGTAACAAACAATACTAGACTTGATCTCATCTTCTGCAACAGTTTGAATTCAATTTATGGAATATAAATTAATGAACCCTTTTCCAACAGTGACCACAGCATGACTGACTTGTGTCTCAAATATGTCCTCACAAAATTCACCATAACGAGAGGATCCCCAATTATAACTTCAAATAAGGCAACTATGATCTTAAAGACAACGATCTCTCATTTCTTGATTGGGAAATTCCATTCACTGGATGCAATACTGTTGAAGACCATTACAACATATTTTTACTTGAAGTCAAAAGAGTCATCAAACTATATGTACCAATAACAACTCCCCAAACAAACAAACAAAAAAACGAATTACCCATAACAATAAGGAAGCTCCAATCCAAAAAGAAATCCCTTTGGGGGAAAAACAAATCTGGTCACATTGCTAACTTTAAAAGCTGATACAAAAATTTATGCCATCAGATAAAGACTGAATGTACCAATTATCACACTAAACAGGAGGAAAACCTTCTATGCACCAATTCCACCCACGCTTTCTACAATTTTGTAAACAACAAACTAAAAGACTCAAGGTCCATCCCACCCCTGAAAGGACCTAATGGTAAAGGCTGCAACAATGACACTATTAAAGCCAACCTCTTTCACACATTCTTTGGGTAAGTATTTGTAAACAGCAATGGATCATGCCCAGTATTTCCTCGTTGAACTACAGACAACTACAGTGGTCTAATACATATCGATTTTACAGAAGACAATGTTGAAAAAGCACTATGCGATCTAAAAACATCTTTATCTATTGGACCGGACGGAATATGTGCCTACTTCTTTAAAAAAACCTACCCCCTGCCATAGCCAAACCTCTAAGCATAATCTTTGAAAAATCTTTCAGGACCAGCTCCTTGCCAAATCTATGGTCACTAGCCACAATCATTCCCATCTTCAAAACGGGAGACCCCAGCCTAGTTGAAAATTACAGACCAATCTCTTTATGCTGTGTCACCTGTAAAGTCATGGAATCAATTATTAACCAATCCATTATCCTCCACTTAGAGACAAACAACCTACTCTCTAACAAACAGTTTGGTTTCAGAAGGAAACTGTCCTGTAATCTGCAACTCTTAGACTGTAAAAATATATGGACGACACAATTTAATCGGGGCAAAGCAATTGATGCAATTTACATAGACTTCTGTAAAACCTTTGATTCAGTGGTACATGACAAACTACTCCTAAAACTAAGGTCTTATGGTATCTCTGGATACCTGCATAACTGGATAGAAGCATTCCTGTCAAACAGGCAACAAATGGTCAAAATTGGGAGTGTCGTATCAAATCCTGTACCTATCAATAGTGGTGTCCCCCAAGGCAGTGTTCTAGGACTAACTCTCTTCATACTCTATATTAATGACCTCTATGATTATATTAAGAGCAACTGCATTCTCTTCGCTGATGATGTGAAGCTATTCAACACCACTGACAATGCTGCTACCCTTCGAAAAGACCTCGACTATGTATCAGAATGGTCAAACAAATTACAACTTCAAATCTCAACAAATAAATGCTCTGTCTTACATATTGGCAAAAAAAATCAAAAATAAAATACAATCTGAATAGTCAAGACCTTGTTGATGACAAAAACTTTGTCAAGGACCTTGGAGTACTCATCTCAAATGATCTGAATGCTAGAGCCCACTGTAACTACATAGCCAAAAAGGCATTAAAAGTTGTTAACCTAATCCTGTGTAGCTTTTTCTCTGGTGATATCACTCTACTAACTAGAGCATACAAAACATTTGCTAGACCGATACTTGAATACAGGTCATCAGTCTAGAACCCGCATTACATATCTGATATTAATACAATTGAGAAAGTCCAGAAATATTTTACGAGAAGAATCCTCCACTCCTCTACTCGTAAGAGAATACCTTATGCCACCAGACTTGAAATTTTAGATCTAGACAACCTAGAACTAAGCTGCCTTTGGTTCGATCTAAGTATAGTATATAAAATTATATATTGCAATGTCCTACATATCAATGAATACTTCAGCTTCAACCAAAATAATACAGGAGCACAAAATAGATACAAACTAAAGATAAACCGCACCAAACTTGATGGCAGGAAATACGACTTCAGCAATAGAGTAGTCAATGTCTGGAATACTCCACCTGATTCTTGGTTTCTTCCCCAAACCCCAAGATCTTCAACATTAGACTGTCTACTATTGACCTCACCCTTTGCCTAAGAAGTCTGTAGGGGGCATGCATAAACACACCAAAACGTGCCTACTTTCCCTGTCCAATTGTTTCTTTTTTTTCTTATTCTTATCCATTCATGTATTTATAACCATGTTTATACTTATACCTGTTATCTAATAATTGTTTGACAAATATTGGAACAGTTAAATTTGCATGGTTTCAAATGTCTAGATGGAGAGGAGGTGGGGTAAATAACAAGAGCTCACCCATCCCATAGCACTCAGGTCTCAAACCTGGGCTGTCAGCTTTCCAGCCAGCATCTCAAACATTGAGCTATTGTGTCCCTCTTGTCTATAAATGTAATAAATAAAAAATAAATGATGAAGTACCTCACCATGAGAACTCAAAATCTGTAACTCAGTGAATGTTCAGGACTGGCTCTACTAATGAGCAATGTGAATTTCAGGAACTGTAGTAATAATAATTATTGAATTTCTTTATTAATTTACTTGAATCGCCACTGTGGGGGGAGATAATGCACTGAGAATGTACCATCATGTTTAAATATGGCAAAATATGGTGAAATAACTTGGCTGGTTCTAAATTCCTTGTTGGGAAGGGAGAACAATTTGTCTAGCTCTGACTCTCTAATGGTCATCGCTCAACCTCCATCCCTCAATTCAGAGTTCCTATTTTTCAAATATATTTTGGCAGACAAGGCAGAAAAATCCCACAAATACCACCATTTCCTCAGAAATAAAAATGCAACAGAAAAGCAAAAATGCAAAAATTTAACAACTAGCACTTGGCACCATTTAGGGCAGCCAATCTTTGTCATGCTAACTCACAAGCCAAGAAGATATTGGCAACGATTTATGTTCACAACTTACGACCACAACTGAATCCAAAATTTCTGTTGCTGAGTGAGACAGTTGTTAAGTGAGTTTTATGACTAAACATTTTATGACTTTTTATGTCTTTATGACTAGCCCATTTTATGACTTTTCTTGCCACAGTGGTTAAGGGAATCATTGCAGTTAGTAACAAAGATTTAAAATGAATCTGGTTTTCCCCATTGACTTGGGGAAGGTTGCAAAAGCCAATCACGCGACCCCTGGAGACAGCAATTGTCATAAAGTGGAACCAGTTGCCAAGCATCCAAATTTTAATCATGTGACCATGGGGAGGCTGCAATGGACATAGGTAGGAAAAAAGGTCATAAGTCACTTTTTTCAGTGCTGTTCAGTGGTGGGATTCAAAAAAACTTACTAATGGTTCTGTGGGCGTGGCATGTGTTGTTTGGAAGGCGTGGCTTGGTGGGCGTGGCAGGGGAAGGATACTGTAAAATCTCCATTCCCTCCCCACCCCACTAACCTGCTTTCCAGCTCCGTTCTTCTGTGCAGGGCAACAAAAGAAGACCCAGCTGATCAGCTAGGACTTGGGAGGCAATGAATAGATGGGGGTGGGGCCAGTCAGAGGTGGCATTTGCCAATTCTCCTAACTACTCAAAATTTCCACTATCGGTTCTCCAGAACTGGTCAGAACCTGCTGAATACCCACCTCTGGTGCCGTTGTAACTTCAGTCACTAAACAAATGTCTATAAGTCGAGAACTATCTGTACTGATTAGCAGAATTGAAAAATCATTTGAAGATTCCTCCCCCCCCCCCAAAATCTTTTTAAACTAGGAAGTTCAGGAGAAGTCCATTTTGTTGATAAAAAATAAGTTCAAATTAACATGAAGTTAAAAATGGCTTGGCAGAAGCTCTCACCACTCCCTAATGGTATTTCATTTGTTGTAGCCCCTGGGGAAAATCCTTTCTAATGTAAGACTTGTCATAAGTACTGACATGGAGGATTATCTAGAATAATTATTTTTTTTAAAAAAAGGATGTGTAAACAGATCTCTAAAGCATATTCACATCCGGCCTATTTAAGCAGTCATGATAGTTGCCTCGACACATGTAAGGAAGCAGAAGAGACTAAATTAGAAACATGCAGAGAAACGGAAAGTAGATTAGCAGGATTGATTTAGAAATTGAAGAGTAGTTATAATCCAACGTGAAAATAAATGGAGTATATTATGAATTATTTAGCGCTTAGGATGTGATAATGTGACTAATACTAGCCAATAATATGTGACTAATACTAGCCAATAATAATTTTTAGGACTAACCAAATTTGCCAACAAATTTAAAAAATTATGTGTTATTATTGTTTCTGTATTTTTGAAATTGTACATTTTTAAATTTGTGAATAAAATTGTTTTTAAAACCTTAAAAAAAAGAGATATTAAGTTTGAATCTTTTGATCAACAGTTTTGGTCCTTCGTTATATAACCTGTCAAAATTGTTTACATCCAAAATTTCCATTTTCTCTGGGTCTTGAATACTCCTGGAATAACAGAATAATAAAACAACAGAGTTGGAAGGGACTTTGGAGGTCTTCTAGTCCAACCCTGTGCTCAGGCAGGAAATACTCTACTACTTCAGACAAATAGTCCAATCCCTTCTTTAAAAACTCCAGTGAGGCAACTTCTGGAGGCAAGCTTTTCCACTGATTGTTCTCACTGTCAGCAAATTTCTCCTTAATTCCAGATTGCTTCTCACTTTGATTAGTGTTCATCCTTTGCTTCTTGTCCTGCCTTCAGGTTCTTTGTTTGGAGAATAGGTTGACCCTTTCTTCTTTGTGGTAGTCTCTTAGATATTGGAACACTACTGTCACCCCTTGAAAGAATTGTATCAGCATTTCCACATCACCCGAATTTCCATCCTACCAATCTGTTACAAACAATGTAGAACTGCACCTCATGAATTTCCCCTTGGGGGGAAAAAAGTCCATGCAAACTACTGCCAACCAGACACAGTAGACAAGACATGAGAGAATGAATTACATATAAGACCAAAACTGTGGATAGATTATGTTAAAGAAAAACAACAACCCTGCATTGATGCTCTTATAGTTAGAATATAAAATCAATACTGCAGCACATTCACATTGTTGCCAAACAACTGACCAGGAGTTGCATAAGAATTTGTCCTCTTTATTTGGTGCTTTGAATAAAAGTCCTGAAAGAATCCATAAAATGCATGCTTCTAAGTTTATTACACAAAACAAGCAGTTGTCCCAATGAAATCTATCATTTTTGTTTCTCATATGGGCAGAGATGAAAACAAGACCGTTTCCAGTGAAAAGCTGGGGCTTGCCATGAAATGTCTCTTTGTCAAACAGAAATTAAATCTTCGTGATACAACTAAAAAAATCAAGATACACTCTTTGTATAAAGCCCATGTCACACTGCACCAACGGATGCAAAGAGGATGTAAAACGGACAAAAAAGCTTGCCATCCGTTGGAAAACGCGATGCATCCATTGTGTACGCATTGCGTACGTCTTTCATATACTCTATCCGTCAAACATCCGTCTACTGCTATTTCATCCGCTCAAAAAGTTTTGAGCTGCACAAAACTTTTTGAGCGGATGAACTTTCCGCCGTGTACGATCTACATCCGCGACACATATGGGAAACAAATGTTCTACGTCCGTTGTCATCCATTACATGTCCGATGTATCCTCTGGGCATCCTCTGGGCATCTGCGCAACTCACATCCGCTCCAGTGGAAAGCGGAAAGAGGGAGGAAGCGAAAGGTATGCGGAACGTCCACACAGCGTTAGTAGCACGGACATAGAAAGGATGAAAGCAGATGCAGCTCGGATATAAAGCATTAAAACGGACAAAACGTTTGTATATGGGACGTATCTCGGATATTTAGGATGTCTGGAGGATGCCAAGAGTATGTGGAAGGACACCTAGCGGAAAATCGACATTTCCTATAAAAAGGGGGAGGAAATCACCTGGATCTCACTATCAGTCCAGCAGCTCTGGTGTGCAGACCTCTTCAGCCTTGCTCTTGCTCTTCCAAATCATCCATTGATGTCCACCATGAATCATCACACACTCCTTTTGGAAGCCGCCATCATTCAACACCAGAACCAAGCCCTTTTCAGACTGTTTCACCTTTTCTACGCAAGGAGAAGGAGACGTCCAAGAGCTGTCTGGGTCCGAAGATGGATCGGGAGAAGAATGGAGTTTGGACTCTATGACAAGCTGATGGTGGAGCTGAGGAATGAAGACACTCGCGCATTCCAGAACTTCATGAGGATGCCACCAGCCATGTTTGACAAAGTTGTGGAGCGTCTGAGACCCAGGTTGACCAAGGCAAACACCAACTTCCGGCCCAGCCTGGAACCTGGGCTTAAGGTGGCACTCACTCTGCGCCACCTGGTCTCAGGGACCACCTACAGGAGCATGCAGTACGGCTGGAGGGTGCCACACAATAGCATCAACATTTTGGTCAGAGAAGTGGTGCAGGCCATCATCGAAGAATACCTGGAGGAGCTCCTCGAGTGCCCCTCCATTGAAGAAGGCAGGAGGAAAGTTGCAGAGCAGTGGTATCAGAGGTGGAACTTCCCCCACACCGTTGGAGCCATAGATGGCAAACACGTGGCCTGCAAAGCTCCACCCAACTCAGGGTCCAATTGTTTCAACTACAAGGGCTTCTTCAGCATCATCCTCTTTGCCATGGTCAGTGCTGACTACAAGTTCATGTACATCGATGCTTCAGGCAACGGGTCAGCTTCAGATGCCCAGATATACAACGCCAGTGACCTCAAGGATGGGCTGGAACGCAACCTCATCATGGGTTTCCCAGATCCAGACCCCCTACCCAACAACACACAAGATGTGCCCTACTTCATCGTGGGGGATGACGCCTTCTCCCTCAGAACCTACCTCATGAAGCCCTACACTTCCAGATACCTCACCCGTGAAGAGAGGATCTTCAACTATAGGCTATCCAGGGCAAGACGGGTGGTGGAGAACGCCTTTGGCATCCTGGCCAACAGGTTCCAGGTACTTCTCACCACCATGCAGCATCACCCAGGGACTGTGAGGAGCATTGTGGAAGCTGGCTGCATCCTGCACAATCTCATGCGCACCTGCTACCCAGTGTTGCAGAACAGGCTTGTGGATCGTCAACAAGGGAATGGGGACATGGAGCCTGGTGAATGGAGGCAAGGACAAAACCTGATAGACACTGTGGATGTGCAAGGCCCCAACAGAGCTTCACGTGAAGGGAAGAAGCAGCGCAACCTCCTGAAACACTGGTGCAACTCCCCAGCTGGAGCAGTGGAGTGGCAAGATAGGATGGTAGATGCTTAATGGATGCTTCCTTCAGCCTGTCTCATCACACTGATGAGATTGTGCCATGTATGTTGAGTGGCCCTACAATGAACAGGGCATTCATAAAGGGCATTCATTTATGTTGAAATGTGTTGATGAATGATTAAATTGTTATTGATAATAAAGGACCATATGTGTAGCAGCTGGGTGGGTGGACCATACAGTCCCACGATGCTTGCACTGGAGGTTTATCTATCCCACAGCTATCCTTACCCATCCCACAACTATCCTTATCCCACAGCTATCCTTACCCATCCCACAGCTATCCATCCCACAGCTATTCTTACCAATCCCACAAGCATGCAAAGGCTTAACCCTTTTTTTCAAAGTTTTCCCCAACACTTTATGAAATAAAAAAAATGAACCAAGTGTGTGAAGCAAAGATAACCTTTCTTAATAACAAACTGTATGACTTTATTAAAAAGCAAAATGACCCAATTAAAGTGTCTTAAGCAAAGGTAAAGTGAACAGGTAACAACTCAATCTCTGGCACTCTTCTCAGTCACTCTGAGGTGTGCCCATAGTCTCAGATGTGAAAGGGCCAGGGACTGTGGAGGTGGCTGTTGCTGGAGTACTGGTCTGAGGTGCCATTGGGGTGCCTAGCCCCGAGAGTACAACAGGAGATGGTATGTGGAGGAAGCTCTCAGAGAGCTGACTCAGTCCCGTGAGGTTGAAAGGCCCTTCATCAAGTACCTGGGATGTGAGGCCCAAGACTGATGACAGATGTTCTGACGAAGGCTTGACTGTGGGGTGGAGGAAGGACGAGTGTAGTGGGGCTGTCTGGTCTGCAGCTGGGTCAGGTGAGGCATCTGTGGTGAGCAATGAACCTGGGCCTGGACTGGGAAGGGCTGCCTCTGGTATGGAAAGTCCTGGTAGTGGTAGGCTTGGTAGGCGAGGGGCTGTTGAAATCCATGGAAGGGCTGTGACATTGCTTCGGGTGGAGGAGCAGACCTGGAGTGGGTAAGAGCAGGTTCAGCTGGGCCTGGAGGGTGGTGCAGAAGACCTGTGATCCTCTCCTTCATCGCCTGGTACTGGGCCTCGGGCATGTCCATGAGGGTCTGGCTCACGTACGTGATGAAGGGCTTGCGGTTCGAGGGTGGCATGTCGAAGTGGACCAGCTGGGAGAGGAGATCTGTGCTGGCTTTGATTGTGTCCCTGATCTCTAAGAGGACAGTGTGGCTCTGTCCCTCTGGTCTGCCTCTTTGCCTGCTTTCTGTGGAGGTGGAGCTGGGTGTGGGTGTGGGTTGGTCTCTGGTGGCTGCTTCTTTTTGCTCCATCTGAGACAGGGGATCCTCCACATCCTCTGGCACAGGGAGTGCAGCTGTCGGGGGAGTCTCTGTTGTGGGACCCTCCAAAGACACCTGCCTGGACATGGTAGCTGTCTCCTGGCTGGAAGAGGAGTGGCTCTCTGTGGGCTGTCTGAGGGAGAGGGTTGACAGAGGGGCTGCTCCTCGGTGGCGGATCTCACCCCCCAGGAAGCTGCACCTGGCCATGACATAGGTCTCCCGGTCAGTGAGCTTGACAGTGGCCTGCCCGGATTTCTTCAGGTGCAGCTTGCCATACCAGGTGTGCATGTGCTTCCACCACCCAAGGAGTACATCTGAAGTGTAGCCCAGGCTCTTCGCCTTCTCTCTCCACGTTGACTGCTTCCTCTTGGTGTCGTGATAGAGCCTGTGGCCCTTCCTCCACAGGTACTCGTTCTCTCTCAGCCATTCCAGCACCTCCTCCTCATGGTCTTCGGAAATGGAGTACTGTTTCCTCTCTCCCTTCTCCTTGCCTTGCCTCTTCCTCCCTCCGATAGGGGCTTCAGGGGGCTTGAGCAGCAGGGCTTTGAGGGCCTTGGGGCTGGTCCATCACAGCAGCAACAGCAGGAGAAGCACCAGCAGCACCAGCAGCACCAGCAGGAGAAGCACCAGCAGCACCAGCAGGAGAAGCACCAGCAGCAGCAACACCAGGAGCAGCAGCAGCAGCAGCAGAAGCACCAGCAGCTTCAGAGTCAGCGCCAGGGGGTGGGATGGTGGTTCTGCCCTTCTTGCCAGGGCTGGCAGGAGTAGGCACAGGCTTCCTCTTCTTCCCCATGGTGTTCTCTCAAGATGTCTCTGGTAGCAGGTCTTTCCTCTGAATGCTGACTGCTTGCGAGCTGCATCCTTTTATATCCGCGGAGCTTACGCAATTCATCCTCCCTGCAAGCGCAGTGAACGCTTTGCATCCGCTACGCATCCGCTATGCATCCTATAGGTGTCCATGATGCATCCGCGTCATCCACTATGCATCCACTCCTTCCGCTACGCGTCCGCTTTGCTGTTCTCCCATAGTAGCCCTGCGGATGTGTCAGCTGCTTCCATTCGCTTCCATCCGCTAGGCTTCCTACGAACATGCACTTTACATCCCTGCTACATCCTCCCCATGTCCGTTCCTTTCCGTTGTTGTCTGCTCTGTTTATGCAAATTTGGGGCACTTTTGAGAGCGGATAACAACAGATGGAAATTTTGCTCGTCCGCTGTGTCCTTTTTGCATACATTTTGCATCCGTTGGCCAGTGTGACCTAGCCTTAAACTCTTGAACCACCTGGAAGGAAGAAATGGCATTTATAGCATAGGATCTGTAATATAATTGAACCCAGTATTTAATATAACTGAATTCAGATAATACAACTGAACTCAATTTCAAATTGCTGCCAACAAAATAAAGTACAAATAAATATAACAAAGAAATAATTATCATTTTTATTTATCTATCCTTTTACTAAAATGATATCCCATCTATATTTTAAAGAGCTCAACATGGTATACTTATTTTTCTTTCTGATTTTGTGCTCAGGCTAAAGATTATTGTGGCCTTGATCCTTGGCCTACAAATTTACCTACCTTGACTAAGAAAAACAAAGTCCTGATAAATTTTTCCCTGAGAAAATTTGAAATTTTGTGGATTTCCAGATATTGTTTCCAGCTATATACAGCAACAGAGAGGCAGTTTGGCCTAGTGGTAAATGCACCTGGCTAGAAAGTGGTAGGCAGTGGGTTCAGGTTCTGCCTTAGCCATGGTATCCTTGGGCCAGTCCTTCTTTCTCCATCCCAGCTCACCTCACAGAGTTTTTGTGGTGCAGTGATGGGATTCAAATTTTTTACTAGTGTGGTATGGCTTGGTGGGCATGGCAGGGGAAGGTTACTACAAAATCCCATTCCCTCCATACCCCACTAACCTGCTTTCCAGCTCTGTTCTCCTATGTAGGGCAACAAAAGAAGACCCAGCCAATCAGCTGGGACTTGAGAGGCAGAGTATAGATGGGGGTGGGGCCAGTCACAGGTGGGATTTGCCGATTCTCTGAACTACTCCTAATTTCCGCTACCGGTTCTCCAGAACTGGTCAGAACCTGCTGAATACCAACCCTGTTGTGGTAGGGAAAATAGGAGGATGAAGGGGTATTGTGTGTATTCAGCACAGGAAGGAAGGAAGGAAGGAAGGAAGGAAGGAAGGCAGGAAGGCTTGTTTCAAGGGCTCCAACGTGGCAGATATTTATGAAGAAACATGGCAGCAGTCTTATTAGGCCAGCTGCCTGAGGCAGACCTGGAATACCACAAAAGGGTAGAAAGTATAGTATCTGTCATTATGACCACCATTATCCTATGGAGGAATGTGTATGCAAGGAAAGGTGGGCTAGAGAATATTATGGAGATAAAAATACACACAGTATTGCCAAGAAAACAGGAAGGGCATATAAGGCATATGAGATGTTCTGTTTCAAGTGCACATGTGACTTGTCTCTCCTTGGGTGTTACACCACCATGACAATGGCACCTACCTCCCTGCCTCAGACAAACCAGCCCTTGGGCTACTTGCAAAGCCATAAAAAGTCCATGCTCACCATAGCAACATGGATTTTCCCAACCTGGTGCCCTCCAGAAATATCAGGTTTCAATGTTTATGTTTGTCTTTCTTTATAAACTGATCTATGAGTGCCCATTAAATATGAACTTTGCAATATTTACAATAGTTACAAAAGTTGCAATGTTTATTGGCTTTATCGAGTTGCCTGGCTCCTTGCTCTGCATTTGAGTACTAGGTGAAACTCAGTGACATTTTCTGTAACAGGTGTTGTTTCCATTCAGGTCCATTCACTCCACAGGGTCAGAGTTCACTACAATGGCTCTCTTAACAACACCATATGGACAGGAATTATGGGAGCCGCGATCCAAGTCACCTGGAGAACACCATATCAGGGCAGAAGATAATCGTCAGTGATCTGACTTACAGTAAGCCTCATTTGCTGTTAAAATAACTTAAAAACAGAAGTGATGGAGTAATGGATCCAGAAGTCCTCCAATAAGCTTAGGTGACTGATGGTGACTTCAACCAGGGTAGGCCCATGTTGTACGTTTAATTTTTATCACCATCAACAATGTGGCACTTTCTAACATTATTATTACTATATCCATCCATTCATCTTTATTTCTTTTCTCTCACTTCTTTGATCTCTTTTATTTCATTTTCCCTCATCTGATTTTAAATGCCACACAGCTCTAGAGGATAACCAGTAGGTGGTGCTGAGAGGTAAACCTAACATGCTTTTACTCTTTTTCTTGAGTAATCTTCCCAAGGGCATTCATTAGTCACCTCCCTCCTCCTCCCTTTGGATAGATTTTCAGTGCATTATGGATTAAATGTGATAAGACCTAAAAGGGGCCACATGTTATCAAGATAATATATTCTCCTTCTTGAAGAAACCACATGAGTCCATTTATGTACTTCAGCAGCTTCTTATATTATTATTATTATAACTTAAAAGTATAGGGGTTAAAAGTTTAAAAGCAGCAAAAAAGAATCCCAAGGATTAATGAAGCTTATTTAGAATGAAGAAACAATGCTTTTTAAGATCTATTCTATAAGGGTTAAGGAGTGGTCTTTTGATGTGATTGTTTGGCACCACAAGCCAAAACCAGAACACCCAACCACTACAAAGGTATTAACTGAACCTTAAATACTCAATTAAAGATTATGACTCCCAAACCACCAGTAGATTCACACATCTTGTGAAGCCATATTGTTGTTTTGGTTGTTGATAGTAGTTAGCCTATTGTGTGAATCCAGCAAATAGTGGCTTGCAACCCCTGTATTATAATTTAGTACAATGTGCACAAGTAGTGATATAAGACAGTTTTGTTTAGTTGGGGGTTAAGACACCAGGCTAGAAAATGGGAGACCGTGAGTTTGAGTCAGTGGTGGGATTCAAAAAATTTTACTATCAGTTCTGTGGGCATGGCTTAGTGGGCGTGGCTTGGTGGGCATAGCAGGGGAAGGATACTGTAAAATCCCCATTCCCTCCCCAGTCCTGGGGGAAAGTTACTGCAAAATCCCCATTCCCTCCCCACCCCACTAACCTGCTTTCCAGCTCCATTCTCCTGTGCAGGGCAACAAAAGAAGACCCGGCCAGTCAGCTGGGACTTGGGAAGCAGAGAATAGATGGGGGCGGGGCCAGTCAGAGGAGGTATTTGCTGGTTCTCTGAACTATTCAAAATTTCTACTACCAGTTCTCCAGAATACCACCACTGAATACCACATCTGGTTCGAGTCCTGACTTAACCGATCTGCTCACTGGCAGAACCAGCTCGTCGGTGCCTTCCGGAAGAGTATTAGAGAGGAGGCCATTCTAATCTCTGGGAGGAGGATGTTCCAGAGAGAAGGAGTCAACACAGAGAAGGCTCTTTTTTGGGGTTCCACCTAGGGGATGGGACTCACAACATTCCCTGCCTCCCTGCTCTGATGGGTCAGGTAGATGTGATAGGCAAGAGATGGTCCCTCAGATAACCTGGTCCCAAGCCATGAAGGGCTTTAAAGATGACAACCAGCACCTTGATCCTAAAACTCTGGCTGAAGCCCAGTCTCTGCTCCTGCTATTCCTTTCAGACGTGATTGAGGTAGCCTTAGTTTTCAGCAAAGTGGACTTGTGCCTATCTCACCTTGTTTGAGATCATAAAGCCAACATCAGCTAGGTGAGCCACTTTGAGTTTTACCCTCAAATATAACAACACTCTTGATGAATCTACCTATCAGGCACAAACAGAATGTAGGATAACAGAGTTAGAAGGTATCTTAGAGGCCTTCTAGTCCAACCCCCTGCTCCAGCAGGAGGTCTACACCATTTTAGACAAATGGTTGTCCGGTCTCTGTTTGAGAGCTTCTGGTGAGGGAGCACCCACAACTTCTGATTGCTGTCACCATGAGAAAATTTTTCCTTAGTTCTAGGTCATTTCTCTTGAACTTACTGCCTGTGCAGCTTGAACTAAGAAGGCAAGAAGCTTGGAAAATGTGTGTGTGTGTGTATAGGTGTGTATTTCTCCCTCCCATCTCCCATTTCTTTCTTTCTCCTCTGACTTAATTTAGCTTCAGAAATAGGTCAAGAGGAAATCTTTTTCAAAAGCTGACCGGTTTATGTGAGTGTAGCAGTTTCACTCCCCAGTTTGGCTGGTACGATTAGGGGGAGAGCAGGAGGTAAAATTAACCTTGGGATGGAAAATGCAAGCTTGGCTTGGAAGTTTTGTAAACAGAAATCAAGGGTTGCCTCAGTGGACCATCTGCAAGTCATTGGCACCTTCAATTCCCCCTTGCAAACTTCTCCATTAATAAATTCGACAAATCAGCTTCAAAAGCAGAAAGAGAGAGAGAGAAATTGACTGCACTGTGAAATTATTCTCATTTGCAGTGTAAGCCAAAACTGTGTCATGCTTCTAGGATGGAAAACAATTCTTTGCCAACAGGACTGGAGAAGTGATTAAAAAAACTTTAAAGGGCACAACCCAGACTAACTTGAAGTCGGCATCTGTTCTGCTTTTACATTTTTCCAACTTTTTTCCCCATCAGACTGAAAAAATCTGGACCAAATTTTAGTTTTTACATGTGATCACCTTGGCAATGGAAAATACTTCAGTTTTTTTTCCTTAATATAGGGAGGAAGTGAGCTGAGTTGTAATAAAGTTGTGTTGGGTAAGGATTTTAAAACAATTACATAGGTTATCTCTTTTAAAATGTAAAATTATACGTAGAATAATATTTTGGTAAAGTTGGAGCCAAAACATATGTATACTTACATGCATAAATGCACAACCCCATTTTTCTAGTGAGAAACCTAGCTCCATTAGATCATAATTTTTTTATCATATATTTAGAAGAATTACACTATTCTGTTAATACATATTATGTTTTATCTGCTTACGATGTCAGTATCTTGGTATCATCACCTGTTACATGCATATAACATTGAATTATTTTATTTGTACTTCCATAACTGTAGAGCATAAAGCATGGTTTGTGAGTAAGTATGATGTATGAGCAACAGTCATATGGCTTTAATAAACCATGGTTTTGTATGAGATGTGAAAAAAGCAAAAAAAAAAAAATCAAATTTATCTCAGAATGCCTCAATTGTCCTCATAGCTTAAGGCTAGGCTACTAATCAAAATGACATCTTCTGGTGGGACCAGCCAAGCAAACGATGAAACAGAGATCATGATATTGCAATTCAAACTCAAGCCTTTTTGGATTTATATAACAAACAACACACCCAAGTACATAAGGAGCAATGCTTATGGCAAGACATCATAACACTGGCCATTTAGCAGAAGGCAAACAGTTGATGTTCCTTCTGAAGATCTTCCAAGTTCTTTCTTTCTTTCTTTCTTTCTTTCTTTCTTTCTTTCTTTCTTTCTTTCTTTCTTTCTTTCTTTCTCTTTCTTTCTTTCTTTCTTTTCCTTCCTTCCTTCCTTCCTTCCTTCCTTCCTTCCTTCCTTCCTTCCTTCCTTCCTTCCTTCCTTCCTTCCCTTTTAGCACATTTTCAAATGAATGTTGAACTGCAGTTCCCTATCATTTTATTTTATAAAAATTCTTCCAGTGTTTCTCAACTTGAGCAACTTGAAGAAGTGAGAACCTCAATTCCTAGAACATTCTAGCCATCTTCAAGCTGCCAAGGTTGAGAAATATATCTCCAAGCTACATACAGGTCCCAGGAGTATTCCTGAAAGTAGAAATTGGGAATCCATACTAGCTTTCCTTTTCAAAAATAATTTTAGAAACTAAAATTATAAAAATAAAATTAGAGTCAGTCTATGGGGTGTCAAACTCAATTTCTTTAAGGGCAGCATCAGATTTGTGCTTGACCTTGTGGGGCTGGGGTGGCCGTGGCCAGGGTGGGCATGGCCAGCATGACATCATTTGTGTTGGGGGGCACCTGTGGTGGCCCGAGCGCTCTGCCAGCAAAAACAGGCTCCCAGCTCTGTTTTCGGTTGCGACAGCCTCTTGCAACCTTCTGCCAGTGAAAACAAAACTCAGGAGGGCCCTATGTGTCCCTCATGAGCTCCGTTTTCGCTGGCAGAGGCAATGCAGGCCAGATCTTTATTATTTCCAGGGCAACCTCGTGGGCCAGTTCTAAACACCCCACAAGCTGGATTCGGCCCCCAGGCCTTGGGTTTGACATCCCTGGTGTAAAGCCTGGTGGGCAATATCAAATTGCCTATAAGTCAGAGGTGGTATTCAGCAGGTTCTGACCAGTTCTGGAGAACTGGTAGCGGAAATTTTGAGTCGTTCAAAGAACCGGCAAATACCATTTCTGACTGGCCCCACCCCCATCTATTCATTGCCTCTCAAGTCCCAGCTGATTGGCTGGGTCTTCTTTTGTTGCCCTGCACAGGAGAACGGAGCTGGAAAGCAGGTTAGTGGGATGGGGAGGAAATGGAGATTTGCAGTAACTTTCCCTCAGGTGTAGGGAGGGAAAGTTACATCCATCAAGCCATGCCGAGCAAGCCATACCCACCAAGCCACCCCACACCCACCAAGCCATGCCCACAGAACTAGTAGTAAAAAATTTTAAATTCCACCACTAGGCGTATTACCATATCCAGGTACATTGGACACCTTTAGTGTAGGTTTTGTAAGCACTGACCACAGATTAAAACTATCTCTAGTCCAATTCTCCCGGTGCCAAGACTTCCAGTGATAGAAATGCTAACCAGGATATTTTATTTCCTTGGAACAAGGTCACTGGGGGCATATATTGTTTCTGTGATGTGGTTTATTTATACTTATGGTGATGCTGAATGTAACCAGAAGCTTACAAAATTAACATTCCAACCCTTCTTAAATTTCAAGAGAAATGACAAGCACTATAATGTTCTAACAGAAAACAGCTTTCTCTGTAACTCATAGCTGCACTCCATAAATTGTTAGATTTGATTCTGTTTCCAACTCATATGCACAAATCTTCCAGCTCATATGCACATCTCTTGTACTCTCTGGTGAAGATAAAAGAATAAAGAAGAGTCATGTTCATAGTATCCACTGCACTGTGGGAGCTGGATTTTTCTTTTTATGTAAGATACTCCTCCATTTGAAGGATCAGACTGGGAGTAAAGGCACAGCTCCCATTTATGAATTCCAGCAACTGGAAACCATAGACTTGCTATCTCTGAAATTAAAGTGAATATATATAGTGCTCATTTTCTAATACCCATAGACATTCTCCATGAATCTCATTTCAAAGTCGTTTAGGCAGACGTTAATCACTGCATGCTATGGATATACACTTCAAAGTTCAACTAAGTGCTATGTGAAAACAACATCTTATTATTTGGCCTGAATCTCTTGTTTTCTTCAGTTTCTTTAGGTTTTTCTGTATCCCTCCTAATTTGACACAAATCTGTCTTGTTTCCTCCATTTTTTTTAAGCATAGAAGGCCCTACTTTAGTCATCATAGGGAGGCTGCTCTGCATGTTGACTTGGTCTAACTTAAAGCTAAAAAGAAACACAATATGGAAAACTATGGCCTTGAAGATATGCAGCAAAAGCATTAGCATTAGGCAAGAGATGAAATTGATGCAGGGCTCATAGGATAACACAATCATGGGGTGAAATATTGGATTTCCATTGAAACCATAGTAATTTTAAATATTCACGTACAAACATTCATTTTACACAAATTGAAGTTATCTTTATTCCACAATACTTTCACTCCTTCTCTACAATTCTGTACATATCAGAATAACAAGAGTTGGAAGGGATCTTGGAGCAGAGGTGGGTGGCAGGAGTTCGTAGGGGTTTGGGAGAGCCCCTAACTAAGAATCTGTGCAGTTTGGAGAACCCCCAAATCCCACTCCTGGCTGGCCCCGCCCATCCCACCTCACTCCTCCCAGGAGTCTCCACATGGCTCGTTTTGGATGCAGGTAAATGCAGGGCATGCATGGAGGCTCAGTGTGGGTGAAAACAGCCTCCCAGAAGTTTGGGAAGGCCCAAAATGAGCCTATTTCAGGCTTCCAGAGAGCTTCCGGAGTCTGGGAAGGCTGTTTTCACCCTCCCGGAGGCTCGAGGAAAGCCTCTGGAGCCTGGGAAGAGCAAAAATGCCCACACACCATGGTGCAGGAGGCCGACTAGGCTATGCCCACCATGGCTACCCCCACCCAGCAACCGGGCAGAGAACTTTTTGCTAAAAATTTTGAAGCCCACCCCTGGTTTGGAGGTTTTCTTGTCCAACCCTCTGCTCAATAAACCCTGTACCATTTCAGACAAATGGTTGTCCAATCTCTTCTTAAAAACCTCCAGAGTTGGAGCACTCAGAATTTTAGGAGGCAAGTTGTTCCAGTGATTAATTGTTCTCACGGTCAGGAAATTTCTCCCTAGTTCTAGGTTGCTTTTCTCCTTCATTAGTTTCCATCCTCTGTTTCTTGTCCAGCCTTTAGGTTCTTGGGAGAATAAACTGACTCCCTCTTCTTTGTGGTAGCCCCTTAGATCAGGGCTGTCACATGCTGGCCACACCCACGCCCAGTTTAGCGAAGGGGGGGAAAGTCCCAATATGTCACATACCACCATGATGATACAAGTTTGACACCCTGATAGAGGAAGACTGCTATCATGTAACCCCTAGTCCTTCTTTTCTTTAAATGAGACATACCTAATTCCTGCAACCATTCTTCATATGTTTGTCCCCTAATCATCTTTGTTGCTCTTCTCTTACTATTTCTAGAGTCTAAATATCTTTTTTTATGTCATGGTAATCAAAATTGGATGCCGTATTTCAAGTATACTCTAACCAAGGCTTTATAAAGTGGTATTAATACCTCACATGACCTTGATTCTCTCTGTTAATTCAGCCTAGGATTGTGTTGGCTTTTTTGGCAGCTGCAGCATCCTGCTGGCACATATTTAAGCTATTCTTTTTTTTTTTCAGTCCCCCTTTTATCCTTTTCTGCATACCTCATTTTGCTCTATTTTGAGCTTTTCTTTTTATAATGCCTATTTTTTTCTGTTTCTTTATATTTTATATTTTGTTGAAATTTAATCAAGCTTAAAAAAAAGCAGCAAGCAAGCCAATAGTGGAATACTAGCAAGGAAAGCCAATTAATCTAATGAAACAATTAAAGATTCATTGAACAATTAAATATGAGATGTATGCCACTTTGGGAAAAAAACTCAGGGAGATCTTACAACCAGTTCAGTGCAATTTTGGTTAAAAATTATACGAAGATTGTGCATCATCATTTCTTTATCCCTAACTTTTTTTATGGCTTGGTCTCAAATGTCATTATCCTTACCTGACCATCAGCAAAGAGTTTATTTCATCAAAATTTTCATCATACCTTTAAATTATGCCTGTCTTGTTAGAGAGAACACATTATTACTGACCAGCTTTTTATTTTCTTTGCTAGGCCGTCTACTTTGTCTATTCCATTTCCTTTTTTGTTTTCTAAGTATAAAAGTATTCTGGTTCCATGATGTAACCATTCTGCTTCCAGCTGCTTAGAAACAGCAACTTATTTGGCTATTTGGAAACTATTTGATCTGGCTAATTATGCTATTTATCTTTACACCATTCTTCAACATGATTTAAAAAGCCAAATTAAGATCATAATAAAAATAAACAACCAACACTCAGTACTATATTATGTTAAAGCTGTAAAATTATCTCAGCAATAGAGGAAGTAATCAATGAGCTCAATGTCTCTTATTTCTGAGAAGGGATGCATAAGATTAAACTGTTTTTTGTTTTTTTTTTGAAGGAAACTATAAATCAGCCAGTAGGATTAAAATGACATCGAAACTTCTTGGAAGTAAAACGTATTTTGGTTGATTACAAAGGACAAAAAAGCAACCCAAGTGTTTCTTATAAGGAAGCTTGTTTTAGAATGGGGGGTACGTTTCTCTGGGATACCCCAACTCCCATAGCTCTCATCTGATTCCAGATTTGTTTCTCATTCTACAAGCCAATTTCTTTATGGAAGAAGATCTACAACGCCTTGAAGTTGATGAGTCATAAGGTAATAGCAGGTCTGCAATTCAAGGCTACTCATTACTTGAACAATGTCTGTCTCCTGCCTGTTTCATGACCTTGATCTCTTCGCAAGCTATTCCTCCCTTGGACTCATATCCTTAACCTTGGATTCTATTGATCAGGAACAGCTTCATCCCACACAGAGCATTTTTCATACTCAACCATCGCTTCTCTCAATATATGTGACTCTTGTTTTTCAAAGAACCTAAGAGTGGGAAGGAAACTAATGTGATATATAATATAGAGACAAGTCTTATTATTGTTGTTTCTAGTACCCTGGTCAGTGGGTCTTCTTTGCTTTTGAAGAGTGGTTAATTCACATTTGCTGGGAAATGTCCCACAATATTAACAAGACATGAATATATTTCTCTACTTTATTACTTCTTTGTGACCCCTTGGTTAATAAATACATTCATTTCTTGTATTCAGATGTATACCATTGCTCGAAATCCCTTGGGCTAATACCTCTGGAAGGCACTAAGTTTAAAGGAGGTTAAAATAGAAAATTAATAAATATTACCTTTTGCATACTAAATTTTTGTGCTCACCTACATCTATCTAATGTTCCCAACCCTCCTTTGTTATATACAGGCAGGGGTGGGCTCCTGGGAGTTCGCAGGGGTTCAGAAGAGCCCCTGGCTAAGATTCTATGCAGTTCGAAGAACCCCCAAATCTCACTCCTGGCTGGTCCCACCCATCCCACCCCTCCCCTGACTCCCCATGTGGCCTGTTTTGGATGTGGGTAAGTGCAGGGCACATGCAGAGACTTGGGGAGGGCAAAAAATGGGCCTCATGGAAGTTTGGGAAGGCCAGAAACAGGTCCGTTTCAGCTTCCAGAGAGCTACCAGGGTCCGGGGAGGCTGTTTTCGCTCCCTCAGAGGCTCAAGGAAAACCTCTGGAGCCCAGGAAGGGCAAAAACAACCCTCCACCGTGGTGCAGGAGGCCGACTAGGCCACACCCACCATGACCATGCCCACCCAGCAACCAGACAGAGAACCTATTGCTAAAATTTTTGAAGCCCATCCCTGTGGTCATTGACTTATGACCACAATTGTGCCCAACATTTATGTTGCTCAGTGAGACATTTGTTGAGTTTTAACCCCTTTTACAAACTTTCTTGCCACATGGCAGTTATTAAGCTACGAACATGGCTGTTAAGTGAATCTGGCTTCCCCATTGACTTTGCTTGCCAGAAAGTCGCAAAAGGGAATTACAAAACCCCGGTAAACTGCTGCTATCCTAAATATGGCCTAGTTGCCAAGCATCTGAATTTTGACTGTGTGACTGTGGGGATGCTACAACAATTGTAAGTGTGAAAATCATTCATAAGCCACTCGTTTCAGTGTCAGAGTAACTTTAAACGGACACTAAATGAACTGTTGTAAGTTGAGGACTACCTGTAAGTTGAGGACTACCTTTCAGCGACATGTTGCTGGCCAAAGAGAATTGTTTTTCCCCCCTAAGATTGGTGATCTTCTAAAATATGTAATGGCAACCTTTCTACAATTTTGTAAACAACAAACTAAAAGACTCAAGGTCCATCCCACCCCTGAAAGGACATAATGGTAAAGACTGCAACGACAATACTATTAAAGCCAACCTCTTTAACACATTCTTTGGCTAAGTTTTTGTAAACAGCAATGGATCATGCCTAGTATTTCCTAGTCAAACTACAGACAACTACAATGATCTAGTACATATCGATTTTACAGAAAACAATGTTGAAAAAGCACTATGCGATCTAAAAACATCTCTATCTATTGGACCGGATGGAATATGTGTCTACTTCTTTAAAAAGCTATTCACTGCCATAGCCGAACCTCTAAGCATAATCTTTGAAAAATCTTTCAGGACCAGCTCCTTGCCAAAACTATGGTCACAAGCCACAGTCATCCCCATCTTCAACAAGGGAGACCCCAGCCTAGTTGAAAATTACAGACCAATCTCTTTATGCTGCATTACCTGTAAAGTCATGGAATCAATTATTAACCAATCCACTTGGAGACAAACAATCTATTCTCTAATAAACAATTTGGTTTCAGAAAAAAACTATCCTGTAATCTGCAACTCTTACACTGCAAAAACATATGGACTACACAACTTGATCAGGGCAAAGCAATAGACGCAATCTACATAGATTTCTGTAAAACCTTTGATTCCGTGGTACATGATAAACTACTCCTAAAACTAAAATCCTATGGTATCTCTGGACAACTGCATAACTGGATAGAAGCATTCCTGTCAAACAGACAACAAATGGTCAAAACTGGGAGCACCCTATCAAATTCTGCACCTGTCAACAGTGGTGTCATCCAAAGCAGTGTTCTAGGACCAACTCTCTTCATACTCTACATAAATGACCTCTGTGATCATATTAAGAACAACTGCATTCTCTTCGCTGATGATGTAAAGCTATTCAACACCATAGACAATACTGCTACCCTTCAAAAAGACCTCGGCTATATATCAGAATGGTCAAACAAATGGCAACTTCAAATCTCAACAAATAAATGCTCTCTCTCACATATTGGCAAAAAAAATATATCAGAAAATAAAATATAAACTGAATAGTTGATGATCCAAACTCTATCAAGGACCTCGGAGTACTCATCTCTAATGATCTAAGTGCTAGAGCCCACTGTAACTGCATAGCTAAAAAGGCATTAAGAGTTGTTAACCTCATCCTACGTAGCTTTTTCTCTGGTAATATCACACTACTAACTAGAGCATATAAAACATTTGCTAGATCAATTCTCGAATACAGCTCATCAGTCTGGAATCCACATTACATATCTGATATTAATACAGTTGAGAAAGTCCAGAAATATTTCACAAGAAGAGTTCTGTATTCCTCTGCTCGTTGCAGAATACCTAATGCCACCAGACTTGAAATTCTAGACCTAGAAAACTTAGAACTATGCCGCCTTCGGTCCGATCTAAGTATAGTACATAAAATTATATATTGCAATGTCCTACCTGTCAATGAATACTTCAACTTCAACCATAACAATACAAGAGCACATAATAGATACAAACTCAAGGTAAATCGCTCCAAACTTGATTGCAGGAAATACAACTTCAGCAACAGAGTGGTCAATGTTTGGAATACTCTGCCTGACTCTGTGGTTTCTTCCTCAAACCTCAAAAACTTTAACCTTAGACTGTCTACTATTGACACCTTTCCTAAGAGGTCTGTTGGGGACTTGCATAAGCGCACCATCATGCCTATGATCCCTGTCTTATTGTTTCTTTTATTTTTCTTATATGTATCCATTTCATGTATTCATAACTATGTCTACTCTTACACCTATTATCTTGTAAGTGATTGACAAATCAAATTAAAATAAATAAAAAAAACCTACAACCTTCAAAATGTTTTCTTTGCAGATTTTTGTTTCTACTATCAAGAATAGGAGTTCCAATTGTGTTGCCAAGTCTGGAAATACACATAAATTAGATCCCCCAAATAGGCTTATTACAATCAAGAAACAAATAGCCGATAAACAAACTCAACTCCCATCCACAAATTTGGAAAACAAAAAAAGGCACCTTGTGGGTTTGCTATAATGGGGCCCATTCCAGTCATTTTACATCATTGTGTTACCCACTGCTTAACCTTCCCGCAAAAAGTTAAGTTCTAGCAGCTCAAAGATTTCCCACACAGTGCTCTGTAGCAAGGCAACATTAGGAACATTGTAGAGAATTCACATGGCCATTTTCAGAGCTGCTTTTTCAGAGGGAAACTTCAGCTGTGGCCTATTCAGGTGCTTGCTCTTGATACCCGTCACATGCTTCTTCATGCAAACATTGAGCCTTTCAATTGAAGCCACTCCACTGGTGCCAAGGCAGCTTGCTACAAGCATATTTTCCAGACTAGACTGTTGAATGTTCTCTAAAGTAATGAAAAACTTGAAGGAGGGAGGGGAAACCCAATTCCCAAGGCAAGGGAGAGTAGAAGGGTGGGGTATGCCAAAGCATCTCCAGGCAAGCTTTTTTCCTTCTATGAACTGAAAGATTCCTCATTTTCCTATTCTGTGGCTGCCAAGGTACACAAATCTATATCATATTAACAGCTGTTTTTAACCACCGTGACTTTCTCCAAAGAGCTCTGAGAACTGCAGTTTGATGAATGAGGGTGGCACTGGAGAAATATAAGATGGAATGGGTAACCTACAAGCTCAGTTTTGCAAGTGCAGAAAACAAATCCACTGACATGAATTCTCAGCTATTTTTATTTTTCTATCCCCTGCTCCCCATTTTTTTCAAATGGATCAAGCTTAATACTATATAGTCCGGCTTAATAGCAGTAGCAACAGTGCTTAGACTTATATACCTCTTCATAGTGCTTTACAGCTCTCTCTAAGCAATTTACAGAGTCAGCATATTGCCCCCAACAATTTGGGTCCTCATTTTACCAATCTCGGAAGGATGGCAGGCTGAGTCAACCTTCAGCCTGGTGAAATTTGAACTGCCAAATTGTAGGCAGCTGGCTGCAGAAGTAGCTTGCAGTTCTGCACTCTAACCACTGCGCCACAGTGGCTCCTTAATGCTTTTAGATCCCTTAAAAAAACATTTTAGACAGCTAGCAACCAACTTTCAAAGTGCTAACAGCCAGATGACTGCAGAGGATATAAATCCTTTTATTCTCCCACCATTTAGTCAGAACTGAAGAAGCTTCTTGGATTAGAACTGAAGTATTTTCAAGGAAAAAACAAAAACCCAAGAAAAGTCTAGTTATTTTTTGAACAAGCACCATTGGAACAGTGGTGGGATTCCAAAAAAATTACTGCCGGCTCTGTGGGTGTGGCTTGGTGGGCATGGCAGGGGAAGCATACTGCAAAATCTCCATTCCCTCCCCACCCCACTAACCTGCTTTCCAGCTCCGTTCTCCTGTGCAGGGCAACAAAAGAAGACCCAACTAATCAACTGGGACTTGAGAGGCAGAGAATACATGGGGGTGGGCCAAGTCAGAGGATATATTTGCTGGTTCTCCGAACTACTCAAAATTTCTGCTAGCGGTTCTCCAGAACTGTTCAGAACTTACTGAATACCACCTCTGTTTTGGAACAACTATGATCTGGCTGATTGAGAATCTCCATAAACTTTCAACGTGTCACAGTTTGCCCCATATCTTGCTATCGTTACAGGCCTCTGCTTTGATGGTTTTTATTTAGATGTCAAAAGATTTTCCAGTTCTAATGAAGCATTGACCTCCCATAATTGCATGGGAACAGGAAGTCCAAAGACACCAGGTCGGCAATAGTTGCACAAGAGATTTCCCCACCTCTCTTGTGGAGAAGAAGTCAAGACTTAACTGCCATATAATTTTTGCTAGACAGAGACCTTTGGGGATGGTGAACCTTGGCATGAAATGCAAGTAGATACTGTTTATGGCAAATCACTCATTCTGCCTTAGTGGGGAGCTACACCCAACTTCATCATCAAACACAAGAGTTGTAAAAACATCCAACTTTCCATGAAGCTAGCTAGGGTGTGTCTCCAATCATTACTGCCCAGTACACCAACAAAAAGATACTACCCTCAAAATGAGGGGAACATTCATTCCCCTTCACATAAAAACTGTTTTCGGTAAAAACAAACCTTTGACCTTCCACATTCCTGCAAAAAGGAGAAGCCAAATGAGACAAGATAATAGGTGTTGCTTTAGCTGAGCTTTTCCGATCCTTTGTCTCTGCCCATTGAATTTGGCAACCTGCAAGCTTGTTTTTATGGAACCTCTTCAGGAAGGTTAAACCTATTAAAATATATCTTCTGAGAGCCTCCCTTTGGATCACTCTAGCTGCTTCAAAACTATCATAACTATCATAACAATATGATAGTTTTGAACTATCATAACAATATGCGCTTCTTACTTCATAGTGCACTGGCCTCTCCGTGTATTCCAAAATTAACAAATGCATCCAGTGATCCAGTCTTTCCCAGCCATGGCTACTTTCAAGTTGCATGGACTTCAATTCCCAGAATTCCTCAGTCAGCAGTCCAGACATCTTCAAGTTGACATGAGGGAAACCCACTGTAATATCTTATACTTCCCATCAGAGGTGGTATTCAGCAGGTTCTAACCAGTTCTGAAGAACCGGTAGCAGAAATTTTGCGTAGTTCGGAGAATCGGCAAATACCACCTCTGACTGGAAATTTTGGAGTATCCTTCCCTTGCCACGCCCACTAAGCCACGCCCACAGAACCGGTAGTAAAAACGATTGAATCCCACCACTGCTTCCCATATCCATTTCCTGAAGAATGCTATTTTCCAAAGGCGGAAATCATACAACATGGATCCATGCTAAAACATAAATGAATAATTAATTGCACAGCAAGTTGCAGGAACGATTGGCTTTATATGTCACCTTAATTAAATCATTATGGTTCATGTGTATAGCCACAGAGCTACCAGTTCTGGACCACAAAACTCTGACAAGCAAAAGTTATTCTCTGTATCTTGCTGTTGCCATTGGAATGTGTGCAGCCCAGAGTTGATAAACGGCATGTTGTGAGGATGTAGCAATGATGTTTTGTTAATCTGGAGACTTGGTGTTCTGTATGCAAAGAAGTCTGTTCTCCTTTGTAATGCACCTATTTAAATTACTCATAAACCTGACATTTCGACACTTGAAGAAACCAGTCATAGAAACCCACCACATATGGATTGGACCTTGGTATAAATTAGTGGTGGTGAACTTGTTGCTTTGAATATCATAGCTCCAGGAGTAGTGGTGTTTTTATCAGAAATGAGACATGAGGAGGACAGGTAGGGTTGCAGTCTGGATTCTCAATGCCATCCCCTCCTCACATCTCTACCAATGACTGCAAGGGAAAAAATGTACATACAACAAATAAATGTGAACCAGTGGAATGTCCCAATAAGACTAGTGTCAGCTGCTTGAGATAGACCAGACTAGGAAATCAAAAGGCTACTACTTTTATTGTAAGCTTATCAAAACAGTAACTTGCAAGCCTTTCCTTCCTCCCCTGCCTTATTTTCTTGAGAACTAGGTGGTTTTGTCTGAGACACTTTCACGAGTTACATTTCTTGTCTGGGTTCAGTATTTTTTAAAACTGTGGCCTTCTTAGTGGCCCTTCCACATGTTTGTTTATTTATATAGACAACATATCCTGAACTTATTTATTTTAACTCAAAATCACTTTATAATGCCTTGGTAAGGCCACACTTAGAATACTGCATTCCGTTTTGGTCGCCATGATGTAAAAACGATCTTGAGACTCTAGAAAGAATGCAGAAAAGAGCAAGAAAGATGATTAAGGGACTGGAGGCTAAAGCATATAAAGAATGGTGTCTGGAATTGGGTATGTCTAGTCTAGTGAAAAGAAAAACTAGGGGAGACATGATAGCAGTGTTCCAATATCTCAGGGGCTGCCCCAAAGAAGAGGGAGTCAAGCTATTCTCCAAAGCACCTTAGGGCAGGATCAGAAGCAACGGATGGAGACTAATCAAAGAGAGAAGCAACTTAGAGCTAAGGAGAAATTTCCTAACAGTTAGAACAATTAATCAGTGGAACAACTGCCTCCAGAAGCTGTGAATGCTCCAACACTGACAGTTTTTTAAAAGATGTTGGATAACCATTTGTCTGAAGTGGTTTGGGGTTTCCTGCCTAAGCAGGGGGTTGGACTAGAAGACCTCCAAGGTCCCTTCCAACTCTGTTATTCTATTCCAGATGTCTGCAACCTGCAGCTCTAGAGCCACATGCGGTTCTTTCAGCCCTCTGCTCCAGCTTCCTGCTGGCTGATCCCACCACTGGTTGGTCCCACCCCTCCCCATCACTCCTCACCTGGCCTGAGAAGGTAAGGGTGATGGCAGGCGATGGGGACTCATTCCATATTCCAGAGCAGGAGGTGACTGGGTGGGAGTGAGTGACATAAAGTTGGCCACACCCACCAGTCACACCAGTTGTTAAATTATTGACTCCCGGTGTTTTCTTTTCTGTGGGATACGGGTCCAAAATGGCTCTTCGAGTGTTTAGGGTTGCAGACCCCTGTTCTATTCTACTCTAACTCAAGGCAAGGAACACATGCTATATTCCTTCTTCCTCGTATTTTCCCCACAGCAACAACCCTGTGAGATGAGTTGGGCAGACAGAGAAAGTGGTTCAATGTCACCCAGCTGGCTTTCATATGCTAAGGCGGGACTTAAACTCGTGGTCTCTTGCTTCCTAGCCTGGTGCCTTAACCACTGGGCCTTCCTTCTTCCCATTGCCCCGCGGTATTACCACTTCGAAAAATGGTCCTCCTTTACAGGTGCCAAGAGAGAGGTGAATCATGGCCCTTTGTCCTGCTGGCTGCTGTGCAAATAGGTGCTAATCTACAAGACTCCTTGTATCAGCTGTGAAAATAAGCATGTTGCTCCTCCCTGTCTCCACAAGCACACACCCATGTTTATTTCCTCTCACACGCTCTCCATCTCTCATTTTGTGTTTGTTTTAATATCGACAACCATCACAGAGACACCTTTCCTTGCAGTGGGTCAGACAGTTAATCAGCCCGCTTTCCCAGGAGCCCAAGCACTCCTGTTTGTGCACTGTGGGGCTGAGCCAGGAGGAAAAGCTTTAAAGTGATCCATTGAAATGGAAGCTCTCCCCACCCAAATACCTGAACTCACCGCCCAGCTGGCTCATTTCCCTACGTTTCAGATATTCATACCAATAAGTGAAATCATAACATTGCTTCACAATTGACATTGGGAAATCAGGGACCAGTAAGGCAGCCTTTCCAACTTTGTGCTTCCATAAAAGTTTAGGGATATAACTTCCAGAATTTCACACCCGAGTTACCCATAAGACTGAGAAATCTGGAAACTGCAGACCAAAATATCCAAGGGCACCAGGTTGGAGAAGAACAACACAGTTGTGTAGATCTGCTTAGGAAGGATTATTTTCCCAAGGATTTCATTTGGATCATTGCTCTCTTAAATCTGCTAGAGCTCAACTCTGGAATGGGATCAAAGACATGCCTTTCAATATACCCAGGTAGTTTCCTTCCAACACAGATTATAGTAATGCATTTAATCAAAATTGAAAGTGTGAGGCTGAGAAAGTATTTTGGTTAAAATCATTTTAGCTAGATTTGTAAAAAAAAAAATAAAAGAGAGAGAGAGAGAGAAAGAAGATTAGCAGATTGTTTTTACATAATTCCACTTGAAATTAAAAGTAGTCCTTTCCAACTGGGTGGCCTTCAGATATGTGGGACTACAATTCCCATCTCTTTAACAGCACAGCATGGTGAGTATTTTAGTCTCACACATCTGGGTGGTTCAGGAAGGTTGAAACTATCTTGTATATGTTTTCAGGGTGTTTTTACTTGACTTCAGGCAGATTAGCTTGAGAATGTCTGAAATAATCCCATTAGTTCTTCAAGAGAGCTGAATAAGATTATTCTAGTTTAAATGTTTGTTTTAAAGCTTTCAGATAACAATGATATGTGTTACAATTAAAGCAGGCTTTAAGCCCAGTGCATTTTATCTTAGGATAAATATGCTTTGCTCCAGCTATGACTGCTTCTCCAGCTTACAGTATTTGGATGGAACCTATGTATCTGGAAAAAACACAAGTGCGTGAAACACTCCCTGGAGCAAAAGGCCTGTTCACGTGACTTAATGAGAATACAGCAGAAATTCTAGAAAAAGACAACACACTGGATACAATTTGGAAGGAACTCATCCTCCTGGGAGATAGAGACAGGGGTGGGCTGCTGGGGGTTCGCAGGGGTTCAGGAGAGCCCCTAGCTAAGATTCTGTGCAGTTTGGAGAACCCCCAAATCTCACACCCGGCCCACCCATCCCTCCCCTCCCAGTGGCTCATTTTGGATGCAGGGAAGTGCAGGGCGTGCGCAGAGGCTGTGGGAGGGTGAAAACGGGCCTCCTGGAAGTTTAGGAAGGCTGGAAATGGGCCCATTTCCAGCTTCCAGAGAGCCTCCAGCGCCCGGGGAGGCTGTTTATGCTCTCCTGCAAACTTGAGGAAAACCTCCGGAGCCCAGAGAGGGCAAGAATGCCTCATGATTTAGGAGGCCAACTAGGCCACGGTCACCATCTTTTGCTTTCATCTTTTGCGACTTTCCGACAAGCAAAGCCGATGGGAAAGCTGGATTCACTTAACAACGATGTTACTAATTTAACAACTGCAGTGATTCGCTTAACAGCTGTGGCAAGAAAAGTCATAAAATGGGACAAAACTCATTTCACAAATTTCTCATTTAGCCACATAAATTCTGGGCTCAAGTGTGGTTGTAAGTCGAGGACTACCTGTAAATCGTTTAAAGTGGCATTCAATAAAGTCTCCTTAAGGAACTTCAAAAAATTTTACAGTCTGCACCATTGGTGGGATTCAAACTTTTTTACTTTCGATTTTGTGGGCATGGCTTGGTGGGTGTGGCATGGCTTGGTGGGCGTGGCATGGCTTGGTGGGCGTGGCAGGGGAATGATACTGTAAAATCTCCATTCCCACTCCTGGGGGAAGGCTACTGCAAAATCCCATTTCCTCCCCACCCCTCTAGCCTGCTTTTCAGCTCCGTTCTCCTGTGCAGGGCAACCAAAGAAGACCCAGCCGATCTGCTGGGACTCGGGAGGCAGAGAATAGATGGGGACGGGGCCAGTCAGGGTAGTATTTGCCGGTTCTCCAAGTAATTCTAAATTTCCACTATCAGTTCTCCAGAACTGGTCAGAACCTGCTGAATACTACCTCTGGTCTGCACCAATACCCTAGAAGTTATCATTGCTTAACTTCTATCATGAAAATAGCTATGTTATTAATGGGGACAATACAGGTCGTCCTTCACTTACCACCACTATTGGGATCAGAATTTCTGTCGGTAAGCAAGGGAATAGTTAAGAGAGCTGCACTCGATTTTATGATTTTTGTCATGGTTGTTAAATGAATCACTGCAGTTGTTAAATGAATCACATGGTCATTATGTGAATTGGTATTGACTTTGCTTATCTGAAGCCAGAGAGGAAGCTCGCAATGATCACATGACCCTAAGAAGGCGCAACCATAGTATATACATGCCGGTTGCTAAGCACTCAAATTTTGATCATGTGACCATGGGGACAGTGCAATAGTCATAAGTGCAAGGACCAGTTGTAAGTCACTTTTTTCAGTGTTGTTGTCGCTTGAAATGGTCACTCAACAAATGGTTGTAAGTCAAGGACTACCTCAGTGGTGAGATTCAATTTTTTTTTTTACTACCAGTTCTGTGGCCATGGCTTGGTGGGCATTGTTCTGTATAAAATGGTATACTCCAAATGTCTCAAATGTGATTGGCCAGAAAGGCCTGCATAGGATTGGTTCACTAAGAGCCAATCCAGGAGAACCGCCAAAAGGCGGCAAAATCAAGTAACTGCCATTGGCTACAAGCCGGCAGGCAAGCCGTATATAAAGGCTGCCGCGGCTTGAGCCAAACTGTTCCGTTTGCTGTATATAGTTAAATAAAGACATTGCTGTTGGAACCCGGTCTACCTCGCGTTTTTCAGGATGGAACACTGGCGACGAAGGCGGGATCGTTCTAAAATGTGAGACTGTGCACGCGGCGAATTGAAATCCAGGCTAGAAGCGATGGCCGGAAATAATGCACCGCCCGCACCCTTCAATCCCAATGAAGAGGATTGGGAATCCTACGTAGACCGTTTTCAAATATATTTAGAAAGCAACGAGATGGAGGAGATCTCAGATCAGCGTAAGAGGGATGTCTTCCTAACGCATTGCGGACCAACTGTGTTCAAGATGGCCAAAGCATTGGCGAAGCCCAGAGACGTAAAACAAATGACCTGGCCTGAACTCCAGCAGATGCTAAAGGCCCACTACGCACCAGTAGTGTCAAATCTCATCAAACGGCACGAGTTCTACCGAAGGGACCAAAAAGAAGGTGAGACCATCGCTGACTTTGTGGCAGCCCTCCGACAACTGGGGGGAGCGTGCGAGTTCCTGAACTTAGATGAAACCATGGGAGATCGAGTGGTCCTACACCTAAAAGACTCTAATTTACAAAGTAAATTGCTAAATAAACCCAATATAACAGTGGCTGAAGCAATCGCAGAAGCCAAAGCCGCAGAAGCTGTGAAAAAGTCAGCGGCCACTATGAAGCAAATGAATGCGAATAATGACGAAATGATCCTAGCCAGAGGAAAGAAGCAAGTTCCCACCACCACACATCACGAAGATTTTGACGAAACATCAAAATCAGAAGATGATGACGATGAGGTCCACCGCCTGTATGCCAACAAAAGAAGGCGCAAAAAAAGAAACTGGCAGGAATGCACCGGCTGTGGAGGAAACCACGCTCGAGCCGATTGCAGATTCCTTGATGCCATCTGCCGAGCTTGCAAGAAAAGGAGACACATCGAGAAAGTCTGTAGGAATCGCAAAAATAACAGCCCTAACAGACGCAGTAACTCTCCACCACAAGCTGAATCGAAGTAAGCTGAGAGAAAGTGGGAGCGCAACAAATGAGCCAGTAACCAAGAAAAGACCCATCAAACTATCACTATCGGAAGCGCTCAGACGGAAAACGGGAGAAAAGTCAAAATCATCGTAAAAATTGAAGGAAGCCCCTGTGAGATGGAAGTCGATTCAGGATCTTTCTTGTCAATGGTGTCTTGGGACACAATCAGACGACTCGTCCCAAACATCAAATTAAAAGAACTCCAGAAACAAAAATTAATTCTAAAGGACTACCAAGGGAATCGAATCCCTGTGGTAGGTCTAGGACATTTCCGAGTCGCCTACAAGCAGCATGTTGAAGTCCTGCCTCTAACAATAGTCGACCGAGACCGACCCAGCCTCCTGGGCATTGAAAGGTTCGCACCATTAGGTATCGGAATGACCGGAGTGAGCTGAGTAGCCGCAACCAACTAGGAAGAAAGCCTGATTCACGAGTTCCAGGACGTCTTCGATGGCACCCTAGGCAGGTACCGGGGGACCCCAATTTCCTTTAGTTTAGACCCCCAGGTGGCCCCTAGAAGATTAAAGGCCAGACGAGTTCCCTTTGCATTAAAAGCAAAGATAGAGGAACAATTGAATAAATTAATTGACCAAGGGGTCTTAGAACCTATTGACCATGCTAGGTGGGAGACGCCAATAGTAACACCGGTTAAACCTGATGGGTCGGTATGCATCTGTGGAGACTACAAGGCTACCCTGAACCATGTGCTACAACAAAGCGCATACCCTGTGCCAGTCGTACAACATTTGTTACACTCACTCGGGGGAGGAAATTTTTTTGCCAAACTTGATGTAGCACAAGCATACCAACAGCTTCTAGTAGACCGATTAACGGCCGAGGCAAAGACAATAGCAACTCACAGAGGGGCATTCAAGTGTAACAGACTTCAATTTGGAGTAAGCGTTGCCCCAGGCGTTTTCCAAAGCCTCATGGAACGCCTATTCAATGGAATAAAAGGGGTCGTACCATATTTTGACGACATCCTAATTTCGGCTAAAGATACGACCCAACTAGAAAAAAGACTAAGAGAAGTGCTAACAATATTTAGAGAATCCAGCCTAAAAGTTAAAAAGGAAGAATGCTGCTTAATGGCTGATCGCGTCAAATTTCTGGGCTACTTAATTGACAGAGAGGGTATGCACCCTACAGAAAAAAAGGTCAAGGCTATTAGAGACGCACCACAACCAAAAAACAAAATGTAATTGCAGGCATTTTTGGGTCTAATAAATTTCTATAATGTATTCCTCCCCCACAAAGCAACAATAGCAGAAACCATCTGGATAAGAAAACTAATTGGACTTGGGGTCATAGAGAAAAAAAAGGCATTCCAGAGAATAAAAAATTTATTAACCTCAGACACCGTTCTTATCCAGTTTAGTAACACACTTCCATTGACGGTCACCTGCGATGCCTCACCGTTTGGAGTCAGTGCCATCCTGAGCCACCAATTGCCTAATGGGAGAAAGGCACCCGTCGCCTATTACTCAAAGACTCTTTCTAAAGCAGAACGTAACTATAGTCCACTAGACAGAGAAGCCCTGGCAATTGTCGCCAGAGTGAGACGTTTTCATGAGTACCTTTATGGAAGAACATTTTCCATTGTAACTGACCATAAACCGTTTCTAGGAATTCTGGCAGGAAACAAACCTACAACGAACATTTTGTTCCCGCGGATGACTAGATGGTCAGAATTCCTAGCAGCATACTCTTACACATTGACACATCGACCCGGGAAACAAATCTCCCATGCAGACGCATTAAGTCAAACACCGCTGCCAACGACAGAGGAAGACCTGGCGCCAACAATGACCACCCTGCAAATAGAAACATGCCCTGAACTGCCAATATCTGCAAACGATGTCACCAGAGCCACTGCCAAGGACCCAGTGACTGCCCACATTTTAAACTGGGTAGATAAAGGCTGGCTGGAAAAACAAAAACTGAAAACTTTAAACCCTTCCGGACCAGACAGACTGAACTTTCAATTCAAAAAGGCTGTTTATTGTGGGGTGATCGGGTGGTAATTCCTGCTAGACTACAAACTAGAGTGTTGGGCATGCTTCATGAGGGCCACCCTGGTATTGTAAAAATGAAAAGCCTAGCTAGGAGCTATGTCTGGTGGCCTGGTTTAGATAAAGATAACACTGGGTTGCTACTTGCATTAAATGACAGAAAACCAGACCTTCCCCACCACAAGCACCCATAAGGGACTGGGAGACCCCACGAGGGCCCTGGTCTCAGATCCACATTGATTTCGCGGGTCCTACTTGGAGGCATACCTTTTTGATTGTCGTAGATGCATACTCAAATTGGTTGGAAGTTGTAGTAATATCATCTACGACAATCGATGCGGTCATTAAACAACTCAACAAACTATTCTCAACCCATGGATTGCCGGACGTCCTAGTGTCCGACAACGGGCCTCAACTAACCGCTATGCAATTTGAGCAGTACCTAGCCTCCCTAGGTATACGCCATGCACTAACCACGACGGCCCACCCGGCAGCAAATGGTAGGGCCGAGAGAATGGTCAGGTTTACTAAAGAGGGTTTAGAAAAAATGGACCTCGGGGATGTCCAGGATAAAATTAACCATCTACTCACCCCTCCAACATATCACCCCCAGCACTGTAACAAACAAGAGCCTAGATGAATTATTAATGGGGAGAAAGCTTAGGTCACATTTAGATAGGTTACATCCAAATTACACTTTGGAAAGACCCCCCGATTCCTCCAGCCATTTCCGCACATTTGAAATCGGCGACCTAGTCTACGCAAAAAATTTCACTGGGGACCCTCTATGGCTTCCAGCCACAATCACACAAATAACAGGCCCCCGGTCCTACCGCCTAACCGTAGACAATGGCAGGGAATGGAAGCGGCACATAGACCAGCTTCGTTCCAGAAATATTGAACGAAATACACAACCCCAAATAATAAAACTCGATGAAAACAAAATCAAAGAAGGGGGGGAAATACAAGAAAATAATAATAAAGAACTTTTTAAAATAAATCCAGAACATCTGACCAATCAAAAAGAATAAAAAGAAAACTTACGGTTAGATGAGACTTGCGGAAAAAATCCAGACAAAGAGAAACCTGTCCTGGAAGGGGCCAGCCAAGCCAGCTCGACCTGCCCGGGAAAGCCAGGGAGGGAGCGGCAAAACCACCGGCCTGAGCAACTCAAGCGGTAGCAAAATGGCTGACTCACCCTTCCAGGCAGTTCCATAGAGAAGAGCTGGAGAGACAGCAACCCCATCCGAACTGGTTGAAGTCTCCAGTGAAAATGAACCACGCAAGTTCAGTAGAGTCAGAAGAAGCCCCAGAAAGGCCTGCATGGGACTGGTTCACTAAGAACCAATCCAGGAGAACCGCCGAAAGGCGGCAAAATAAAGTAACTGCCATTGGCTACAAGCCAGCAGGCAAGCCGTATATAAAGGCTGCCGTGGCTTGAGCCAAACTGTTCCGTTTGCTGTATATAGTTAAATAAAGACATTGCTGTTGGAACCCGGTCTACCTCGCGTTTTTCCGGATGGAACAGGCATGGCAGGGGATGGATACTGCAAACTCCCCATTCTCTTCCCACCCCACTAACCTGCTTTCCAGTTCTGTTCTCCTGTGCAGGGCAACCAAAGGAGACCCATCCAATCAACTGGGACTCGAGAGGGAGAGAAGAGATGGGGAATGGGCCAATCAGAGGTGGTATTTGCCGGTTCTCTGAACTACTCAAAATTTCCGCTACCCTTTCTCCAAAACTGGTCAGAACTTGCTGAATACCACCTCTGGACTACCTGCAGATGGAATGTGAAATGTTCTTGGAGACCAATTCGTATCACTGGAATTGAAGGATGTGGTATCTTCCAGCAAGATCTACAACAAGTAGAGATCCATGCACTTATAGATGAACAGCATGGATCCCTCTATTTATTTATTACATTTATATGCTGTTCATCTTCCAGATAAGGCTCTTCTTAGCGCTAGCAGAGCTTAGTACTCCTCTGAGTGCTAATAACTTACTTGAGAGACATAGAACAATAAATTCCATTTATAAGAGTATAAACAGAAATCCACAGATAGAAAAGGAACAGGAAGCAATATGGATAAGAGTCTATGTAAAGCCAGACTACAGTTTGGCAAAGTGAGATCATTACTTCAGGGAACAAACACTGAAAGGCGAATAAAGCGATAAGACCATAGATTTCTGTTGCCAGGCTCTTTCATATCTTAGATCTCAGCTAGTTAAGATGGATCTTCCACACATTAATTGAGGCAATCTGTTGAGATTTGCCTACATATCCTGGTAACATATCAAGAATGAGCCATTCTCTGTAATCCTTTGGGGGTGGGGAGAGAGAGAGAGAGAGAGAGAGAGAGCTTCCCGTGGAGCTAATGACTTAACCTCTATTTTGGCTTTCTAAAAAGACCTTGTGAAGATAATCTTTTTGCAGTGGCTTTTAATTAAAGTTTTAATACCTAGAGTATGCCTCCATATAAGACCATTTCGATAGCAAGCACAGAAGTCAGAAGTAAAGATTGCTTCCAAATTCTGAGGGTGAAGCTGCAATCCAGTGTATGTGTAAATCAAAATATCGTGGGGAGTTTTTTGTTTTATTATTATTTATTTTTTTTTGAGAAAAAAGCTCTGCAGGATTGTAAACTGCCCCATCTCTCTTGAGGTTGTGGGACTGCAAATAGAGAAGCTGGAAATAGAGAAGTTGTTTTGCCTGCTCTACAAGAATGTATTCATGACAGAGCCTGTTGTCACAAGATTTTTCAGCCTGATTGTTGCCCTCAAGACTAAATTAATCCCTTTAATTCTATTAGCTTTGGTGGGAGTTACGTAATGGGTCTTTTTATGTCTCCCCCTTCACCCTTAATTGTATACAGTGTGAAGTCGCTTTGTTAAAAGGATTGGATATTTTGAGATTCGGCTCATCCTTCAGGTTTTTTTTTTTTTAATGTTTGCAGAGAAAATGTCTCTTGGAGAACAGCAAAAAGGTAGATTTGACTTGGAGAGCTTAAAAAGTCAAGAATTCAACCAAAAGCTCTGGTGACACCCCTTATCCTTCAAAGCGGGCAAGTTAGGTGCTGTGTAAAAATAGGAATGGGCGAAATTCATTTAGTTTCCATTTTGTATGCAAAACAGAACATGAACTGAAACTCACCTACTCTTCTAAATTTGCTGTTCTCTGAATTTAGCAGACCAATTCCCCAGTAGAAACAGCAACAGTGTATGTTAAAGAACAGTTTGCACAAAACTGCATGGAGTCATGAGCAAGTGTACAACTTACATTAGCTGTTTTGTTGCCCAAAACGAATGTGCAGTGGGCAGAATTGCAGACATGAATATGCATATTTGGATAAACTTGTCCAAACCTACAAACCCATTTTACTGTAAACTTTTTTTTTTAAAAAGGAATCAAGCTGAAAAAGAATGAGACCATCAAAATTAATGTGATACTTAGCGTTAATTGTATAATTTAGGCAACCTTGTGGTCATTAACACTTTTGAAATTATATTTAAACTTCCCTTGGGTTTCAAGGTGCAATGTATTTAAACTTCATAATATTAACAATTTCTGGTTGTTAATTGGGAAACCAACAATGATCCAACAGAATGACTATTTCTGTAAGTCATAGTGTTTGAGTGGAGTTGTTTAAGCTCAGAAGTTATGTCAGGTTAGGCCAGATAAGTGCCTAGATGGGGAACTAATTAAAAAAATCATATTGTAAAGTAGTCTGGAAAGCTTTTTTTTTTTTAAATCAGAAATTGGAAATGGCAAACCTATTTTGTAACATTGCCTAGAAAACCACACAGATGGATGGATGTAATTGCTAGAATCATGTTTGACTGATAATTGTCTTTCCATTTTTTAATGCAAGAATTAATTAGCTTGTTGGAAGAAATATCCTTCTGGGTTCAGTTCCAAGTGGGGAAAAAGACACTGGAGACTGTTTGGAAGGTTTAATGGTGGACAGGACCACGATTTATTCATGGTAATCTTCAAAATGTGATTTCTAGCTTATGCTAATTTTTTTCAAATTAATTCTTGGCTTTACATTTCCAATACCCAATTAGAGATGCTCAGCATGGTATGAAAAGTAAAATTATTTTTTATTATTTCTTGATTCTGGAAGCTTCATAGTATTAAAATTCATCCAGAGAGGATAACAACAACATAAAAGTATGAACAAACACAATCTGCATGGCTTAAGGTTTCCAAATCTTTTTCATCATGTAGTTCCCAATTATGTATATTTATAAATTATATATATGCACTACTATAATTATGAAACATAACCCAATAATACATTATTTTCTATATTCTATATATTTAGTATAGCTGGGTTTTTTTTTTAGTTTTTTTAGATAAAAGAATGTAAACAGGAATTCTAATATTTTGTTTTCCTGCACCCGAGTGATTAGTCTTGCACACCCCATCCCACAATTCTGGAACAGCCCTAGGCAAAGCTCATGATGATTGATGAAATATGCATCAATTAATTACTGTAGGCAAGTTTGGTAGAGAAATCAAGTCTGTCCTAGTCACTCACAAGTATCAGCCACAATCATATATTGAATTCCAATAAGAGAGCTCTTTCCTTCATTCCCTTAACAAAATGACTTCCCTAGATGGAAGCATGTAGACAGAGCTTGTGTGACATAGTTGCTACAGTGGTAGAAGATAACTCCACTTAATGATCAAACAACAGCAGCAGCTTCATTAAAATATCTCCTTCTTAGAATGTCTATCCACAGTGTTGGCAGCCTACCAATAGCATCCAGATTCAGGTGTCAAATATTTGTTAGTCCTGTCCGTTGTTCTAACTAATCAAGTACTTTCATAGCTCATCAGTTGGCAGTTAGCTATAATTAACAAGTGTCCAAGCAGGAACTTGTTACCATGCGAAGCCCAGAGAGATAGAAAGGCTTTCTCCAGACCACCTTCCTGTCACTGGCCCCGTTGATGGAAAATGCACGCTGACAAATGCAAATAAGAACCAGATGCAGATGGCAGCAATACCTGCTGAATGAAAGATAAGGCACTTCATGGGGCCACCCTTTTCAAGTTCCCAGTTCCTACAAAGCAGTTTGGAAGTGATTGAAAATCACACTTGAAACACTGAGAACATGAAGTGATCACTGTAAGTCCACAGAGAAGGAGAAAGAAGATTAAAAACAGTGCCCTGTCTTTGAGCTTCTGCTAGTTCTGGAACAACAACGTCCTCCCTCTATATATATATTAAAAAGAAAATGACAGAATATGCTAGTCTCCTGCCTCTGTGGTGGGATTCCAAAATTTTTTACTACTGGTTCTGTGGGCGTGGCTTGGAGGGCATGGCTGGGGAAAGATACTGAAAATCTCCATTCCCTCCCCACTCCTTGGGGAAGGTTACTGCACAATCCCATTCCATCCCCACCGCACTAACCTGCTTTCCAGCCCCATTCTCCTCTGCAGGGAAACAAAAGAAGACCCAGCCAATCAGCTGGGACTCGGAGGCAGAGAATAGATGGGGACGGACACAGTCAGGTAATCCAAACTACTCAAAATTATATTTATTTATATTCTTCTTGTCTGTTAACCAGTAGAAAAGAAATTCAAAATAAACTGTGCTGCCTAGGCTGCTTCAGTAATGAGGACAGCAATTGATGCTGTTTTTATTATAATACAGGAAGTATTATTTAGTTAATACTTACAGTTTGTTTACTGTTATTTATTGTTAAGGAAAGAGGGCCAGTTTGGTGAAGTGGTTAAGACATCTGGCTAGAAACTGGGAGTGCGTGAAATCTAGTTCTGCCTAAGGCACAAAGCCAGTTGGGTGACCTTGGGCCAGTCAATTTCTCTCAGCCCTAGGAAAGAGGGAATGGCAAACTACTTCTGTAAAAAAAAAATGTTGCCAATGTAACTTGTCCAGGCAATCTCTGAGAATCAGATATGATTGAATAGAAGAAAAAAAGTTGAGAAAAACCATGGCCTTGATCCCTCCCATCAAGTTACAAGAGAAACAGCTGCTGATGGTTTCCTTACTATGGGATGGACAAGTATGGAAAAGCCTAGGTGACAACTTTTATCAGCTTGTCTAGATACTATTGTTTGATAACAGGTTGTAGGCAATGAGGCTTTCGTTGACTGTTGTTTAACAGACTGTTTCTAAAAACAGATTTAGCTCTTTTTTGAAAGGAAGTTAAACCCAGGTTCAAAAAAATAGCCCAGCTGACAGGTCACAGGTCCAGATTGAAGTAGAGGAAGCAGTCAAGAAAAAATTAAGTCTGCTCACAACAATTGCTGCAAATGAATGATGTTGGTAGCATGTCACTTAATACATACAGTACACCAGAGGTGGTATTCAGCAGGTTCTTATCAGTTCTGGAGAACCGGTAGCAGAAATTTTGAGTCGTTCAGAGAACTGGCAAATCCCACCTCTGACTGGCCTCGCCCCCCCATCTATTCTCAGGTTAGTTGGGTGGGGAGGAAATGGGATTTTGCAGTATCCTTCCCCTGCCACGCCTACTAAACCATGCCCACCAAATCATGCCACGCCCAACAAGTCACGCCCACAGAATCAGCAGTAAAAAAAATTTGAATCCCACCACTGCAGTACAGTAGGCAAAATATACTGCTCCTATCAGTAGAAAAAGTGACAAAATAAAAAGTCAGTAGGAGATCTGACAATCACTTCAGAAAATACTGATCAGCCATTTCTTGGCAAGATGCCTCTACAAAAAACAGATGGCTAGTTTGTCTTACAGCCTCAGCCAAAATGGCTGTCAAGGGGAAGAAATGTGCCAGCAGCCACTTAAAGCAGCTATGATTAGATCTCAACCATTTATCACATCATCAATAGCATAATCTATATGCATACTAGACTGCAGTAAAAATGGTATCTGAAGATAATAGGAACAGAACTTTAAAACTGAGGCAGCTGAAGACAGATACCTCAATTGTAGGCTTGAGGTGAAATGAAGGCCATGCCATCAATTCATAGTTTACCAGGGTATGTTCATTCTGTGACTAGGAGGACATGAAAATGATCCTAAGATAAAGCTTGGCCTAAAATCCCCTCATGGGTTTCCCTAGCTAAGGCTAGAATACAAATATTAAATATATTAATGGAACATACTTAAAAGGAGTTTATCAAAGACCATATACCTCATTCAGATGTTTTGGTTTAATTTAGCTCTTTATTATTATATTTAGCTCTCTATTGGCTAGGTTGAGGTATAGTGACATGAATAATAGTTGTAGGTGTAAAAAGACTAAGAATTAAAAGTTTGCATATATTATACTTTTAACCAAGGCTATCAGTTACAATAGATTTGAAATGTCGAAAGTGAAGAGAGTGGAAAATTAAAAGGTGTTGAAAAAACAAGTGCTATTTTCTAAATTGCATTGGTTGGCAATCATGCTGTTATAATAAAATATATAGTTTGAAGAAGTGTTTCCTATCTATTATACAGTTTTGTCTGGTAGCCAATATCAATATTGTGATACAATACAATGGAAAACAGATGCTCATATAGAAGAGTGGCAACCTGGAGAATCACAATGAAAGATGGAACTCAATGTGTCTTTCCTTCCTTTACTTTATGTGGCCAAAAGCCATGTTGGCTTGGAACTTGGGGAAACCTGCTCAAATACTTTAACATAACAAATTATCCTGTTTGGCTTAGACTCAAAGAGGAAGAGGAAACAGTCGAACCGAGACCCTCCTAAACAGATTAAGCGAGACAAAGTCTCGTCTTTGTTAGAGGCAGAAGGCCCCTGAATGAGCCCGCACTGAGAATCTCTTCAGATTAATGAAGATTGACAAAAAGGTTTACTATTTCTCTTTGTAGATATTATATTTTTAAGGAACATTCTCAGATCTCCCCCCCCCCCCGAAAATTAAATCCCAGAATAAGAAAATGTAGGAAAGTTATGTGGATGTGTCCATATAAGCCAACAGGTTTCCATTTTGACTAGAGACAGATATTAGGTTTTAAGCCACTTATTCAGGATGAAGATCATAAAGGCTTTAAAATTAAAATAATTATTATATGGACAAGATAATCCCTAATATTCAACAAGATTGTGGGGAAAATGAATATGGAAGAGAAATTTGCCAGAAAATTTGTTTCTAAGATTTGTTTCTCATCTTTTGCCAGGAACTCAAAAGGATACACATAAGTGTTGCCTTCTATTTTTTCCCAGCGCAAATATGATTCCTCCCTTTTTGACTATCAGGCTCCTAAATTAAGGAAGGAAGGAAGGAAGGAAGGAAGGAAGGAAGGAAGGAAGGAAGGAAGGAAGGAAGGAAGGAAGGAAGGAAGGAAGGAAGGAAGGAAGGGCAAAGTTTTTAATGAAAACAAATGCTCTTTCTAGTGTCAACTTTATTTAAAATAATGGCTCTGAGACCCATTACCCATGTAAGCCACAGAGGTATCCTTAAAAAATATGCATTTTGTTTGTTTGTTCATATAATTTCTATGCTGCCCATCTCAATGACACAGTGACTCTGGGTGGCTTATAATGTAATAAAAAGTTGTTGTTTTTTTAATGCTAGAAAACAAAATTAGAAAAACTTAATTAGAAAAGCTAAAAATTAAGATGATGTACAGCCTGTAGTTGAAGATCTTCTCTATCCAATCAGCTACCCTTATGCGTAGATACAGCCCAATTCTGTAATTGGAAGTGTGCTCATCAATCTAGGGAGAAAAAGACTTAAGAGTGTCTTTCCTGGCAGCTAAGTATGATATTTAACATTTTAAACCTATAAACCTTTTCCTCATCTTTAAAGATTAAATTTATTTAAATCATCAGTGTGAGCAGTTTCTGATTTCCATTATATAAACACCATTGTTCTCAAATATTGCATATATTCTATAATGTGTTGTTAGTATTTACAAGAGGCACGGTGGCGCAGTGATTAGAATGTAGGTTAGAATGCAGTACTGCAGGCTACTTCTGCTGACTGCCGGCTGCCTGCAATTTGGCAATTCAACTCTCACCAGGCTCAAGGTTGACTCAGCCTTCCATCCTTCCAAGGTTGGGAAAATGAGGACCCGAATTGTTGGGGGGCAATATGCTGATTCTGTAAACCGCTTAGAGAGGGCTGTAAAGCACCCTGAAGCGGTATATAAGTCTGAGTGCTATTGCTATTTGAATAATACAATAAAACAATTAACTTGGGGAAAAAGTTAGCTGAAGTGAAAAAGAATGGAATAGAGGTCCCCAATCTCTGGTCCACGGCCCATTTCCAAGCCTTGAGCAGTTTGGAACCAGGCCACAGAAGTGGTAGTGAGCACACACACATGCCCTCTTGCACAGGCAGAGGGTAATTGCGTGTGTGTGTGCTCTTTGCATGAGAGGCCCTTGCCTACCACTTGTGCAAATAAAGCAGCATGCATACATGCTTGCCACCCACTCTTGCGGAACCATACCCCCTCCCCCCCAACTCTGGTCCACGAAGCTAGAAAGGTTGGGGAACTCTGCCTTGGAGGATAGAAAGACATGTGAACTATCTTCTAATAAGTGGGTATTTTCTAACTCGCCAACACATATCAGCCATTTTGCGTGAATACCCATGATGTTATCTCAATGTTTTCTCAGGTCTACACCTTTCATTCCTATTGTTCACTCTCCTAATGTTTTTGTTTTCCAAATTTGGAATTGCAGGAAGGAAAAAAAACCTTCTCCCTGGAGAGGCCTGTAGTGACTATATCCTTTAGGGCACTTTCACGGCATTCTTTCACCACCAATGATTCATGGCTGCTTTCACTTCCACTGACATGCAACGCAGAGAACAAAGAACAAAATTCTCTGCCCTGCCCCAATCTGGTACAGGTCTTGCAGCATCAAACTCTCTTCCTCCCTCAATTTCCCTTGCTAAAGAAAAGCCGGAACTGACAGGGACATGTCAATTTCACCCAGGTCACCTGTCAGACCTGGACTTTGCAGAGGCCAGATTCCCAGCCAAAAAGAGGGATTCCTTTTGCAAGGCAATCCATTCAGATGCCAAATAGAAATGGTGGTGTGCAGGATCATGGAACTGATGTATGAGCACCATATAAAGCATGGTGCAAATTAAGCTCCATGATTTATTAAACATAGAAAATTGGATTGTTTTTTGAAGACAAAACTCTCTCAATCCTTTGGCTACATATCCAAATGGCTCAATATTTCGGCTACATCAGATATTTGTAAGGTGACCAATTGTTCTCCTTTAGGGAGGACAGTCCTTCTTTTGTAAGTCCTGTCCTCTCTCGAAAAGTGTCCTCCTACATGTCCTCCTTTTTTATATTTGAAGACTAATCTGTAAATCTCTGTATTTGATCGATGCCGAGTCAATCCATTGTGTGTGAAGTGACATATTTGTATTTGACATGATGATTCGTCAAAGCTCAGTACAATGCGGCAAGATGCGATTATGAGACACATGCACTGCACACAGAATTGTTTTGAGAGAGTGTGCCATGCGCAAGTAGTTTTGTTTTTTTTCTTCAATTTATTTGTGTCCTCCTTCTCATTGTAAAAAAGTTGGTCACCTTAGATATTTGGCTATCCGAAGAATTTCTCCTCAGCTTCACTTGATTCTACATACCCTGTGAAGCTTTCCTACAACTTCTTCTGTATTTTCTCCCAACTTTCTCTGGATCTACTATCATCTTCTGTACGCTGACAAAAATATATTCCCCAGTACAGCTTTTTTGTTACGTTCTTCAATATGTCTATGTCTTTTTAATGCTTTCCTCAAAGTATTCAGCCTCTCTTTTCAGTCTGGGGACCCCAGTCCAAGTCATCTCTTCTAATGTTTTTTGAAGCTATAAAAAGATATCTGGAATTCTGATCACAGATCCATGTCGCTGCCTGTAGTTAAGACTCAGACAACCATTCCTAAATCAACTAGCAGAAGAATACAAGTCGGTCAGCACTTTTTCTAGGAATATCACTAAATAAGGGCAAAGGGCTTTGCGGTACTAGAAAGCATGCAGGAATTAGCCATTCCTGCAGACACAAACAAATCTGCTTTCAAGGCAAAGATTTTGTAACTGCTCCGAAGCCACACATTTAAAGCCACAGATGCCAAGAAATTCTTTTAATGGGGAAATAAGTATACAGTGTTGTCTACATGCACACTGCATATACTTTCATTCTGGAGTAAGACCAGTGAAAACAGATAGGCCCTTAATATGCCCTGCATAATCTATTTATGGCATAGTGCGAAACAAAGAAAGTTGGCACAATTTATCAGACCCCAACAACCAGCACTATGAATAATCAGGACCAATAGATATTTGAGTGAGTCCAATTGAAGCCTTAAAAATAAATAGAATTGGAGCCAATATTGGCTACAAGCTACCAGTTAAATTCCTGTTATCTGAATATTCCTTCAGATATTTTTCTGAGGTTTGTCAAAACAACTAGTCCTAGCTGGTTACTCTCACTGTATCAAAATAGATGTTTAAATAATTACTTCCTACTTCCTGGGATTGATGGACATGGGAATATCAAAGAAGCAACCTAAAACCAAACAATAAATAATTGGGTATTGGGTAGCATTTTGGAAACTTCTACACTTCTGTTTTCCCTTAAAAGCATTTGAAAATGACTTGCAATTACCTTCACTGCCATCAACCTCATTATTCCTCAGCTCCACTAGGTAGATTAGGTCAAGAAATCAATTTCAACCCGAAAGGCATTTCTTTCCTGATTTTGATGGATTGAACTTTTAAACAACCAAAGTTCTGATCTTGTTTTTTGTATGTGGGTATCCATAACTTAATTGCAAAAAGAGAATATGAGCTGGCCCTTAGAACCATACATATTTTTGTTCGTAAATTAATTCAGTGAGATCTAGTCATTATGCTAAGGACTCAATTTTTAGTAAAATACTAAGATTCACTCTTAAGCCCACTCTGCATATAAGCAGATTTCTTACAATTTTGAGTTCAGTCATTCTTAATTTAAAGTTGTTGTCCCACTTAAAGTCACATTTTTTCTGATTTGGGCTAAATGCACAAAAGTATCTCAGACCTAAAGTCAACATGGTCCTGAGAATGAGCTGAGCTGAAATAGAACTCTGTACCTCAGTAAATGTTGCAAGAAATGGCTTGGATTAGAAACAATTTTGATCTGTCCTTGGGCCCAGTGAAAGAAAATGTGGATTCAAGACAGTGAATATAACTTTGGAATTGGCAAGACATCCCTGCTTTGTAATTGATAAGCTACTTTGTATTTCTGCTGGAGGGAGTTATCGCCACATCTCAGATCTTAAGATGCCATGCTGAAGTTGAACAGGTGGCTTTTGAATTACGGCCACAACTGAGCCCAAATTTTCTGTTGCTAAATGAGGCATTTGTTAAGAGTGAGTTTTGCCCTGTTTTATGACCTTTCCTGTCATAGTTGTTAAGTGAATCACTGCAGTTCTTAAGTTAGTAACCTGATTGTAAAGTGAACCTGGCTTCCCCATTGACTCTACTTGTCAGAAGGTCACAAAAGGTGATGGGATTCAAAGAATTTTAGTAGTGCTTCTGTGGGCGTGGCTTTGTGGGCATGGTATGGCTTGGTGGGCGTGGCAGGGGAAGGATACTGTAAAATTTCCATTCCCTCCCCACTCCTGGGGGAAGGTTATTGCAAAATCCTATTCCCTCCCCACCCCACGAACCTGCTTTCCAGCTCTGTTCTCCTGTGCAGGGGAACAAAAGATCCAGCCAATCAGCAGGGACTCGAGAGGCAGAGAATAGAAGTGGGCGGGGACAGTCAGAGGTGGTATTTGTCGGTTCTCTAAACTACTCAAAATTTCCACTTCCGGTTCTCTAGAACTAGTCAGAACCTGCTGAATAGCACCTCAGTGATCACATGACTCTGGGGCTCTGCAAACATCATAAAGAGTCGGTTGCCAATCATCTGAATTTTGATCATGTGATCATGGGGATACTGCCATGGTTGTAAGATTGAAGTCACTTTTTCCAGTGTCAGTTTTACTTCGAATGGTCACTAAAAATAAACTGTTGTAAGTCAAAAACTATCTGTATAAAGGAGACCAAATTCAGAACTTCCAATACAGCAGAGAAATAAATGTTGGATGCAGTGGATTTTTGCCGCTATACTAAGTGCAGAAATATGCAAGAATGCTAGCAATGTATTTTCTTTTATTTTTATGAAGAAGGGGGAATGGATTTGCATTTAAGCACAGCTCTCAGGCAGTAGAGCAAGAGAGTCAGTTACTGGTTGGCAAGCAAACAATGATTGGCCAACAGTTCTACATTTTCAGTCTGGGGCCAGTAAAAGCAATTGCTGGTTAGTCATCTACAAGCTTTAGACTTGTGAACTTCTAAATATGCTTGAGCTTATAACATTCTGATTGTACAAATAGACCAGAAAATTATCAAAAGAATCTGGATTAATCTTGAGTACATTTCAGTCTGGATTTGTCTGGAAAATCATAGAGCTGATGAAATATCTCTTGTGCTTCTTTAATACTCAATGACAGAGGAACACTGGAGAGCGAAGACATAATCTACCCTAATTTTGGTGAATAAAACCTTGTAGTAGAGCATTAACCTCCGATGTTGCATCCCTTGATTGTATTACAAATTTTCACACACATAAGGTGCTGTGAAATATGGCAATCCTCTGTTAAAATGCCTAAAATCCCGTTATTAATTTTAAGCATTTGGATTTAGCACTTTCGGGCACCTTTAGGATATTTGTTAGATACCAGACCATAAAGAAAGGCCGAGAGTTCACATGCAAACTGTAAAACAAACAAACCCACCGAGAGTGTTTCTTCCCTCCCCACTCTTTCCACTCGCCTAATCGGGGGAAATGGAATGTTTGGATAATCCAGCCAAAATCAAGCATTGTTTAATCCCATCAATTTCAATTTAGACAGAATGAGGTTCTATAATTAACTCTCTCAGTGATTTCATTTGGAACATGACAAAGGGCAATTAGATAGATAGATAGATAGATAGATAGATAGATAGATAGATAGATAG
>BLBF01000055.1:17210801-17226808 GCA_015471245.1 Laticauda colubrina | reverse complement strand
ATAGATAGATAGATAGATAGATAGATAGATAGATAGATAGATAGATAATAGATAAGGTAGATGGATGGATAGAGATAGGTAGGTAGGTAGGTAGGTAGTAAACAGGCAGATAGACAGTAACAGTGGGGGTATTCTACCGGTTAGGCCCAGTTCTGGTGTACTGGTAGCACCAATGAGCAACGGAGATTGAACCAGTTCTCTTCTACGCTCTGCTCTTGGCCCCACCCACCTGCCTGGGCTCCCGTACTGACCTTTATTCCCTGCTTTTGAAGCGCAGCTGCTTTGCACAGCACAGCAGATTGTTACGCATCAGTTGCTGAAGTGACAGGCAGAGTGCAGGATTGCAGGAGGTGAGTCAGAAAGCCTCTGCACCTGCGCAAAGTGTACATTTGGTGCATGTGTACAAAGTGTGCATGCATGCAAAGCGCCCCCACCAAGCCATGCCCACCGAACTAGTGGTAAACTTTTTTCAAATGCACTATGGATGGTAGGTAAGTAGATGGATGGATGGATGGATGGATAGAAGATAGGCTGACAGATAGATAGAAATAGAAATAGGATATCTTAGTCCAATTTATCATGAAATGCATTATAACATACTTTTAAGATAAGAAATAATGAAATCATAAAAATTCCACAATTGAGGCAACAGCCTCCATTAGAAAGTGCAGTCAGATTGTATGATAGATACAATTCTGCCCTCTAATGCTTGGCGCCCTTCCCCATCAGGCACATCCGCATCAGTGCTGGCATCAGCATATAGTCAGCGCCCAGATTGGGAGTGTTAATGAGATTGGCCAACCAGATGGTTCTTAGATACACTCAAGGAAGGCCATAGTTTCTGTAGATATGGTAAATTGCAAGCACATTGCTCTTAACATAGTTATTCTCCTACACAGGTGTTATGACAAGGACGTATCTGTTCTCACCAAGATTCAAGCACCTGGAGGGGAAAAAAAATCTTTTGGAAATATCTTTTCTGTTTCCTATTTATAGGAGTTCAGATCATATCCAGATTTAACTTATTTAATGTCATTACCTTTCCACAGGAAATTCTGAAAACAATCATTTTCAAAAAAGAAAGCAGTCTGCAACATAGATTTGTATATTAAAAATAATTGTTATGTGATTTTGCATTGATTTAGTGAGGGCATTCACTGTCTTACTCTTCAGTAAGAAGAGTAAATCAGCAAACATTGCACAATATTGTAAAGTTATAGTACAGCCTTTAAAGCAAAATTAAAACTTATTGGACTTGAAACCAGCCATTCTTTGGATGCAGAATTGATTCTGGGCCAGTGAAAATTCTTCATGTTCATTGAGGCAGAATATTTTTAAGCCAGGGTTGTCAAACTCAAGGCCTACAGATCACATCCACCCCCAGCCCATGGGGTGCTTAGATATGGCCCACGGGGCTGGCCTGGAAAGAGCAAAGGACCAGCCCACAGTGCCTCTGCCAGCGAAGATGGGGGAGGGGTATCAAAACAAATTAAAAACAAAACAAAAGGAGAAATATTTCCCATTTTGCATTTGAGCATGCAAGAAGGAACAGGAAAGGAGAAAGGGAAAGAGGAAAGGAAAAGAAAAGAAAAAGAAGGGAAGATGGGAAGAAAAAATACAGAAAAAGGGGAAGGAAGAAAAAAAGAGAATAAAGAGGGAAGGAAAAAAGAGGAGAAGAGAAGAGGAGAGGAGAGGAGAGGAGAGGAGAGGAGAGGAGAAGAGAAGAGAAGAGAAGAGAAGAGAAGAGAAGAGAAGAGAAGAGGTTATAATGAGAGTGAGGGAGGGTCTCAGGCAAATCCTGCTTTAGCACTTGGCCACCACAGGTGCCCCTGACACGAGTCCCCTATCATGCCCACCATGGCCATGCCCATTACTGGCCATGCTCATGATGCCCATGGCTACTCCTGGCCATGTCCCACCCACCTCAACCCTCTGAGGTCAAACACAACCCTGATGTGGCCCTCAATGAAATCAAGTTTGACATCCCTGTTCTAAATGATTACCTTTTTAGTTCTGACAAATTTTTGCTGGTCATAAACATCTCCTCTCTAGCGGTATAGGGCAGAAAAAAAGCAGCTGCTTGTGCAGATCTGTGTGGAAGAATGATGCCAAGATATGAATCACTTGGGGCTTTTAAGATTAAAATCAGGCCTTTAACTGAGTCTAGAAACAGACCAAGAGCAACAAAATTAAAACAACAAGTAGTGAGATGTATTCCATTTAAATGATTCCAAACAGTTACGTATTAATTTCATTTTGGGACAAATTGCATTGCAAATACTCTTCAAAGACATCCCTACAGCAAGATGCAGCAGTCCAAGCAAAATGATTTAGAGCTATCAGATCTAGACTGCAAAAATCCACATAGGCACAGGGTAGCGTCAGAGATTCCAGTTATATGTATATCTTTGCTTGCCATTAGTAGCCATTTGGCTTTTTGCAGCTCAAAACTGGTATCTTAAAAGTATTACATAGAGTAGTCAGGCTTTCGCTGTTGAAGAGGAGATGAGGCATAACTGATATCCTGAATGGGGGCTCCATGTTGCAAAAGCCATGTTAGCCATGACTAGATTAAAGCACCTATTCAGCCACCTCCCCCCGCAAAAATAATAAATTCCTTGGGAATACAGCTTAAGTCCACTGACATTCAGACCTGCAATAGAAGGAGATGGATGAGCAGCTTCTTCCAACTGGCCAACTAGAGTTGACATGGCACAATCTGTTCGTAAGCAAATAAATGACCTTCTGAACTGCAGGCTACCTAACATATTATTGTGCGCTTTTGATGGAATGGTGAGTTTTCAGTTAAATTTTTTGTAGGAACCTAAGCAATGGAATCAAGTCCATATAGATGGCCCATCTAGAAGATCTCCTTTGAAGAAAACATCCTTCCTAAAAGTAGAAAGCTATTGTAGCAAATCAAAGAAGCAAGACTAGAACTTGCTTGCAAGACACCCTAAGATAGTTGTTTTTTACTTGAAGAAAGTTTAGATGAGGTAGCATTCAAATGTTGTGTCCCTCACAAATCATTTGAAGGGAGCCCATGCTTTCTGTTTTTTTGTACTGCTTTGATGGTAGTTGCTTTTGAGGGGGGCATGGGGGCAGGGGGACAGATGGCTATTTGAGATTTGCTTGAAAGTGGGTGTATTTGTTTCCTTCCCTCTCCACAGGAGACAAGGTTAGCTCTGCCAAAGCCAGGTAACCTTAACTGCAACCTCAGTATATCCTAAAGTCATGTTATGGACTACCATTCTTCACTAAACCTGAATGCTCCCTTTCTTTGTTTTGCTGAGTACTTCTCTAGGTAGATTTTTTTTTTCTTAAAATTCAGCCCATCGACCAAAACCTGTCCCTTTCAAGGGATGCCAAGTTGAGGAAGCACACGTTCCTCATCAAACAAACACTAAGAAGCAGTCAAATGGCTGGATGAAGAGGTTGTATTTCCTCAGGAATCCTAGGTGGGCATTCATCTCTCTTCTTTTCTTGGTAAGCTATTGCTGTGTTTATTTCTTTTCCTGCAAACAGTTCAGGAGCATTTTCTTAATCAAACACAGAGCTTTTTGAGAAAGCAGAGATGGAATCCCATCTTTTCTGGCTGATGGGGAGGGGGCAGGGAAAATGAGGTTTCATGCCTTCATTTACTTGTCCTTTTCAGAAAGCCCTGACAGTTTTCCTTTCATCTCCCTGCCTCTCAACTTTATTAGCAGGGCAAGTTAATCAATCCCTGAATAAGAAGGAGATAGGCTGTGGACCCCATGATCGGCACTAATGAGAGAGCAAAGAAAGCAAAAGAGAAACCCCTCCTCCTCAAAGAAGCATCAAAATAAACCAGAATAAAATGGGAAAGGAAGAATGAGGAGCAAGCAAATAGGACCTGCTCCTTACCCATCCTCTCTCTTGGTTCATGGCCAGGAAACACTCACGTGAAGGTTGATCATTTCTCCTTCTGATCCCATTTAGTCTCCCCAGGTTTTCTCCTTCGTCCTCTTGAACCCACACAAGAGATCAAGTCTCAGTAGCCTTCTGGATTCTCCAGAGCATTTGCTGGGTGGGAGGGAAAGTGCAGTTCGTACTTTCATACAGAACAAACCTGCCATTCATTTGCCTGAAGTCCAACTCTCGCTTTGGCTGCAGCATTGGAATGGGGGAGGAGGAGAGAGACTGGTAGTGGTGGTGAAGGAGGCAGTGGCATGCAAAGCCTTTATTGTCTCCAAGATGCTGAATGGTCCTCCTTGTTATTTACTCATGACTGCATGTCTCTGGAGCTTCTGGATCCAGCTGAGTCCTATGAAGTCACTGGGGTTGCAATTCAGGGACACCTGCAAATGTACCACTGGGTTCATGGCACAGATCAAGCCAGCCTTTGGCAGAAGACGGGTTGCAGCTAGAGGGAGTTGGAGTGCAGATGACACAAGACTGGCCCTCTTGGTGTGTTTGTTATTCCAGGCAGCCGCTAAAAAGACCAAGAGAAATCAATCACTGGCAGCAAGGAGTCACTTTCCAACTCCAGATTCATAAAGTTGGGACCAATTCTTACCCACCCAGCAGCAAATTATCCAGTTGATAGTTAGAACCAGCGGAGTCCATAGGTTGTCATCACAAAACTAGAGACGGTAGCCACCATGGTGAGATTAAAGCACCACCTGTTAAAAAAAAAAATAGATGGATCATTGAATCACGACTGTGGCCGCCATTTTAACTTTTTCCACACTCTGTGGATAATCTTGGTTAGAAACTTTTAGAGGCAGCAGTCCTGGCCCTTTCCCTGATGTTTCTTAAAGCTACCTTTTCCAACCAAGAGGGACACCAAAAGATATGATCTCAATTCAAAGAATGTTCTTTCTTGTGGCAACTCAGAAAGCTAAAACTGCCCAAGGAGCTGCTCATACAGTTCGACACAAGAATTATTGATCATCTGCACCTCTATAACTGTCTGGTTTGGTTCTGCAACCCAACAAGACAAACACAGATTTCAGACAGTAATTAGGACTGCAGAAAAAACAATTACTACCCACCTGCCTTCAATTGAGGACTTGTATACTGCAGGAGTCAAAAAGAGGGCTGTGAAAATATTTACAGGCCCCTCACATCCCGGACATAAACTATTTCAACTCCTTCCCTCAAAATGACGCTATAGAGCACTGCACATCAGAACAACTAGACACAAGGAGAGGTTTTTTCCCAAATGCCATCACTCTGCTAAACAAATAATTCCCTCAACACTGTCAAACTATTTGCAAAGTCTACATTACTATTACTCTTCTCATCTCCTTATCACCCATCTCCGCCCATTTGTGACTGTATGACTATAACTTTGTCGCTTTTATCCTTACGATTTATATTGATTGTTTCCTAGTATGATTTGATTGCTTATTGTACCCTATGACTATCATTAAGTGTTCTACCTTATGATTCTTGACTCTTGAAGAATGTATATTTTATGTATACTGAAAGTATTTGTACCAAGACAAATTCCTTGTGTCACATTTGGCCAATAAAGAATTCTACTCTATTCTACATGGCTTCATGCAGAGATGGTACAATAGGTTTGATTCCAGGGATCCAGAATCCCAAGGAGAAATTTTACATTCAGGCCTGCTGCCTGAAATAATTTCCCTGGAGACCTTCATGGAAAACTCCTACTAGTTGGGTTTATGTTTCCCTAAACCACAGAATATTTAATAATAGCTTATTGAATAAACCATTATTGGCTAGATTTGTAGAACACACTCTCAGTCACCAACCATGACAGAGCAATCAGAAGGAGAGTACTTCACATCTGAGATAAGGTATGTTCTCTCAGTCCACTTCAGTGAATTAGGAGCTTTCTTCTTCTTGGAATATCCGATGTTACTTCCTTTCTCAATTGATAATTGGTGTCCCTTCAACATACAGAATTTCCAAGAGTAGCTTCCATTAAAACCAAAATAATATAAATTGCAGTGTCAAAATATCAGGTTCTTATGAGCAACAACTTTAAAGAAAGATAATCCAGAAACATAGCTGCAGAAACTCATTTAACTGTTCTTTATATCTATATAAAAATGAAATACCACTCACACATCATCACAAAATCTCCAGAAGTGTAAAGCCTACAAACTTGAAATTTGGCATGTGTGTTCCTTTTGGCTTCTAGGTGCTCACTAAGAAAGGATTTTTCGAAATGACCATCAGATCATTACTATTTTGTTCTGTATAAAAATAGTAGAATCCAAATAACCCATTCTGATTGGTTACTAAAAAACTAATGGGGATAGGTTCAAAAGGAACTAATCCCCGACGCCGCACAAAGGTGGCAAAATCAAATAAATGTCATTGGCTACAAGCCGGCAGACAGAAAAGTATAAAAGGGCTGTCGCGGCTTGAGCCAATGTTCTGTGTTGCAACTATACTTGAAATAAAGACTTGTTGTTGGAACCCGGTCTACCTCGCGTTTTTCCGGACGGAACACTGGCGACGAAGGTGGGATCACCCTAAACGCGAGACGGAGCACGCAGTGACAGACAAGCCAGACAAAGAGCAATGGCCGGAAACAATGCGCTGTCCGCACCCTTCAACCCCAATGAAGAAGATTGGGAATCTTACATAGACCGTTTCCAGATGTACCTAGAGAGCAATGAGATGGAGGAAATCTCAGACCAACGAAAAAGAGCTGTCTTCTTGACACACTGTGGGCCCGCGATTTTTAAAATGGCAAAGCCCCGAGATGTCAAACCACTGATGTGGACTGAGCTCCAAAGAACATTAAAGGCCCACTATGCATCAGTGGTGTCAAACCTGATAAAGCAGCACAAGTTTTATTGGAGAGACCAGAAAGAAGGCGAAACCATCGCTGATTTTGTAGCCGCACTACTAGGGGGAGCGTGCAAGTTTCTTAACTTAGATGAAGTGATGCGGGATCGAGTAATATTGGGGTTAAGAGACTCAACCATACAGAGCAAGCTACTGAACAAACCCAACATATCAGTAGCCGAAGCTATTGCAGAAGCCTCGGCTGCTGAAGCCGCCAAAAAATCGGCAGATAAGATGAAACAAATGAATGCAAGCAACGATGAAAAAAGCCCGGCCAGAGAAAAAAAACAACCTCCCACAACCGCTCATTACGAAGAACTCGAGGAGATGTCAGAATCTGGGGAGGAAGACAACGAAATCCACCGCCTATACGCTAACAAGAAAGGGCGCGAAAATAGAAATCGGCGGGAATGTGCTGGCTGCGGGGGAAACCATCCCCGAGCCAATTGCAGATTCCTCGATGCCATTTGCAGAGCATTCAAGAAAAGGGGGCATATTGAGAAAGTCTGCAGAAACAAAAAGAATTACAGCCCAAAGAGACGAAATGACTCCCCAGCAAAGCCTGAGCCAAGACTCTCCGAGAGAAAGTGACAGCGAAACAGGCAAGCCACTAACCGGGAGAAAGCATACCAAACTTTCACTATCAGAAGCGCTCAGATGGAAAGCGGGAAGAAAGTAAAAATAGTTGTAAAAATCGAAGACAGCCCCTGCGAGATGGAAGTTGATTCTGGATCGTTCCGATCCATGGTATCATGGGACACCCTCAAAAAACTAATTCCAGACATCAAAATTAAGGAACTCCAGAGACAAAAACTAACCCTCAAAGATTATCAGGGAAACCAAATTCCTGTAATCGGCCTGGGACATTTTCAAATCGCTTACAGGCAACATGTCGCAGTACTACCATTAACGATAGTCGACCGAGATCGACCAAGCCTCCAGGGTATCGAATGGTTTGCACCATTGGGCATCGGGATGACCAGTGTAGACCAGGTGGCCACAACTGACTGGGAAGAAGACCTGATCCAAGAATTCCAGGACGTCTTCGATGGCTGCCTAGGCAGGTATCGGGGGACCCCCATTTCTTTTAGTCTAGACCCACAGATAACCCCTAGAAGGCTAAAGGCCAGACGGGTTCCTTTTGCTTTAAAAGAAAAAATAGAGGAAGAACTAAATAAATTAATAGATCAAGGGGTTTTAGAACCGGTCGACCATGCTAAATGGGAAACACCAATTGTGACACCAATTAAGCCAGATGGGTCGGTTCGAATCTGTGGCGACTACAAGGCTACCCTGAACCACGCGTTGCAACAGAGCGCGTACCCGGTGCCAGTTGTGTAATACCTACTGCACTCTCTTGGGGGAGGAAAGGTTTTCGCCAAACTAGACCTGGCACAGGCATACCAACAGCTCCCAGTAGACCCCTTAATGGTGGAAGCACAAACAATAGTGACTCACAAAGGGGCATTCAAATGTAACAGACTCCAATTTGGAGTAAGCGTAGCCCCAGGCGTTTTCCAGAGCCTCATGGAACGCCTGTTAAATGGCATAACAGGGGTCGTGCCATACTTTGACGACATCCTAATTTCAGCCAAAGATGCAACACAGCTTAAAAAAAGACTCAAAGAGGTCCTAAATAAATTAAGAGAATCTGGCCTTAAAGTAAAGAAAGAAAAGTGCTGCCTAATGACTGATTGCGTCGAGTTTTTAGGATATTTAATTGATGGAGAGGGCATACACCCCACCGAAAAAAAAGTCAGAGCTATACAAGACGCACCAGAACCAAGGAATAAAACTGAGCTACAGGCATTTTTGGGACTGATAAACTTTTATAATGTGTTCCTACCCCAAAAAGCCACAATAGCGGAACCATTGCATCGATTACTGGACAAGAAAACAATTTGGACATGGGGGCTTAGAGAAAAAAAAGCTTTCCAAGGAATAAAAGACTTATTAACATCAAACACCGTTCTTATCCAGTTTAGCAACACACTGCCATTGACGGTGACCTGCGACGCCTCGCCATTTGGAGTCAGTGCCATCCTGAGCCACCAATTGCCTGATGGGAGAGAGGCACCCGTCGCATACTATTCTAAGACCCTGTCCAAAACCGAGCGGAATTACAGTCAGTTGGACAGAGAAGCTCTAGCAATTGTCACCGGAGTGAAACGCTTCCACAAGTACCTATATGGAAGAACTTTTCAAATCGTAACAGACCACAAACCGCTACTAGGAATTTTGGTGGGAAACAAGCCCACACCAAATATTCTGTCCCCATGAATGACTAGATGGTCAGAGTTCCTAGCAGCCTATTCCTATACTCTGACACATCGCCCAGGGAAACAAATTTCCCATGCAGAGGCTTTGAGCAGAGCACCATTGCCATCAACAGAGGAAGACCCGGCACCAACGATGACAGCATTGCAGATAGAGACTTGCCCCATATCTACCCATATCTGCGAATGATGTTGCCAGAGCCACCGCAAAAGACCCATTAACTGCCCATGTACTTAACTGGGTAGGTAAAGGCTGGCCGGAAAACCAAAAAACTGAGAACTTTAAACCTTTCTGGACCAGACAAACTGAACTCTCAATCCAAAAAGGTTGTTTATTGTGGTGTGATCGGGTAATTATTCCAAACAAATTACAAACCAAGGTACTGGGTATGCTTCACGAAGGCCACCCGGGAATAGTTAAAATGAAAAGCCTTGCTAGAAGCTATGTTTGGTGGCCGGGTATAGATAGGGACATCGAATACTGGGCAAACTCATGCAATAAATGCCAAAGAATCAGGCCGTCTCCGCCAAAAGCACCCATAAGAGACTGGGAAACCCCAAGAGGCCCCTGGTCATGAATCCACATCGATTTTGCGGGTCCTATCAAGGGGCATACGTTTCTGATCATCGTGGATGCATACTCTAATTGGCTGGAGGTAAAAATTATGCCATCTACGACAACAGAAACCGTTATAAAACAACTTGACAAACTCTTTGCAACCCATGGCCTACCGGACGTCCTAGTGTCCGACAACGGGCCACAATTAACCAGTCTCCAATTCGAGCAATACCTAGCCTCCCTAGGTATAAGACATGCCCTAACCACGCCGGCCCACCCGGCTGCAAACGGTAGGGCAGAGAGAATGGTCAGGTTTACCAAGGAGGGTTTTGAAAAAATGGACACTGGGGATGTCCAAAATAAAATAAATCGATTACTCACTCTCCAACATATCACACCCAGTACTACAACCAACAAAACTCCAGCAGAATTACTGATGGGAAGGAAACTAAGGTCGCATCTAGACAGATTGCACCCAAATTTCACACCAGAAACCCCACCCGACTCCTCCACTCGATTCAGGACCTTTGCAATAGGCGACTTAGTTTATGCAAAAAATTTTACCGGGGACCCATTATGGCTACCCGGACAAATCACACAAATAACAGGCCCCAAATCCTACCGACTAACGGTAGACAACGGCAGGGAATGGAAGCGGCACATAGACCAGCTTTGCTCCCGAAACATAGAACGAAATGTAAACACACAACCAAACATAGAAAAACACGATGAAATTCAAACCAAAGAGGGGGGGGAAATGCGAGAAATCAACATAGAACCGTTTAAATTAAACTCCAAAAACAATAACAATCAAAAAGAGCAAATAAAAGACTCACTGTTTGAAGAAAGTTGCAAGAAGAGTCCATCCGAAGGGGCCAGCCAGGCCAGCTCGACCTGCCCGGAGGAAACGGGAGGGAGCGGCAAAACCACCGGCCTAAGAAACTCAGGCGGCAGTAAAATGGCTGACTCACCCTTCCAGACGGTTCCATGGAGAAGGACGGACGACACAGCAGCCCCATCCGAACCGGTCGAAGTCTCCAACAATAATGAACCGCGCAAGTCCAGTCAAGAGAAGCCCCACCTACGTGCGCAACTACGGCACCACATAGGACTGAACTAAGAGGGGAGGGGTGTTCTGTATAAAAATAGTAGAATCCAAATAACTCATTCTGATTGGTTACTAAAACACTAATGGGGATAGGTTCAAAAGGAACTAATCCCCGAAGCTGCACAAAGGCGGCAAAATCAAATAAATGTCATTGGCTACAAGACGGCAGACAGAAAAGTATAAAACGGCTGTCGCGGCTTGAGCCAATGTTCCGTGTTGCAACTATACTTGAAATAAAGACTTGTTGTTGGAACCCGGTCTTCCTCGCGTTTTTCCGGACGGAACATATTTCATATATTATTATTAGCACATTCTGATACTAAGGAATTCTACTCCCACTCCACCTGAATAGAAGTCTGTTCCAAATGCAAAACACAAGCAGAGGAGAGGAGTTTCAGTTTCAGTTTCAGAGCAGCAACCAGCTTTAGTACAGAACAATTGAGCTAAGCCACATCCAGGCTCTTTGCTGTCTCCTTCTTGCTCACACAGCAAATACCGTTTCAGTTTCCAAACAGCCCTCAACTCTCTCACACACTGACAGGATGTTAGCCAGATGAATACCAATGGATGCTGGTAAGCAGAGACAGAATTTTTTTCCCCCTTATTTTCCTCCCCAAAAACTAAGCCTGACCACATCATTTCGAAGCGAAGCATGGGTATCGAGCGTATGTATGTATGTATGTATGCATGTATGTATGTATGTATGTATGTATTATATTTAAAGACTCTTGTTGGAGCTTAGGTGAGCCGCTTTGAAAACAGTTTGTTTTTTCCCAAGGGGAAGGTATAACTCCATGGGAGGGTTTAGTTTAGGCCTGTAAGCACAAGGTCACTGTTTCAGAGAAGCTAAGGTAAAAATGCTAATATAGATTTTCTAAGATGTATAATAACCATTATAAATAAGGTCAGAATTGAAATAAGTATGGCTAAATGACAAAATTACATGGGAAGCTAATATATTTGCATAGTTATTTGCGTAGTTACTCTAGGCTTCTGGCCTCAAGCTGCAAATCCCATAAATTATCATTTATGATCATATTATTTGCATCTTCAGGAGTCAAATAAATATTTGCCTGGCTATAAAGTCGAAGACAAAATCTTGGAACAAAAGTAGCCTTTGGTTTGAATTAGTTTGGTTGATTTAAATCATGTGGGTTTAATTTTAAGTTCATTACATTTCATAGTCTTTGGGTTTAAAGGCTCCCCCCGGCCCCCATCTTTTAACTTTCACTCTTCCCAAAGCATATACTTTTCGGCAGAAGTTTAAAAAGCAAAATTGAAAGAGCATCTGATGGAGTTTGCTGTTGCTCGCAAAATCAAATTTAAGAAGTATTATTATGAAAAAGAAAAAGAGATTAACCAAAGAATGTGTACTTTAAATAAAATGCAGCATGTGTATCTATTCAGAGTTTATATCTGTAAAGATATAAATCACAAGCAGTCAAAATGTTTTCCGCCCTATAATATAGGGTTGTCTCACACTGTCCTTCAAATATTTTAATAGTGTAATCATTCCAATTAGCCCCCACTCTTCTGTTTTCATCCTTACTTCTCTAGCAAAAATCTTCTCATTGCTAATCATCACTTTTCTTAAAGTACAAGCCTAAAATTGAATGTAGTATTTCCCATGCAGTATAAAATACAGTGACAAACAGTTTGGCTTTATAGTTACGGCATCAAGCTAGAAACCAGGAAACCGTGAATTCTAGTCCTGCTATTGGCACAAAGCCACCCTGGATGACCACTGGATGGCCACTTACTTTATCTCAGCCCGAAGAAGAAGGCAATGGCAAACCACTTCCAAAAAACCTTGCCAAGAAAACTGCAGGGACTTATCCAGGCAGCCTCTGAGAATTGAACAGAAAAAAGAATAATAGAATACAGCAGCATCCAAGCTGATATTAGCTGGCCTTGAAAAAGCTAAACAACATTGGACCTAATTAATAGTTGGATAGGACACCACCAGGAAATTTCTGGGCTTTAAATTAAAAAAGTCCAGGAAACACTCTGGAAACAGGTGACAACAAACTGGGCTAAATATATATAAAGAATGGTTGCTGGAATTGGGTATGTCTAGTTTGATGAAAAGAAAGACTAGGGGTGACATGTTGGCAGTGTTCTAATATTTCAGGGCTGCCACAAAGAAGAAGGAGTCAAGCTATTCTCCAAAGCACCTGAGGGCAGGACAAGAAGCAATGGATGGAAACTAATCAAGGAGAGAAGCAGCCTAGAAGTAAGGAGGAATTTCCTGATAGTGAGAACAATTAATCAGTGGAACAGCTTGCCTCCAGAAGTTGTAAATGCTCCAACGCTGGAAGTTTTTAAGAAGAGATTAGGTTAACCATTTATCTGAAATGGTATAGGGTTTCCTGCTTGAGCAAGGAGTTGAACTAGAAGACCTCCAAGGCAGTGGTGGGATTCAACCGTTGTAACAACTGGTATGCTGCGCGTGCAGTTCATTTGAAAACAGCTCTCAAACTTACCGTCAACTGCAGCCCCGGTGAGGAAAACAGTTGAGGCACGGCATTCTGCTCTGCCGTGCCTATCAGTTGAGCTTCAAACAAAGGAAATAAAGGACAGACTAGCGCAAGGGTGGGTGTGCAAGGCTAACTGATCACCAAATACCGTTTTGCCCAAACCAGTCCATACCAATCCTACCCTTGCTTCAAGGTCCCTTCCAACTCTTCTCTTCTCTTCTCTTCTCTTCTCTTCTCTTCTCTTCTCCTCTCCTCTCCTCTCCTCTCCTCTCCTCTTCTCTTCTCTTTTCTTCTCTTCTCTTCTCTTCTCTTCTCCTCTCCTCTCCTCTTCTCATGTCGCTAAGAAAACAACATGAATATGTCCATAAAGTTATCCACAGTCCTGCTCAAATCAAGTGAGGTTTTTGATTCCTGAAAATGTATGTATGCATGTATTTAAATGTATTACAGCTACCCAACTCCAATGGACTCTGACTTGTCCAGAACATAATAGGGTTGTTATTCCCCTGACTTTGAAACTGTGCTTCTGTCAATTAATTTGGCCCATAATCATATTAGATTTCTTTGCAGCCATGTTACACAACTGTTTTTTTGTTTGGCTTCTGTTAGAGTCCTATTCTGGGTGATCACAGTCATCCCTGACTGGTTTTGACATCATGATAATCTTTCCAGCTGTTGCAGTCCTAGAAACCATTGGCATTCAATCTCGAATCACCTCATCATATTTGATATTCAGGCAAATGCTTATCCAGAATCCAAGCATTGAGATATCTCAAATAACTTGTCTGCTTCTGGTTCTTTTTAAAGATGCTTTATGGTTGGTGTTTATTTTCTTTAAAAAGTTCTTCATGGAAATGATGGAACAAAGATTCCTTTAAGAGGGAAATAATCACTGGAAGAATAGGTCTGGGTATTAGTAATGCTAGAGAAATATCTATATGTATTGCACTACAAAATAACAGAAAGATGGAAGATGAGGAGAAAACCCTCCAAAATGATCTCAGCGGCACTGAGAACCAGGGTTTGTATTGCTGAATCAACAAATCATTGTTTGGAGTCTCCAATAATTTTTAACCGCCACAATAGTCCATGGAAGTAGGAAAATATCCAGAAAGGTTCAATTCAGAAGAAATATTTGACAGGGAGTCAGACAAAGTATGCAAATGCTTACCAGATCTGTTCATAATCAAGACCACCTCGAAATCTGGAGTCAAATATACATAAACAGATTTGTTGGATTGCAACTTTACAGGCAGGGAGCAATGCCAACATTTTTGCAACTTGTGCAGAAATGCAAAGCAGAAATTTCCCAGATTTCAGGACTAAAAGGAGGACAAATCGGTTGAGGCCCTTTTCCTCTGGCTGGAGATGGCATCAGTGACTTACATTTCCATGCTGGCTTTCTTGTAATGAGGTTTCTCCATATCAGTAGTGGTTTCATAGCCAAGATTCTTCCACTTCCTCAGCTCTTAACAGCTCAAACCTCAAAGTTGGAAGAGACCTTGGAGGACTTCTACTCCAACCTCCTGCTCAGGCAGGAAACCACACCAGGGATCTTCAAACTTGACAACTTTAGGACTTGTGGACTTCAACTCCCAGAATTCCTCCTCCATTATGTTAGCTCAGGAATTCTGGGAGTTGAAGTCCACAAGTACTTAGTATTTATTTGATTTGTCGATTGCTTACAAGATACAGGTATAAGAATGAACATAGTTTTGAATACATGAGATAGATACTTATAAGAAAAATAAAAGAAACAATAGGACAGGGGCAGAAGGCACGATTGGTGCGCTTATGCACGCCCCCTACAGGCCTCTTAGGAAGGGGATGAGGTCAATAGTAGATAGTCTAAGGTTAAAGTTTTTGGGATTTGGGGAAGAAAAAAGTCTTAAGCTTGCGAAGTTTGAAGACCCTTGCTCTACACCATTTCAAACAAATGGCTGTCCAATCCCTTCAGAGCATCCACAACTTCTGGAGGCAAGTTGTTCCACTGATTAATTGTTCTGTCAGGAAATTTCTCCTTAGTTCCAAGTTGCTTCTCTCCTTGATTAGTTTCCATCCGTTGCTTCTTGTCCTGCCCTCAGGTGCTTTGAGGGATTAGATTAGACTAGATTAACAGAGTCGGAAGGGACCTTGTAGGTCATCTAGTCCACCACCCCCGCCCCCCAAGTAGGGTTGGTTGGCCCTCTCTTCCTTGTGGAAGCTCCTTAGATATATTTCCATGTTTCTTAGATATGTTTCCATGTTTCTTCCATGGAAACAGGACAGCTAGATTTAATATTGGTGAGCAGGAGATGATAACACTGGGAGTTTGTAAAAGTAAATCAGATGTTTTCACTCAAGCAACAGAAATGGATAGCAGATAAGGAGATATTCTCACAGCATGTGGGGACCACTGTAGCGAGAGTGGGTCACCAGGGAGGATTTTTTTTTTTTCATGATTCATATTGCTGCTGCTGCTGCTTGTTGAATTGAGTTGTGCCTGAGGGGGAATCACCATGCTTCTGTGGTGGAACTCCTGTAGCAATCCTTGTTTGTTCATGACATCGGGCGTAATTAAATAGTGTGTAAATAGGAAATCCAAGTGCTGGGAATGCTGCCAGATCATCCTTGTATTTCTGGAATGCTATTATTTCACACTTCAATAAACTTGGAAAGAAATAATTTTTTTTTAGTTTGGAGGCTGTTGAGAAGAGTAACCAACAAGGCAAAGTCCAGAATTCAGATTCTCTATATAGTCAGCCATACAAGGAAGGAAGGAAGGAAGGAAGGAAGGAAGGAAGGAAGGAAGGAAG
>BLBF01000055.1:17198941-17210791 GCA_015471245.1 Laticauda colubrina | reverse complement strand
AAGGAAGGAAGGAAGGAAGGAAGGAAGGAAGGAAGGAAGGAAGGAAGTTTGGTTAGAGAGGTGGAAACAATCTTTCCAAAACTGGTTTTCACATATTGAGAGGATACTTTCTAGACCAGGGTCTTCAAACTTGACAGTTTTAAGACTTGTGGAATTCAACTCCCAGAATTCCTCCTCCACTCATGTTAGCTCAAGAATTCTGGGAGTTAAAATCCACCAGTCTTAAACTTGCCAAATTTGAAGACCCTTGTTCCACTTATAAGAGATGATCCAAATTCCTTGCAGATGGGCAATGGTGGTAAACCAGTGGTGGTTTACCTTATTTTTTCTCAAGAAAGGACAGCAGAATTATCTCATCCTCCTAGCATGAAGAGAGCCAGTGCAGCACCCACAGAATTGTCTACATGCTGCAGGAAACTGAATCCACAGTGAGGCTTGGAGAGCCGATGTCAGGCTCAAAAAACCAAGAAAGACATGTTGAGATTCTTTAAGCAGTTTCCTTCATTGTTCTTCACTAAGTCTTGCCAAACTTAAGCAGATTACTTGAACCATGAAACATATACTATTATGGATAGTCCTCGACTTACAACAGTTTATTCAGTGACCTTTTGAAGTTACTGCAGTGTTAAAAAAAAAAAGGTGATAATGACCAGTTTTCACACTCTCAATGATTGCAGCACCCCCACAGTCACGTGATCAAAATTGGGATTTGGGGGCAAATGGTTCATATTTATGATGGTTGCAGTGTCTGAACCTGTAACATTTCTTTACAGCTCTGAACCTGTAACATTTCTGTTTCTGTTTGAGTTTGCTCCATGTTGGAGAATTTACTGGTATTGTAAAATTTACTTAATGTGTTTATAAAGACATTAAGGCCCTGTCACACTGCCCAACGGATACAAAACGGACACAACGGACAAGAAAAATGTTCCATCCATTGTTATCAGCTCTCAGAAGGGGCAAAAATTTGCATAACCGAAGCAGATAACACGGACGGGGGGAGGACGCAGGGCGGATGGAAAGCGGATGCGGAATGGAAGCCCAGCGGATGGAAGCGGATGGGAGCGGATGGCACATCCGCTAGGCTTCCGGGGGACCTCAGCAAAGGGGACACGGAACAGATACAGCGGATGCAGAACAGATGCACAGCGGATGAAGCGGATGCACAGCGGAAGCCTCGCGGATGCCGAGCATTAATTGTGCATGCAGGGAGGATGCATTGCGTCAGCCCCGTGGATATAATGGAAGCAGCTCGGAAGCAGGTCGCCATTCAGAGGAAAGACCTGCTTCCAGACACATCGACTGCCTTGCCTGTCCTGCCTGCATGTCTGCCTGCAAACCTTGCTGCCAGCCTTGCTGTCTGCCTGCCTCCCAGCCTTGCTGCCAGCCTCCCTGCCAGCCTTGCTGCCTGCCTGCCTCCCAGCCTTGCTGCCAGCCAGTCTGCCTGCCAGCCTTGCTGCCAGCCAGTTTGCCTGCCAGCCTTGGTTCCTGCCTGCCTGCCAGCCTTGGTTTATGCCTTCCTGCCAGCCTTGGTGCCTGCCTCCCTGCCAGCCTTCCTGCCAGCCTTGGTTCCTGCCAGCCTCCCTGCCAGCCAGCAAACCCACAACCATGCTGAAGCACAGCAAGCCTCAGCCATCTGCTGCCAGCCCTTGCAAGAGGGACAGGGCTACCATCCCGCCCCCTGGCCCTCACTCTGGTTATGCTGGGGCTTCTGCAGCACGGGCTCACTCTTCTGGGGCTGGGGCTTCTGCTGCTTCTGCTTTTGGAGGAGCTGATGACAAGCACTCCAGCACCAGCCACAGCACCTGGACCCTTCACCCATGAGACTGAACGACTAAGAGGAGTGCCAGAGCTTCTTGTTAGTAAAGTCTATTTTTGATTCATACACTTGCTTCGTTTCTTTTTTTTAATAAAGTCTTGGTGGAAACTTTTAGAAATGGTTTAAGCCTTTGCATGCTTGTGGGATGGGTTAAGATAGCAGTGGGATGGGCAGGGATACCTTTGGGATGGGTAATAGCTGTGGAATAGATAAATCTCCAGGGCAAGCATAGTGGGGCTGTATGGTCCACCCTCCCAGGTGCCACACCTTTGGCCCTTTATTATCAATAATAATGTAATCAATTCTCCACACATGTCAACATAAACACAACTCTTTATTAAATGCCCTGTTCATTGTAGGCCCACCCAACATACATGGCCCAATCTCATCAGTGTGATGAGACAGGCTGAAGGAAGCATCCATTAAGCATCTATCATCCTGTCTTGCCACTCCACTGCTCCAGTTGGGGAGTTGCACCAGTGTCTCAGGAGGTTGCGCTGCTTCTTCCCTTCACGTGAGGCTCTGTTGGGGCCTTGCACATCCACAGTGTCTATCAGGTTTCACCCTTGCCTCCATTCCCCGGGCTCCATGTCCCCATTGCCTTGTTGGCGGTCCACAAGCCTGTTCTGCAAGACTGGGTAGCGGGTGCTCATGAGATTGTGCAGGATGCAGCAAGCTTTCACGATGCTCCTCACAGTCTCTGGGCGATGGTGCATGTTGGTGAGAAGTACCTGGAACTTGTTGGCCAGGATGCTAAAGGCGTTCTCCACCACCCGTCTTGCCCTGGACAGCCTGTAGTTGAAGATCCTCTCTTCACGGGTGAGGTATTTGGAGGAATAGGGCTTCATGAGGTAGGTTGTGAGGGAGAAGGCGTCATCCCCCACAATGAAGTAGGGCACATCTTGCGTGTCGTTGGGCAGGGGTTCTGGATCTGGGAAGCCCACGATGAGGTTGCATTCCAGCTGCTCCTTGAGGTGACTGGCGTTGTATACCTGGGCATCTGAAGATGAGCCGTTGCCTGAAGCATCGATGTACATGAACTTGTAGTCAGCATCGACCATGGCGAAGAGGATGATGCTGAAGAAGCCCTTGTAATTGAAATAAGTGGACCCCGACTTGGCTGGAGCTTTGCAGGCCACGTGCTTGCCATCTATGGCTCCAATGGTGTGGGGGAAGTTCCACTTCTGATACCACTGCTCTGCAACTTTCTTCCATCCTTCTTCAGTGGAGGGGCACTGGAGGAGCTCCTCCTTGTATTCTTCGATGATGGCCTGCACCACTTCTCTGACCACAATGCTGATGGTGTTGGGTGGCACCCCCCATCCATACTGCATGCTGCTGTAGGTGGTCCCTGAGGCTAGGTGGCGCAGAGTGAGTGCCACCTTGAGCCCAGGTTCCAGGCTGGGCTGGAAGTTGGTGCTCTGCTTGGTCAACCTGGGTGTCAGGTGCTGCACAACTTCATCAAACATGGCTGGAGGCATCCTCACGAAGTTCTGGAACGCCCGAGTGTCTTCGTTCCTGAGCTCCACCATCAGGTTGTTGTACAGTCTGTCCTCTGCTCTTCTGGCAAACCATCTTTGGACCCAGACTCTTTTTGGCCACCCCTTTTTCTTCCCGTAGTAGAGTTCACAGAGCCTGTAGATGGCTTCGCACTGTTTCAGAAGGATGGTGGCTTCCAAAAGGACTGTGTTACGATCCACGGTGGACATGACTGGATGCTGTGGAAGAGGAAGAGTCAGATGAAGGCTGCAGAGGTCTGCAGCAGGGCTGCTGGTCTGAAAGTGAGATCCAGATGTGTTGCTCCCCCTTTTTATAGGCAGTATAGGTGTCCCTTTGCATCCTCTAGGCATCCTGTAGACATCCTTAATATCCGAGATAGGTCCCCTCTGCGGACGTTTTTTCCGTTTTACATGCTTTGTTTCCGTGCTGCATCCACTAGGCATCCGTTCTGCATCCCTTCTGTGTCCGTTCCGCTTCCTCCCTGTGTCCGAGCGGATGCAAGTTGCACGGATGCGCAGCGGATGCCTAGCGGATATAGCGGATGCGTAACGGATGCAGAACGGATGCGTAGCGGATGCCTAGCGGATGCAGAACGGACACATTGGATACATTTTCCATGTAAAAGTTTTGAGCAGCTCAAAACTTTCTGAGCGGATGAAACGTCAATAAACAGATGCTGGACGGATAGATAGGAAGCAAAACGGAGGCAGTGAGTACATCGCGTTTTCCAACGGATGGCAAGCTTTTTTGTCCATTTTACATCCTCTTTGCATCTGTTGGTGCAATGTGACAGGGGCTTTAAATGAAGCATCAGCCATCTGTGTTTATTTCTCTGGTGCTGAATTTATACTGCAAAATTCTGAATAGAAGTCAGATTCACAACTGCAGTGATTCACTTACCAAGTGTGGCAAAAAAAAGCCATGAAATGGGGCAAAGTTCACTTATCAACTATTTAATTTAGCCACAGGAATTTTGGGCTCATTTGCAAGCTGAGGACTACTTCTACGAGGAACTACTCAGTGGGAGACATCTTAATTCTCTCCCAGACAAACTATCTAAAAATTGTGCTGTCGTTTGTTCTTCTGGTCTGGACTCCCTCCCTCTCTCTGAAAAACATTCCATCACACATGGATTGTGTGGGTCTCTTTTTACAGCAATGCTATACCAGCCAGACTTCACAGAATTCCTGAAGAGATGGAATAAAGTTATCTCGTTATAGATAAAATCAAATCAGTATTAGAAGTCTGCACGCCCCAGGATGAAGAAGGAAGATGCACATAAAAACTATTACTGTAAATCAAGGAGCCTCCAATGGAGAATGAGTGGGAGGAGACATGAGGATGTGAATATTTCTTTTCTCCTTCGTCACGAGAAAGTTAGGAACTCATCTCAAATGTTTTATTGGCAGGAGAAGTTGGCTGAAGGAACTATGGTTTTGGTAGCTTTAATGCTAATTTGGAAGTGCTTTCCCAAACAAAGTATCTGGAGCTGGAATTTGATTCTTGGTTCTCCCCAGATGTTTTTAGCCTTTGACTCAACTGCTGGAGTTTCTCAGTGTTGTCTCAAGTTATCCTCTGAACTCTTTCAATGGTGTTTCCAAGTGCTGCTGTTACTGAATTATTTCAGCTATCAATCATTCATCATGTCCCAATAATTCTTTAAATATTTCTCCTTCCCACTATTGTCTTTGGGCAAATAAATTTGCAGTGGGGAAAGCCCAAGATGATATTCCTTAAATCATTGTGTAGAGCAATAGAATTAGGGCATAAAGGTCTAAAATGCATTCTGGTGTGTCTTTTATAGGAGGGCTAGTAAGTCTGTTACCCTTATAGAGATACTGGAAGTATACATTGAGGTTTTATCCAGTGTTTCTTGTGTGCCCCATTACTTCAGGAGTGCTTGTTTAACATTTCTCAAGCTTGGTTGATCCTCTTTTCTCACATCTCTGTCTTTCTTCTCTCTGACCATTTTGCTTCCTGTCTAGGTTATTGCCCAAATTTCTAACCTGTGGCTCTTAATTCTTTGTGATGGCAGAAACTTCTCATTTTCCATATGTTTCAAACATTTCTGTCCTTGCCTTTCTTTCTTCAAACTCTTTTGTAAAAAAAAATAAAAGCAACTATTTCACACCCAAGTTTCTGATTTCAGGAACTATGATTCATTATTCTTTTTAGTTCTTCATTTGACTTTGCATCTATTTCACTACCTGCTTCCCATGATTGGACAGCATTTCCAATGGGTCCCATGGGGCAACATATCTCAGCTTCCTTGTCCCATTATTCCAAAGTTGGGTTAGTACCCTATAATAATCTAGTTATTGTTATATAGTCTATCATTTGCACCTATATAACTGTTTGGTTTGGTTCTGCAACAGGAGAACCAAACAGGACAGACACAGATTTCAGAGAGTAATTAGGACTGCAGAAAAAACAATTACTACCCACCTGCCTTCAATTGAGGACCTGTATACTGCATGAGTCAAAAAGAGGGCTGTGAAAATATTTACAGGCCCCTCACATTCCGGACATAAACTATTTCAACTCCTTCCCTCAAAACGACGCTATAGAGCACTACACATCAGAACAACTAGACACAAGGAGAGTTTTTTTCCCAAATGCCATCACTCTGCTAAACAAATAATTCCCTCAACACTGTCAAACTATTTGCAAAGTCTACATTACTATTACTCTTTTCATCTCCTTATCACCCATCCCCTCCCATTTGTGACTGTATGACTATAACTTTGACACTTTTATCCTTACAATTTATATTAACTGTTTTCTAGTATGATTTGATTGCTTATTGTATCCTATGACTATCATTAAGTGTTGTACCTGATGATTCTTGATTCTTGACAAATGTATCTTTTCTTTTATGTATACTGAGAGCATTTGCACCAAGACAAATTCCTTGTGTGTCCAATCACACTTGGCCAATAAAGAATTCTATTCTATTCTATTGTTCACTCCACTGTCTAGTTGCAGCCTATTGAAGTACAGGTAGTCCTTGACTTATGAGCACAATGGAGCCCCAAATCTTTGTTGCTAAGTGAGACATTTTAAAAGTGATTTTTGTCCCATTTGACGATCTTCCTTGCCACAGTTGCTGAGCAAATCACTGCAGTTGTTAATTTAGTAACACAGTTGTTGAGTAAATCTGGCTTCCCTACTGACTTTGCTTGGCAGAAGGTTGCAAAACGGGAACACATGACCCCAGGACACTGCAACTGCCATAAGTATGAGTCAGCTGCCAAGCGTCCAAATTTTGATCAGGTGACCATGAGATGCTTCAATGGTCGTAAGTGTGAAACATGGTCGTAAGTCATTTTTTTCAGTGCCACTGTAATTTCAAACTGTTGTAATTTCAAACTATTGTAAGTTGAGGGCTACGTGTACACCCTGCCATCCATCTCTTTCACTTTCCAGCAACAGAATTTTAGGTGGCTGAGACTTCTTGGAAGGGTTTTCTATTCTGATGACTATGCAAAACTATTGTATAAAAATTCACCTAAGAACATGCCAACAATTGGAGAGATCCAGCAAGTTTTTTTTCTTAAGTTAGCAATTTACAGTGAGTCATGGATCTTCTGCTCTGATGAAAGCAAGGATCATCAGAGATTGTCAACATGATTCTTATATAAATTTATAGAGATTAAAAATGAGCATATATGTACATTTGATTGTTGACAAAGATTTGTTTTAAACTAGTAAAGGGTACACTGCATAGGAACCTGAGCTTCTGCCAGTCATGATGAATGTTATTGTAACTGATTGATCCTACATCTTTCACCACTTTAAGGTAGGCCACATCAGAAAAGTAACATCCCAAGAATTACAAAGATGCTACTGAATCGTTAGGTTAATAACATAAACTTGAAAGGCTGAAGATTTTCCCTCTGTCCCATCTCACGTAAGACAGAATCAAGACAGTTGTCAGGCCCAAGCTCAGAGACAACACTGTCAAGTCTAATCCACCCTTTATTTGATTATCCCTAGAGAACAGAATCTTGCCTAACTAAAGGTATAATCTTTTAGATGTATTCTAAGACAGGGGTGTCAAACTCGATTTCACTGAGGGCCGCATCAGGGTTATGTTTGACCTGGGAGGAGGCATGGCCAGTTCGATGTCACTCGTGTCAGGGGTGCCTGTGGCAGCCCGAGTTCTCTGCTAGCAAAAATGGGCAGCTAAGCTCAGTTTTCAGTTGCGACGGCCTCATGCAACCCTCTGCCAGTGAAAATGGAGCTCGGGAGGACCACGGGTTGTCCTCGCGAGCTCCGTATCATTTGCAATGGCCTCCTGCAACCCTTTGCCAATGAAACCATAGCTTGGGCTGGTCCTTTGCTGTTTCCAAGGCAGCCCCGCAGGCCAGATCTAAGCACCCCATGGTCCAGATCTGGCCCATAGGCCTTGACTTTGACACCCCTGCTCTTAGAGATTCTGGACTGTGACTACTGTGAACCTTTCCCCACTTTTCCATTCAGTTTGGGGCTGTGCAGTCTCTTAATTTGGACCCCTCTTTGGCAAAGCTCTATCTTTATCTTTAGGAAAACTAGGAAGGGTCTTTGTCTCATCTGCTTACTCAGATCATAGAAGTGTCCCAGACTCAAATTTCTTTTGTTTTGACTGCAGCTCTTTTCCCCTGTGCAACAGCTACCAAAAAAGACAACGCAGTTCTAGGCTGCATAAACAGAGGGATAGAATCAAGATCACGTGAAGTATTAATATCATTTGATAATGCCTTGGTAAATTGCATCCAGTTTTGGTTGCCACACTGTAAAAAAGATGTTGAGACTCTAAAAAGAATGCAGAAAAGAGCAATGATTAGGGAACTGGAGGCTAAAGCATATGAAGAATGATTGCAGGAACTGGGCATGTCTAATCTAATGAAAAGAAGAACTAAGGGAGACATGATAGCAGTATCTCAGGGGCTGCTTGAAGAAGAGGGAGTCAACCTATTGTCCAAAGCACCTGAGGGCAGGACAAGAGGCAAAGGGTGGAAACTAATGAAGGAGAATCAATCTAGAACTAAGGATAAACTTCCTGACAGAACAATTAATCAGTGGAACAACTTGCTTCCAGAAGCTGTGAATGATCCATCACTGGAAGTTTTTAAAAAGATGTTGGATATCCATTTGTCTGAAGTGGTGGTGTAGGGTTTACTGCCTAGGCAGGGGGTTTGACTAGAAGACCTACAAGGTCCCTTCCAACTCTGCTTTCTATACTATTCCTATTCCTTAAGGTTATTTCTTCTGCCCATTACAATACTTTCATCAGTGTTTCTCTATATGACCTTCCTCTTTGAGTACAGAGAATTGTAAACCCACCAATTATCAGTATCTTTGAGAATGCTGCAATCTATGGAGATGTTCAGTTTTTGTTCAAAGGTCATCCATTGATGTAATAACGTTTATACCTCTGGGAAAACATATGTCATGTGAAAGTAGGTGTGATATGTATACAAGGAAGATTGTTAGCAATGAAGGCTTTATAGGCCAATACATTGATTTTTACAGGCAAAAAAGACAGAAGTATTTGGGAACCACAATTGACCTCGATACTGTATGAGGACTGCAAGAACAGAAAAAAAATTCCCTTCAAATGAGCTGAATACAGTGTATTTTTAGAGGCCCATCAATCAGTTTTTAGCTTGCAATATATATGTGTGTGTGTGTGTGTGTGTGTTTTCTTAAGTTTTTGTGGGTACTTACATGCATGCTGTTCAGCTTAAATACCCGAACAATATATATATATTGCAATGGAGGTACATAGCATAAAATGAAAAGTTATCATTCCCAGAAGAGCAGCTATGTAAAATCTTTTGCCACAAAAACAACAGGCGCCTTAAAGGCTATAAGATCAAATTGGAAAGCTGCTGTCATTTGCCTTAACTGCCTGTGCCACATAATTTGCATATTATTTTTGTACACGCACGAGGTGCCTGGGTGCTGCTGGAAATGACTAGATAGTTGCTTCTGCAACTGTAATCATTGAAGATCGACTAAATGAGAGTTGTGGGGGATGTTATGGATTGTGTCTAAGAAGGGGAAGGTGGTGAGATTGACGACAGCAGGGTCCCCAAACTTGATAACTTTAAGACTTGTGGCCTTCAACTCCCAGAATTCTGGGAGTTGAAGTCTACAAGTCTTAAAGTTACCAAGTATGGAGACCTCTGTACTGCAGTGACGAGAGGAAGGAGAGAGCACATTCTGAGGAAGGAGTCAGACAAGAGACAAGAGAAACTGGATCTGAGAAAAAGGAAGAGATTTAGGATCCCTGGAATCTCCCACGGCCTATCCTTTAGGGCAGTGGTGGGTTTCCAATATTGTTGCCACTGGTTCGGTCGTTGTGGGTTGGTGGGCGCGCTTTGCATGCACATACATACTTTGTGTGCATGCGCACCCCAAACACGCACTTTGCGCAGGCGAGAGGCATTTGCACAGGCGCAGAGGCGTTCTAACACATATAGACTGGGTGAAACCAGGCTCAATAGCAGTAACTGAGAGGGATCTTGGAGTCTTAGTGGACAACCAGCTAAATATGAGCCAGCAGTGTGCAGCCAAAAAAGCTAATGCAATCCTAAGTTGTATTAACAGAGGGATACAATCAAGATCAAGGAAAGTACTAATACCACTCTATAAAGCCTCAGTAAGACCACACCTAGAGTACTGCATCCAGTTTTGGTCACCACATTATAAAAAAAGTAGAAAAAGTACAGAGCAAAAAGTACAGAGACTCTAGAAAAAGTACAGAGAAGAGCAATCAGGATTATTAGAGGACCGGAAGCTAAAACATATAATGAACAGTTGTAGGAACTGGGCTTGGCTAGTCTCGTAAAGAGAAGGACCAGGGCAGGCATGATAGCGGTCTTCCAATATTTGAGGGGCTGCCACAGGGAGGAAGGGGTCAAGCTATTTTCTAAAGCGCTTGTAGGCCAGACAAGGAACAATGGATGGAAACTGAACAAGGAGAGATTTAACCTGGAAATAAGGAGAAACTTTCTGACATTGAGAACAATCAACCAATGGAACAGCTTGCCCTCGGAAGTTGTGGGAGTGCCATCACTTGAGACTTTCAAGAAGAGATTGGACTGCCATCTGTCAGAAATTGTGTAGGGTCTCCCGCTTGGATGGGGGGGGGGGGGGTTGGACAAGATGACCTATATGGTCCTTTCCAACTTTGATTATCTGTTATCTCCTGCAAGCTTACATGTTCCCAATCGCTTTAGCAGGTGCCACGTGACACTATTCTGTGCCGCGCAAAGCAGCTGCGCTTCAAATTCATCAGATAAAGGTGAATATGGGAGCCTGGGCAGGTGGGTGGGCCCAAAAGCAGAGCAGCCGAGAAAACTGGTTCTGTCTCTGCTGCTCATCACTCCTACCAGCTCTCCAGAACTGGGCAGAGCCGGTCGAATAAGCTTAGAACACAGGTAGCCCTGGATGTCTATGAAGATTCTCAGTCATCCAGGTCATGGTTGTCCCAAAGGTTTTTTTTTTCAAGAGGCAACTGAACTTTCTTGTTTTTCTTTGAAGGCCTTTTGCTTCTCATCAGGAAGCTCCTCCTTCAGCTCTGACTGGATGATTCATCAGTCCTTCCATTCCCCATCATCTGGTCAGAGCTGAAGAAGCTTCTTGGATGAGAAGCGAAAGGCCTTCAAAGAAAAACAAGAAAGTTCAGTTGCCTCTTGAAAAAAAAAACACACACCTTTGGGACAGGTAGTCCTTAACTTGCAACAGTTCATTAGTGACCGTTCAAAGTTACAGTGGCACCAAAAAATGTGACTTAGAACCCTTTTTCACAATTACAACCCTTGTAACATCCCCATGATGGTGCAATCAACATTTAGATACGTGGTAACTGGTTCATGTTTATGACCGTTGCTGTGTCCCCAGGTCATGGGAACCCCTTTTGAGAACTTCTGACAAGCAAAGTCAATGGGGAAGCCAGATTCACTTAGTAACTTATCAACTGTAGTGATTCACTTTACAACTGTGACAAGAAAGGTTGTAAAAAGGGCCAAAATTCACTTCACAAATGTCTCACAACAGAAAATAACAACATAAAATTTTGGGCTCAATTGTGGTCATAAGGCGAGGACTACCTGTAATATAGATTTAGTTGGCAAGATTCTGTTTATATCATGTGAGCAAATAAAAAACTGAACTTTGGCTGGATTGTTTTATGTTATTCTTGGGCTGGGCCTGACCGAGAACGTACAAAATCAATAGGCATTTTAAGATATTATAAATTCAAAGTTTGTTACATAAATGTCTGTTGTCTTTCTGAAACTTTCTGCATTTTTGTTGTCCTTTTTAAAATGCATTTTCGCTCTTCACTGTTACAATCTAGCTATCTTAGGGAAATGAATAGAAATATAGTAGAGTAGAGTAGGAATAGGAATAGGGATAGGATAGGATAGGATAGAGGTTGGGATTGGGATTGGGAATAGGATAGAATAGAATAGAATAGAATAGAATAGAATAGAATAGAATAGAATAGAATAGAATAGAATAGAATAGAATAGAATAGAATA
>BLBF01000055.1:17169184-17198931 GCA_015471245.1 Laticauda colubrina | reverse complement strand
TAGAATAGAATAGAATAGAATAGAATAGAATAGAATAGAATAGAATATTTGGAAGTGACTTTGGAGATCTTCTAGTCCAGGGGTCGCTAACCTTTTGGACCTCAGGGACCACCAAACTCATAATTTTAAATCCCATGGACCCTGGGAAAATCCCCAAAAAAGACTCCAGGAAAATTTCCCATCCTGTTTTCCTATCAATCAATCATTCTTTATTTGGGATCGCAGGATACCATGTCCAGCACCATTCTCAGTGGGAGAGGGAGAGACTTTTGGCTTCATGCAAGGAAAGCAGAAGCAGCAGAAGTCTTTCTTTCTCTCCCCCAAGCTCTGCCAGAAATGAGTCTTTGCTGGTACAGCCTCTTGGAGCAGGATGCCTTGCAGGGTCCCAAACACTCATTTCTGGTGGAATTTGAGGGAGAGAAAGACAGACTTTTGCTGCTTCCCTTACATGCAGCCAAAAGCAGAAGAAGAAGGAAGTGAAAGAAGCAGCTGGTGGCCAGGTGAGGCATGTGGGATGAGTGGGGCATGTTCCCCCCTTCTGTCTTTCCCCCATCTCCTCACTACCTGATGTTGTTCACAATGCAAGTGACACAAGCTTGTGTTCCCGCACAGTCTGGATTAATTGCTCGGGGGTGTGTGTGCTTTGGAGGGTGACATTTCTCTGCAGACCACCAAAATTTTCTCATGGACCACCAGTAGTCCCCGGCCCACTGGTTGGTGACCACTGTTCTAGTCCAACCCCTTGCTCAGGCCTATACCATTTCAGACAAAATAGTATAATAAACATGATATGGTTTGCTGATGTTCCAGTCAAGCCTAATGGATATTTATTTATCAAATTTATACAGCCTCCCATCTCCCGTCCATTGCTCTAGGTGGTATTTTGTTTTATGTCAACAATAATGCAATCCAAATCTTTGGCCCACAGATTCTTCTGATATAAGGTGTTATTCTCTTCTCTTGGGACATAGTAGTGTGATATATAATTAATTACATTACAGGTGACTTAGAAAGGAAAAATATCAGATAGGAGTGAAGATTGTATAATTCTCTGCATATATAACATGGATTACAATTTATTCGGATATTTATCCCACTTCCCCCAATTTTTAAATATTTTTATATCATACAAAATCTTACAAAACCACAAGTCTCATAAAATGCTTGTGTTCTCATCACCTGGCATCATACAAGATTTCAGCATTTTGACATGTGCTGATGCCTAGTTTCAACATCCCTATGCAAGATGTATGCACTTTTCTAGTTTTTTTTTTTAATTGAATTTAGGGAATTTATGGCTCTCCTGGCAACCGTTTGTGCTCTGTTATTGACCCTAGGTATACCAATAAATAAATACAATTATTGTCAGCATAAATGCCTATTTGGAATTATTTTTCCACACGTGCAAGAGATTGCACAAGGTGGAAGCCTGTGAAGAAATACTGTATCTGCCAGTGGGAACTTATATTATACACTGTAATTAAGGAAAAGTCTGACTGAGTGAATAGCCAGCCTGCAAAGAAAATTACTATGATCTTCCTTGGTTAAAAGTAGTCATGGAAGCCATAGCATTCGAAACACTAGGTCATTTAAAGTTTTGTGGTTAAACCATACATTCCATGATGGAATTAAGAAGGAAGCGAGGAATGTCAAGCTGAAAAAAGAAAGGGAAATAGGGATAGGGTTCAACTTTCAATTAACTTCTGAAGCTCAGACTAAGTGCCTCTCACAATTGCTAGGCAAACATCAGGCTTTCTTTACATTTGATTTTCATAATAAAATTTCCCATAAGGAACCAGGTGATAACTGGACCATTATGTATCCACTAATTTTTGAATGAGCCTCTTCAGTTATGCCTTTCTATCTGGAGAAAACCTCAAGTCAAGATGTCTATCTCAGAGAACTACTGAGGAGGTAGGGAATGAGGAACAATTCTAGAACAGATGTAGGCTTTGTCAAATTTTTCACCTGTTATATTATTTTTTTCCTCAGTTTTGCACATCATGTTCAAACATAAAGCAGTTTGTCTTTGGTTTTAGAGTGTACTGCTAATTCAATCACCGGAGTTTGTCAATTATGATTTATGGCAGTATTTTTCAAATTTGGCAATTTTATTTTTTTTAAAATATATTTTTATTTATTTTCTTTTTTTACATCGTAAAAGATCATGGTATCAACAACGTTCTTGGCATCTATACAGGATTTTGGTTTAAATATCATAATACATTATATTGCATTTGTCTACTACCAAATAATATCTCTAGTGATAATTACTATTCTTAAGCCCATGTCACACTGCCCAACGGATGCAAAAAAGACACAGCGGACGAGCAAAATGTTCCATCCGTTGTTATCCGCTCTCAAAAGGGGCAAAAATTTGCATAACCGGAGCGGATAACATGGACGCATGGAGGATGCAGGGCAGATGCAAAGCGGATGCGGAACGGAAGCCTAGCGGATGGAAGCGGATGGGAGCGGATGACACATCCGCAGGGCTTCCGGGGGGCCTCAGCAAAGCGGACGCGGAATGGATGAAGCGGATGCACAGCGGACGCGGAACGGATGAAGCGGATGCACAGCGGATGCACAGCGGAAGCCTAATGGATGCCTGGCATTAATTGCGCATGCGGGGAGGATGCAATGCATCAGCCCCGCGGATATAACGGAAGCAGCTCGGAAGCAGGTCGCCATTCAGAGGAAAGACCTGCTGCCGGACGGATTGGCTGCCTTGCCTGCCCTGCCTGCATGTCTGCCTGCAAGCCTTGGTGCCAACCTTGGTGCCAGCCTGCCTGCATGTCTGCCTGCAAGCCTTGCTGCCAGCCTTCCTGCCAGCCTTGCTGCCAGCCTTGGTGCCTGCCTCCCTGCCAGCCTTCCTGCCAGCCTTGGTGCCTGCCAGCCTCCCTGCCAGCCAGCAACCCCACAACCATGCGGAAGCACAGCAAGCCTCAGCCATCTGCTGCCAGCCCTTGCAAGAGGGACAGGGCTACCATCCCGCCCCCTGGCCCTCACTCTGGTTCTCCTGGGGCTTCTGCAGCACGGGCTCGCTCTTCTGGGGCTGGCGCTTCTGCTGCTTCTGTTTCTGGAGGAGCTGATGACAAGCACTCCAGCACCAGCCACCTCCACAGTACCTGGACCCTTCAGTGCAAGTATAGTGGGGCTGTATGGTCCACCCTCCCAGGTGCCACACATATGGCCCTTTATTATCAATAACGATATAATCAATCATCCACACATATCAACATAAACACAACTCTTTATTAAACGCCCTGTTCATTGTAGGCCAACCAAACATACATGGCCCAATCTCATCCGTGTGATGAGACAGGCTGAAGGAAGCATCCATTAAGCATTTACCATCCTGTCTTGCCACTCCACTGCTCCAGCTGGGGAGTTGCACCAGTGTTTCAGGAGGTTGCGCTGCTTCTTCACCTCACGTGAGGCTCTGTTGGGGCGTTGCACATCCTCAGTGTCTATCAGGTTTTGCCCTTGCCTCCATTCCCCAGGCTCCATGTCCCCATTGCCTTGTTGACGGTCCACAAGCCTGTTCTGCAAGACTGGGTAGCGGGTGCGTATGAGATTGTGCAGGATGCAGCAAGCTTCCACGATCCTCCTCACGGTCTCTGGGCGATGCTGCATGGTAGTGAGAAGTATCTGGAACCTGTTGGCCAGGATGCCAAAGGCGTTCTCCCGCCTTGCCCTGAACAGCCTGTACTTGAAAAACCTCTCTTCATGGGTGAGGTATTTGGAGGTGTAGGGCTTCATGAGGTAGATTGTGAGGGAGAAGGCGTCATCCCCCATGATGAAGTAGGGCACATCTTCCTTGTCGTTGGGCAGCGGGTCTGGATCTGGGAAGCCCACCATGAGGTTGCGTTCCAGCCTCTCCTTGAGGTGACTGGCGTTGTATACCTGGGCATCTGAAGATGAGCTGTTGCCTGAAGCATCGATGTACATGAACTTGTAGTCAGCATCGACCATGGTGAAGAGGACGATGCTGAAGAAGCCCTGGCTGGAGCTTTGCAGGCCACATGCTTGCCATCTATGGCTCCAACGGTGTGGGGGAAGTTCCACTTCTGATACCACTGCTCTGCAACTTTCTTCCATCCTTCTTCAGTGGAGGGGCACTGGAGGAGCTCCTCCTTGTATTCTTCAATGATGGCCTGCACCACTTCTCTGACCACAATGCTGATGGTGTTGGGTGGCACCCTCCAGCTGTACTGCATGCTCCTGTAGGTGGTCCCTGAGGCCAGGTGGCGCAGAGTGAGTGCCACCTTGAGCCCAGGTTGCAGGCTGGGCAGGAAGTTGGTGCTCTGCTTGGTCAACCTGGGTGTCAGCCACTGCACAACTTCGTCAAACATGGCTGGAGGCATCCTCATGAAGTTCTGGAACGCCCGAGTGTCTTCGTTCCTGAGCTCCACCATCAGCTTGTTGTACAGTCCATCCTCTGCTCTTCTGGCGAACCATCTTTGGATCCAGACTTTTTTTGGGTGCCTCCTTTTCTTCCCGTAGTAGAGTTCACAGAGCCTGTAGATGGTTTCGCACTGTTGAAGAAGGATGGTGGCTGCCGAAAGGACTTTGTCACAATCCACGGTGGACATGACTGGATGCTGTGGAAGAGGAAGAGTCAGATGAAGGCTGCAGAGGTCTGCACAGCTTGGCTGCTGTTCTGAAAGTGAGATGCAGGCAAGTTGCTCCTCCTTTTTATAGGCAGTATAGGTGTCCCTTTGCATCCTCTAGGCATCCTCTAGGCATCCTCTAGACATCCTTAATATCCGAGATAGGTCCCCTCTGCGAATGTTTTTTTCGTTTTACACGCTTTGTTTCCGTGCTGCATCCGTTCTGCGTCCGTTCCGCTTCCTCGCTGCGTCCGGGCGGATGCGAGTTGCGCGGATGCGCAGCAGATGCCAAGCGGATATAGCGGATGCGTAACGGATGCGTAACGGATGCGTAGCGGATGCAGAACGGACGAACTGGATACATTTTCCGTGCAAAAGTTTTGGGCAGCCCAAAACTTTCGGAGCAGATGAAACATCAATAAACGGATGCTGGACGGATAGAGAGGAAGCAAAACGGAGGCAGTGAGTACATCGCGTTTTCGAACGGATGGCAAGGTTTTTTGTCCATTTTACATCCTCTTTGCATCCGTTGGTTCAGTGTGACATGGGCTTTATATCTTTATATAATTTACAAATTTTTATTTTACTTTCTAAAGGATTGTTTCAATTAACATTTTTGTCTCACTTCTTGGTTCTGTTTGTTAGCCATTTATACCAATTGATCCAAATTGTAAAGAATTCAGTCATCTTTTTCTTTCAATTTCATTGTTAGCATATTCATCTCAGCACTTTCTGTTACTTTGTGTATTATTCGTTCTTCATTGGGAGTATTTGGTGTTTTCCATACCTGCGCAAAGGCTATTCTGGAGGCTGTTATAATATGTAACACAAGGTATTTTACTTCTATCGGTAATCTTTCTTTCATGATTCCTAATAGGAAGGATTCCGGTCTGAGCTCAATCTGATAGCCAGTGATCTCTTTTAACCAATTTTTAATTTGAACCCAGTATGTCCTGGCCTCGGGGCACATCCACCACATGTGATAAAATGTACCATCAACTTTTTTGCACTTCCAACATTTGGGACTCATGTTGGAGTAGATTTTTGCCAATCTCATTGGAGCTGAATACCATCTATAAAACATTTTATATATGTTTTCTTTGTAAGCTGCAGATACCGTTAACTTATAATTTATATTCCATATTTTCTCCCATTCCTCTAATTCTATAGTGTAACTAAAATTCTGTGCCCATGCAATCATTGTACTTTTGACTATTTCCTCTTCCATTTTGAAACCTAATAAATATTTATATATTTTAGTTATAAGTTTTTGTTCCGGTCCCATTAATATTTTATCTAATTGGTTCTGCCCTTTGTCAAATCCAAAATTGAGTCTTTTTTATATTTATTTTGAATTTGCAAATATGGCCACCAATTAATTATAAATATAATTTGGCAACTTTAAGATGGGTGGACTTTAACTCCCAGAATTCCCGAGCCAGCAATTTGCTAACTTTGAAAAACACTGGTTTATGGCAATGTAAACCCAGCCGATTATGATTTATTCAATACATAATTTATCCAATCAATAAATCGTGCTTGAGCAAATCATGACTTAGCACAATATGTGAAGCAGATATTTGATTTAAAAAATTAGTTAATGGCGATTTCTCTCTAAACACTTAAAAATTTAAAGAGGAGGAAGAACTCCCTCAGTCTGAGTCCAAGATTCACTCCTAGGTACCTTTTAGAGGCAGGGGTGGGCTTCAAAAACTTTAGCAATGAGTTCTCTGCCTGGTTACTGTTTAGGTGTGGCCATGGTAGGTGTGGCCTAGTCAGCCTCCTGCACCACGGCAGGGGGAGAAGGGTGTTTTCACCTTCCCCAAGCTCCAGAGACTTTCCTCAAGCCTCTGGAGAAAACTGCCTCCTCCGGGCTCCAGAGGTCCTCCGGAGGCCAGAAATGGGCCCATTTCCAGACTTCTGGAACTTCCAGGAGGCCTGTTTTACCCCCTTCCCGAACCTCCGTGTGGGCCCAAGCACTTACCTCACATCCAAAATGGGCCGCGTGGAGACTCCTGGGAGGGGCGGGTGGGAGGGACAGGGTTGGGTGGGTGGGGCCAGCCAGGGGTGAGATTTGGCAGTTCACCGAACCAGCCATAATGTTAGCAGTGGGTCCATCTGAATTCGGATGAACCCGTAGCAGCCCACCCATTTAGAGGCGGAAAACATACAAAATCAATATGAAAGAGGCTTGAAACAAATCAACATGAAATAAGTTATAAACATGGCCCACAACACAGAAAAATGACTATGCCATACAGATAGTCCTCAACTTACAATAGTTCATTTAGTAACCTTTCAAAGTTACAACAGCACTGAAAAGAATGACTTATGATTGTTTTTCATACTTATGACCATTGCAGCATCTCCATGGTCATGTGACCAAAATTGAGGTACTTGGCAATTGACTCACATTTATGATAGTTGCAGTGTTCCGGGGTCATATGATCCTCTTTTGTGACCTTCTAACAAGCAAAGCCAATGAGGAAACCAGATTCACTTAACAAGGGGGTTACTAACTTAACAATTGCAGTGATTCACTTAACAACTGTGGCAAGAAGGGTTGTAAAATGGGCCAAAACTCACTTAACAAATGACTCACTTAACAAATGTCTCACCAACAGATATTTTAGATTCAATTATGGTCGTAACTCAAGGTCTACCTATATTTTCATTACTGGATAACATTGTTAACTGCTCTACTACTTCCAGACCAGGGGCTTAAAAGCAATGCACAAACAGACTGCAATGTTTCTCAACCGTGGCAACTTTCAGATGTGTGGACTTCAAATTCCACAATTCCCCAGTCAGCAACACCGGCTGGGGAATTCTGGGATTTGAAGTTCATACATCTGAAAGCTGCCAAGGTTGAGAAACACTGGATTAGAGTATATGTGAGCACTCTCATTCCTTGATATTGCTGTAGCTGATTTATATTGCCGCAGAATAGTCATTTCTGTGTGAGGGAAAGTTTCCCATGACAATTCTTCAACCACAAAACAATGATTCAACTCTGCGAGTCACTTATCCTTGATCCAACAGAATTCCAAATGCAAAATTCACTGGCTGCAAAACTTTTTACTGTTTTTTTTTTAAAAAAATTGAAGTCGATTACTCGTAACAGCCCTGATTTGGAATGAATGTTCTGCTGGCCTTACCTAATACATTTTCATACTTTTGGGTGAGGCTGGGAAAACCTTTTTGTGACCTCTTTTTCTTCCAGTTCCCCCACCTTTTGTGCTCCAAATATGGTAAGAGTGATATAACTCCCAAAATTATCAGCCAACAGGGTTGTTGTAATCAAACCTATCTGAAAGGCCCTGGTAATAAAAAAAGACTACTATTATACTGTATATACAACTTACTCATAAGTGACACTGACATCAGTGTAGATAAGAGTGCTGTGCTGGACACTTTTCAAAGAAACTATAGCACAAGTAATCCTTGACTTATGACTACAATTGAGCCCCAAATTTCTGTTGCTACGTGAGACATTTGATAAGTGAATTTTGTCCCATTTTACAACTTTTCTCGACACTGTTGTTAAGTGAATCATTGTAGTTGTTAAATTAGTGATACAGTTGTTAAGTGAATCTGGCTTTCCCATTGACTTTGCTTGCCAGAATGTCGCAAAAAGCATTCACATGACCCCAGGACACTGACATCATAAATATGCATCGGTCGACAAGCATCCCAATTGTGATCATTTGACCATGTGGATTTGGCAACAGTCATGTGAAAAACGGTCATAGGTCACTTTTTTCAGTGCTGTTGTAACTTCAAATGGTCATTAAATGAACTGTTGTAAGTCAAAGACTACCTGTACATTGTTTAATTAGACCTAGACCATGAACATCCAAAATCAAATTTCTGTTCAAATACAAAGCTCACTGGGGGACATTTTGTTCTAACCCACATTCACTGGGTTGTTATAGAAATATATTTTTTAAATTATCTCCCTATTGTGCAGTTGAGAATATTATAGACCAGTGATCGCCAACTGGTGGGCTGGGACCACTGGTGGTTCATGAGAAAATTTTGGTGGTCCGCAGAGAAATGTCCCCCCCAAAGCAATTAATCCAGGCTGTGCAGGAACACAAGGCTGTGCCACCCACAGGTGTGGGCTGTGCCCACCTATTGGCCCCCACCCTTTGGATGAGCGCAAACCTTACCTTGAGTAGAGCTATGCGAGCTGGAACTGGAAGGTAAGACCAATGGCGGGGGAGGAAAATCCGCCCCGGGGTGGCTTGCTGACGTTGGTGGGAAAGTCGGTCCCATATTCCAGAGCTGCAGTAGTCACAAGATTGGCCCTTTGGTCATCCCAGAGGAGCTCCTCCTCCAGTCCATGGCAGGCCAGTGTACCCTCGTGGAGAAGCAACTGCTCCGGGATGACCAAAGGGCCAGTCCTGTGACTACTGCAGCTCTGGAATATGGGACCAACTTTCCCACCAACGTCAGCAAGCCACCGTCAGTAAAAATTCATATTAGTGGTCTGCAGGATTTAAAGTTATGAGTTTGGTGGTCCCTGAGATCCAAAAGGTTGGCGACCCCTGCTTTGGGCCCTCTGTGAGAAGAGAAAGAAAACAGATCTATAGTCTGCTTGATGAGACCATGTGAGCTGCCATAAGATACCTATATAAACAAGACAAGTTATATTAAATAATTATTAAACCAATCGATCACTTGTCTTCACCCATCATTTGATACACCATCAAGAAAGAGACATTGTGAGAAACAATATATTGAATATCCAGAAACCTTGGTATCGTTAAGCAGATTATGGATCTGTTCTCTCTTTTTCTTCTCACAAAGGGTCTACAGCATTCTCAACTGCACAAGGGGAAGCTCTCCCTTTTTATTTCTGGCAAAAACTGGCTTTTATATTTTATCCTGCTGCTAAGCCCTGGAAAGCTCCAAGGCTGCTTGATGTGGTGATTTCCTCCCCCTCCAATTTCATGAAAACACTTGGAAAAAATCTGCAGATTTGTGTTCTGGGAATTGCAAAAAAAGTGGCAAGAGGAGAAAGAGAAGGAGAGAGCCGAAGGGAGATATGTATCTTTTCCTTGGGTTGTGCCTCCATGTGGAAGACTGAAATGACACATTTCATGTTCTAGCTTGCCATCAGAAACATCTTTTCCATGGCCTTCAATTTGGCAAGATCTAAGCTAAACAGTCTGTATTGTATGGTCTGCTTTAACCAACAATGTTTTGGGGAAAAAAAATACTAATGAAAAAAAGCCAGTAAAAACCAGCCTTCAAAATAAAATGAGGAGGAAAAGAATATCTCAAATATAATTGTAGTTGCTAGATTACAGTTCCTAGGCTGTAGTTGCATAACAAAGCACAAGATAAAATGTTATGCTATATATTTATGTAAGACTGAAAATTTAAGCATTAGTACTATGAAAGAAATCTCAGTGAGATAAATTTTTGGGAAAATATACCCAGAATTGCAATGAATAGATGGATTTGCACATCACAGTGTGGAATGATTTATCTTAACTATGCTTCCTGGAAAAAAGATGGTGGCTGGGTTATATTTTGGGTGTATATGTCCATGCTGTCACTGATTATTCATATTATATATTGTTAATCACTGTAAATTATAGTAAATTTTATTGGGAAAGGCACTTCATTTACAAGGAGATAAATGAAAACCTGTATAAATTGATGTATAGCATTTAACCAGATAAAGATGACTTTTTCTTGAAATTATTTCACTTATTTATAAATAACAAAAGGAGTGCAAGAAGGTTAAAATAAGATAAAGCTAGGGTTACAACTAACAACTTAAATATTTCTAAGTTTAAAATCAGCAGAGCAAATGTAGCAACCTATCTGCTAACAATTGTAAACACATTTTACACAGCTTCCTTGACTGAGGCTCAAGCCATTAAATTTTATTTTTTTTATGTCAATTTTTTTATATGATATTGCTTATACATATGAGTACATGAACAGTGTGATACCTGGGTACCATACATTTAGTACAGATAAACATAATGTTGTAACTCATAGTTATTACATTTCATTTTCATTGTTTCATGTTATTTCTTATTTCTATTTCTATTCTTTCTTATTTTTCCCATTGGTTCATTTAAGCATTTCTTTTCACCATTATTTATTATCTCCTGTCTTATATTTAATATTTTTAAAATTGCTCATTTTTCCACCATGCTTTCAATATCCCAAATATCCAACACTGCTAATCAATCCAAATATTAACACTGAGTTTTATTTATGTATTTATTTTATTAAGAAAATGTATATGGCCACCCCATTCATTCAGGGTGACTTTGGGCAATTTACAAAAATAAAATAATAATACAAACCACAATAAACCCCAAATTCACCTACCAACCATATAATCTGGCCTTTCAATAGCACCTGAAGTCTAAATCATTTGGAGAATATTACCAGGTTTCTTCAGCCCACAAATCTAATTCCATTGAGCCAGATTAAATCCAGCTTTTTTCCAAATGTTCACTCTCAGTGAAGGCTGGGAGACACATATCTTTAGGCAAGGTAGCTACTATGGCTGAGCAACCCTTCAATATGAGAAAGATTTAAATAAGTAGGTCTGAAAATTGCTTATCTTCTGCTGGATTACACCCCAGCTTTGCAGATAAATCTTGCCCTTTCTCAAAATGACACTACATTAATCTTCCCTTCTTCTGCACTTGAAGCCCCAGGTAAAACAAAAAAAGAAATATTCAACCTTTCTCTGTAAGTCTAAAATTTATAAGGATATAAGTGAGAAGAATTTGTTATCATCTGTAAGATATGGAGTCACTTCTTTTAGAACCACTTCATTGAAACCACTTTTATCCCAACATTCTAAGTTATTAGACTCAAGGTTTCTCTAGCTCTCTGATAAATACATTAAATGCCTGGCTAGTTAATCATACGCATGATGGCTAAATAATGAAGCAAATGTCAGTTGAAAGGGTGATATGAGGACAACTTAAAACAAGAAGTGGTGCTGTAAATGAAGGAGTTTCCTGAATTCCAGGTCAAGAATTCTATTTGCTTTGGAGGCAAACAGTACTTTAGAAAACAACTGAAATCAAAGGCAAGGCACAGCCAATGAGACAATAATAATGCACGAATGTCATTACAACAGTGGGGCTAGGCTGATTTAATAATATCTGATTGGAGCCAGAAGATTTTTGCTCTTGTTCTTTCTTGTTTAAAAAAAAATAGAACATTCTTTTCAACTTAGCTACCTTACATACTACGCTAAGGATCAAGTTGATGGGTGGAAAAGGACATGGCAGCAATCGGTACAACTGCAACCCTTTGTAAAGTTATAAAGATTAAGATTACAAAATTGCTTGTCTGCAGCAGATGGCTGCAACTGACAGAATAACAGCTAATGGAACTGGCTGAGAGGGTGAAACTGATTAACTTGATTAAAGAAAGATTATTTTAAATAAAAATAATAATGGAATAACAGACTTGGAAGGAACCTTGGAGATCTTCTAGTCTAACCCTCTGTTTAAGCAAGAGACCCTATACCATTCCAGACAAGTAGCTGTCCAGTCTCATCTTAAAAACCTTCAGTGATGAAGCACCCACAACTTCTGAAGGCAAGCTGTTCCACTGGTTAATTGTTTTCACTGTCAGGCTATGAATGCATTCAGTTTGGAGGTGTTTCAGTACTGGGAAAAAAACATGGGACACAAACCTTCATACAACCCCCTTCCTTGGTTACCTTTCTCAGTGGGCAATATTTGACTTTTTTTTTCTTATTTTTTAATTAAATATCTTGGTATCCAATTGTTAATCAGTACAAGCCTCTTCTTTTCAATGGTGAATCATACAAAGAGATAAACAAAAATAAACTAAAATGATAATCAAGTCATCATCTAAGCTTCAGGTTTGAAGATAACCAGTCTTCGCTAATTTAAACAATTTCCCCCAGATTATGATGAGGAGGGAAATTTAAGTAGGCTTGGCATTTTAGTTATTTTTATTTCTAAAGGACATTGCTTTCTTGTTGCACATAATATTCAAACATGGACATATGCATGAATCCATAGTCTAAAGGCTGATTCCTTATTTTACATTTACATTTACACACAGTCTATCTCACTATTGGAGGGAAGGAGGAGGGAGGGAGGGAGAGAGAGAGAGAGAAAGAGAGAGAGAGAGAGAGAGATCTGCCTATTAGAAATTTGGGATTATTTATTCAATGACTTATGCAGGCCAACTGATGTTATGTAACTCCCTTACAGACAGCTAAATTAGAATAATTTTTTAAAGTTTGGAATTTAGACAAACTCACTGAATGAATTAGTTGTAATTACATGCCATTTACAAGGGACTAAAGCTGTTTTAGAAAGACCACTTTATTCATGAGCTCCGAAGATTTTTTCCCACAGTTCATTCTTCTAATACGTCATATTTTTATATACAATTTATGGTTGAAAAGGGATTATTGTTCAAAGTATAATCGAAATGACAAAAAAAATCAAATCTTCTAATTAAAATTTTAATTTAATTACGATCAATAATTACTTGCATTTAATTACCAACAAAATTCTCTTGTAGCGCATTTCTTGCACATGGTTTCATTTGTGTATTAAGAAACTCAGAAGGATCTACCCCTTATTCCCAGATATATTTATTTTATTCAGTGGGCAATTAAAAAAAATGGTTGACTCTGTAAACTGCTCAGAGATAGCTTTAAAGCACTATGAAGCAGTATATATGTAAGTGCTGTTGCTGCTATTATTGTGCTGTTAAAAGCAAATAATCAGAGCAAATGTGGTTTGACTCAAACAGAGGGTTAAGAATTTATTCCAGGAACAAAAATATGCAAAAGTAAAACTGCTCACATTCAGATTTTTTTGAAGAGAGAGAGGGAGGGAGGGAGGCAGAGGTGGTATTCAGCAGGTTCTGACCAGTTCTGAAGAACCAAAAATTTTGAGTAGTTCGGAAAACCGGCAAATCCCATCTCTGACTGCCCCCGCCCCCATCTATTCTCAGTTAAGTTGGGTGGGGAGGAAATGGGATTTTGCAGTATCCTTCCCTTGCCACGCCTACTAAACCATGCCCACCAAATCATGCCACGCCCAACAAGTCACGCCCACAGAATCGGCAGTAAAAAAAAATTTGAATCCCACCACTGCAGTACAGTAGGCAAAATATACTGCTCCTATCAGTAGAAAAAGTGACAAAATAAAAAAATCAGTGGGAGATCTGACAATCTCTTCAGAAAATACTGATCAGCCATTTCTTGGCAAGATGCCTCTACAAAAACCAGTTATGGAGAACCAGTAGCGGAGATTTTGAGTAGTTCGGAGAACCAGCAAATACCCCCTCTGACTGGAGATTTTACAGTATCCTTTCCCTGCCATGCCCACCAAGCCATGCTCACAGAACCGGTAGTAAAAAAATTTGAATCCCACCACTGCAGGGAGGGAGGGAGAGAGAAAGAAAAAATTTGGCCCAAAGTTCTAAAAAATGCCTGTTGCTCTGCTCTCAATATAACAAGTTTAAATTTTAAAACTAAACATTCATCTCAGGAATACACAGCATATTTGGAGGTACAAAGTATGACCAAAGGAGAAGCTAAATTTGATTTATTTTTAATTCTTAGTGAATGACATTATAGTGCATGAAGTAAAAAAGCCATAACTAAGATCACCACATTTACATTTCATAGAATCATGCTAAAAATTATTTATGAGCAATATTTGAAAGGGTCCTGGGAGCCTCTGCGAGGGATGGGTGTCTCTTTTCTCCAAGGAAGCAATTTAACCACAATTCACTTGCATTTTATGTACATATTTAGTACACTATACTCAGTACCAAGTCAGCCTCCGAAGATGGTTAGTTCTCATGTTCTATCACCCTTGGGATTACAGCTCAACATATCTGAGGGGGAAATGCACTGCTGCACGTATGTTTGATATCCCAAATCAAAATGTCACTTTCTACTTTCTGAGTAGCAGAAGCCATTATCAAAAACATGCAGTGTTTCTTATAATTAGCCTTCTGGGAGATGGTGTGTTTTGGATCATTTTTGCAGCACTGGGAATTGTTCTGCAACCTTGCAGAGATGTTGCTAAGCAGGTAATGCTGGGGGTGAGCAGAAAGAAATTAATCCTGCAATGCAATGCACCAGTAAACAAGAACCACCTGAACATCACAACCTGAAATGAAAAAGGCAGGACATCAAGAGGTTCTGGAAAACACACTGTACATGAAAGTTATTCAATCTGTAATTCCACTCACAATGGGGAAGATATTTTGGTCCTGTTGTGTCACAGAAACAGGTTCCTAGACATTGATCTTCTGGCTAAGCATCTTGTGTGTTACTTCCTTCTTACTCCATGAGTATATATCAGTATCTGTATTTGCACCTCCACAGCTTTTTATAACTTCCCTGACTTTTTTTATATAATAGTTTTATTTTAAAATTACACTGTAGTTTTTGTACATGTGGCCATTGGGCCTTTTGGTTTGCTTAACATGTTTTCGAGGATTGTAGTTGATTTATGTGCTACGGCAGAGCTGTGTAGTTGTAATAATCTGTTGATTGTCTCTGGGATGGTTTTGATGTATGGCACTGTTACCCTTTTCATAGCTTGTGTTAGATGTGCTGTTGAGAGTTGAACAGTGAGACACTTTTTGATAAAGTTGTGTGCGTATCCACTTTGTAGGAAAATGTCATATAGTGGCCTGTTTCCTTTTTCTGATGTCACTGGACAGCAAAGATTTTGCTTCCTGACCAGTTTTAGGTATATCATATAGATTTTGGCTTTAAATACGAAATTATCTTGTAATTTAATTTACCACATTCCATATTATAAAAATTTTCTGTTTTTGCACAACGTACATCCTTTGCTATCTATTGGCTATGCTGCACAAATTAGAGAATCAGGTACCTTCTTTCACATGTGGTGGACCTACCCAAAAGCGATAAAATTTTGGAATAAGATCTGGTCATAGGAAATAACAGACTCAAATATAATATCCAAACCTGAAACATTCTTACTAGGGATAACTAAAGGGGACTATGCAAAAGATATTGAATGCTTAATAATACATATATTAACCGATATATGCTCAAAATTGAAAACTAGATAATAGTCCCACAGAAAATATGATTATAATGAATGTAATGGATTGGGCTGAAATGAATAAACTCACAATGAAATTGCAGGAGAGGGAAGAAAAAGAATTTGATACGGTCTGGGAAAAATTGTATGTCTGGTTAGACAATAGAAAGAAAAAATAATGTAAAAGTAAAAGAGTAAAAGTATAATTGTAAATAATATATATATGTGTGTGCATGTATAGGAAAATTGAATAACTGATGCTATAAACAACTGAAAAAATGTATGTAGAATTTGTTTTTTTAAAGGTGAAAATTCAATAAAAAATATTTAAAAAAATAAAGAAACATACAAAAACATGGAATAGTTGCTGAAGTACATCCATCCAGTTTACCAGGTACCGCAGGAATATCTGTGGAGATCTAAAATTAGTAGCTTTGCTGTTTGGAATGCAACTCGGATATACCCCACACAGTTGTTACATATGTAAAACGGGGCAGTTGTGCAAGAGAGTTGCATTATATTAAAAGGGAATGGCTGCTTTGAAATCATTTGGGTCCAAGGCAAAAAAAAATCACCTGTTGACCCAACAAAGTTATCTTTGCCTCTGCTCCACATTAAACTTGGGCTGATGGAAAAATTTGTGAAAGTGATGAACAAATAAAGTGAAGATTTTGTTACTTAAGACAGATGTTTCCAAGAATTACTGATGCCAAGATTAAGGAAGCCATGTCCACAGATCAGACACATCATCAATGACACGATGTTTGAAGATCTGTTAGTGGGACTTGAGAAAATCATCTGGAAAGCATTCAGTGATTTTATTGAGAATTTTCCTGGCAACTAGAGGACACCAAACTACATTCAGATTGGTTAAAATATTGTCAGGAAGCAAAAAAATTGGGGGGAAAATGGTCCAGTATGTTCTGGGTTCCTGCAATGCTTTTTGTGCATTTGTGCTCATCTGGATAATGTTCTTACCCAGCTCCTCTTGTGGGAAATTGGGTTGTTAATTTGGTAATGGACCACTTGTTTAGCATGAGCTGTTTTTCAATAGACTTGTGTTTTTAACTTGCTGTTGTTTCCTCTGCTGTTGAGAATAGCCAGGAAGCATAGCATGTTGTTATTTTTTTCTTCCCATGTGAATTTTATTCCTTTGAAGATATTGTTGAGTGTTTCATCTGCCTTCTCCAGCTGTTCCTTTTATATTTATGTCGGTGTCACCTACATATCAAATCCAAATTGTTGGATGCATGCATAGGAGTGCCATATCACAAACATGCTTTTTCAAAAGGCAACTGAACTTTGTTTTGCTTGAAGATGTTTCGCTTCTCATCCATGAAACTTCTTCAGTTCTTAGTGGTGAAACATCTTCAAAGAAAATCCAGTTGCCTTTTGGAAAACTACCTTTGGGACAACCAGGACCTGGATGACTGAGAATCTCCATAGACATGGAGATTTCTAAACACTACAGCCCTGCCAACTTTCACGGTTCTGCTGTGAGTCTCACAATTTTTTGTCATGTCTCACGGTCTCACGACAAGTCTCCTCAATCTCACGCCATATTTAAAATGCTTTTTTTAAACATAACCACCGTTATATGGTGGTGAGGAGGGCCCGGAATCCCCTGGTTCAGCCAGCGGTTATTTCAGTCCGGTGGGTTCAATGACCGCTTGGAAGGAAAATTCCCACCTTCTCCCTCTCAGTGGCCGTGCCTCGATTTGCGCTGGAGCAGTGACTTAGCGAGGCGGCTTCCCGCGATGAGAGTCTTGGTTCTCGCACTCCCTGTCAGCTGGTCCTTAGCAGCCCTCGCCTCAAGTAAAACGCGTGCGAAGTCGGGTGCCATTTTTCTCCCTGGATAGACGATGAGCCGCAACTTTTGCCCCACCACCTTTTCCCTCTGGGCTTCACTTCTGCTGTTCAGGGAGGTCACGCCCAAAACCCTGTCCTCCCAGAATCTTTCTGACGGTGAGCCTTGGTCTTGGCCCATCTTCGCAGGGCGTTGAGCTCGGCGGTTGATCGCCACCGTGTTGCTCAGAACGGGATAGCCTGACAGATCGAAGTTAATTGGGGGAGGGGTGTTTCTGTGCTGGGATCTACTCGAAAATAGTTATAATTTATCTGTTCCCAGCTCTTGGGGAAATGTCAGTAATTACACCATCGTAACTGGAGTGGGAAACTCAGAAATAAAACAAAGATTCGGGACTTTGGGTAGTAATAGAAGAAAGAACGCTGAGGCCAAGGTTGTTTGTAATTTACATACTAAATTATGTCTGATGCGTTATCAGTTCTAAAATTGGTCATAACTGAATGTAATTTGGGATTATTGTTTCGATTTTGTGCCTCATTTACCCATGTATTGGAACATGGGTAAAAGATCTTATATCTGATGGAATTAAGTTTGAATATTTATGTGGTATGTTTCACGTGACAGTGAATCTCACTATTTTTTATAGAATCTCCAGATTTTTTTTCATGGGTCTCCAGATTTTCCTTTATCAGAGGTTGGCAGGTCTGACACTGTATCACAGTCTCTACTAAGAGTCCCAAGAGTGGTGATCTATGGATATTCCTCTGGTCTGTTGGCATATTTGCCCATCAACATAGATGGTGCAGCAGAGTTGATGAGATCCATGATTCTGGGTATTTCTATCTTAGTGCATTTGATTAGATTGAGTATGTGTTATGGTAGTGCTGCCACACATTATTTTGCTAGTTCTCAGTCTATGGATGTAAAGAGTGTTCCAACATTGAATGAGACAATAATTTCATCTTCTATTTGTAGGTTTTGATTTTCTGGAGTCACTGGAGGCAGGTTTGATATATGCTCCTTTCTGTGAGGGTCGTTTTTAGGGGGCGGTTTTTGAAATTTTGACTTCTTCCAGTTACAGTCCTGTCCATCCAAAACCCTATTGCCCAATTGCCTTGTTTCTGACAAACCTGATAGATTTTAAGCCCATTACTTATTTCTCAGTTCTATGGCAACCCACCCACCGGGTCCCAAGTGGTACTCCCGATCCTGCTCAGCTATAGATCCATCAATTCCAGCCAGCATAGCAAAAATGAAAGATTCTGGGAATAGTTATTCAGCAACTCTTGGAGAATTATAAGCTGGGAAGGGCAAGAATTAATTTCAAATAAACTTAACACGTCATTGGATAAAGTAGAGAAGACAGAACTTTCCACTACTTTAATCCCCAAAATAGCCATCCTGAGCCTCCTGCAAAAGGCCATTGCGATAGCAAAAGGCCACACGAGTGGAGATGCAGGCAAGATAAGCACAGATGAGAACTATATGTTTCTGTGTTATGAATTTCCTAGGATATATCCCACAACAGATTCTTCACTTTGAGATTTACCAATAAATGTCAAGAGTATTTTTGACAGAGGCTTATTTTAGATATGTACCCTGTCTATTAGGATTAATGCATGATTTGCAGGCAGAATACAGTGGTTCAGATCATGGCATTTCCATTTGAAAAGCTCTCTGGGGTCTTTTTTTGTGTGTCAACCACAAAGGATTTCTTTTAAAAACAAGTAGACATGTCCAGGCAGAATAATAACGACACAGAGCTAAACTGCAGGACATATACAACTGTAATCCCTGCTGTGTCTTGTCTTGTTTAAAATGAGTTGCACAAGTTTTTGATGGATGCCAATCCTCCCACTCAATTGGCTATTCTTCAGTGTGGTAGGGAAGCTCCCTCCCCTCCTGTTATTGATTCTTGCCCTCCAGGGTCATTTTTCATATTTAAAAAAATCACTCGCACATCAGTAAAAATCTGGTTGTTTTTTTTTTTTTAATAAAAGGTGATACCATATGACATTCTTAACTAAGACCACATGACAAGGAACAAAGTAAAGGGTTCTATAGTTAAAACTGGGGTGATAATGATACCATTACAAAAGAAGAAATTAACCAAGCTAAGAAAATATTAGATTACTTCAGAAATCATCATATGCAGTTCAAGATTGTAATAAATAAAAAAGGTGGGAAAAACAACAAAAAATCATCTCTTTCCTATCACACCATTATTCTCACATAGTTGTAAGTATCCCATTACTTAAGAACAAGCTGGCTACTTCAAAAAAATCAGACTACTTCCTATCTGAAAGAGATTGAGGAAAGATAACACTTGCTCACCTCCAAATCACCCAACAAGACTTGTTATAATCCTAGCTGCCATAAGCCACAAAATATTAGGGGGAATGGAAAGGAAAGACCGCACGAAAATCACTCTTCAGAGTCCATATTAAAGGGTCTAGGAGAGCTTTGTCTACTTACGGCAGGGGTGGGATTCAACTGGTGTTACTACCGGTTCAGTGACTATATTTTGCGCACGCATGCGTGCATTTAAAAAACATTAAGCTGTATCACCCGGACAGATGCGCAGCATTTGAAAAGCCAATTTTTTTCCTGCTTTTTCAACCTCAGCTGTGCGGCACAAAGCAGCTGAGGTTGTAAAAGCAGGAAATAAAGAACAGGTCATGATCATGATATGTATTGAAGATGGTGTTTGATTTCATTGTACAAGGTGCAATGACAATAAAGTAAACTAAACTAAACATAGAAAAAAGATTAATTTATTATGTCAGCACCATGTTAATCCAGCATTCTCCTCTAATTTTAAGCTCTTCACCATACTATCTCCAAACAAAAAATGAACAGGCCAATTTGTCAATAATTATTAGGAATTGTGAAATTAGCTTTGAGGAACATTCTTCCCAACTTTGCCAATATTTTGCAAGTGTTATAAAATACTAGAGTTTTGAAATATTTTTGACATAAACAGGCTGGAGTTGGTTACAGAATGATGGCTGTGATATTATTTGAAAATTTCCTGAATAGAGTTTATGGTTTTCATTATTATTTCCATGTTTCTTTAGTCACAATCTGTGGCAAGATTTGCAAATGATATCTAGGGTACATTTGGTGTTAACAAATTAGAAAAGATGCACTTTTATGATTCAGCTAGTATTGCATTTTAAGGTATTTTATCAGTGCTTTAAAGTGATCTTATTTTGAGTCATTATGACCTTGTCAAAAATTCTTAATCATCTACCTCCCTTGTAGAGGGGCTCTATGTATGAGATTCCTGGATAGTTTTTTTATCCGGACACTAGAAAAGTATCCAATATGGAAAAGAGTTATCTAGGATAGCACTTTGTTGGAGAGGTAGTAAGGACAATGCTTAAACATGTTTTTACAATGTCTTATACTTATCAAGTTTTGTGAGAAAGTAGTGGATTATATAAATTTAATAATAATATTCCCTTGAATTAGATACCTAGTACATGCAATTTGATAAAGTAAATGGATTCTCAGGGTCATTATTATAACTAAAAGTCTAATATTGCATCATTGGAAAGATAAATGTATGGCCCAATTTACTCAATGGATTGAAGACCTAATTGCATTTGTTATTATATTTTATTTTATTTATTTTTATTTATTTGTTCAGCCAAGCATGTATTTGATAATATTTATAAGTATAAACATGATTAATACATGAAATAGATATGAATAAAAGGGAACATTAAGACAGGGATGGTAGGCACGTTGGTGCACTTATGTATGCCTCTTACAGACCTCTTAGGAATGAGGTGAAGTCAATAGCAGACAGTCTGAGATTAAAGTATTTGGGGTGAGTGGAAGAAATCACAAAGTCAGGTAGAGTATTCCAGGCATTGACCACTCTGTTGCTGAAGTCGTATTCCTTGCAATCGAGTTTTATGGGGTTTTCCCCGAGTTTGTATCTATTGTGTGCTCCTGTATTATTGAAGTTGTCATTGTAATGGATAATTTTATATGCTACGCTTAGGTCAGTCTGAAGGCGGCGTAGTTCTAAGTTATCTAAGCCTAAAATTTCAAGTCTGGAGGCATAGGGTATTCTGATGCAAGTAGAGGAGTGGAGGACTCTTCTCGTGAAATATTGCTGGGCTCTCTTGATTGTATTAATATCCAATATGCAGTGTGGATTCCAGACAGATGAACTGTATTCAAGAATTAGTCTAGCAAATGTTTTGTATGCCCTAGTTAATAGTACAATATTATCGGAGAAAAGGCTTCGCAAAATCAGATTAAGAACTCATACTGCCTTTTTGGCAATGTTGTTATAGTGGGCTCTAGCACTTAGATCATCAGAGATGAGACCTTCAAGATCCTGGACAGAGTGAGGGTTGTCTACAACAGGGGTCATCAACCTTTTGCACCTCAGGGACCACCAAACGCAAAATTTTAGATCCCAGGGAGCACTAACTGGTTCTGTGGGCATTGCCTAATTTGTAGGTGTGGCTTGGTGGTCATGTGACTGCCTGGGCATGGCTTGTATGTAAATATTATAAATATTTATATAAATATTGAATTTTTATGTAAAAAGAGCAACTTTTACGCCAAATCAGGCAAAGCAGGCAGATTGAGTTGCTCACAGAATCATAGATTCATTCAGAGATCTATCTATCTGCCATTGGCTAGCTCAGTCTGTCACATAAAATTTGCTTGCAAGCAAACTCACAAAATTAACTCACAACATACCATGCATGTAAATATTGAATTTTTTATTTTATAAAAAGAACAACTTTTATCCAAAATCAGGCAAAGCAGGCAGATTGAGTTGCTCACAGAATCATTCAGTGATCTATCTATCTGCCATCAGCTAACTCATTTGCAAATTTGCTTGCCGTGATTTGCTCCGCACTGAATTTGCTTTCAAGTAAATCTTCAATCCTAAGGGAGGTTCGGCTGTGCTGAGTCAAAGATCTAAATACTAGCTAGAAAGCAAGAAATCCAACCATTATCTGCTTCCTAGCTAATCTAAATCTCCCATCACAGCAGAACAAATGATGGTCAGAAAAAGGAAAAATAGCAACTTAACAGACAAGTTTACCAGGTAAGGAGTGAGTGGTGGGGAGGGTTCCCGCAGGCTATGTGGGTGGTGCAGCCTTGTGTTTCTGCACAGCCTGGATTAATTACTTTGTAGGGGTGCTCTAGGGGTGGCCCACCAAAATTTCTCTCTGCGGCCCACCAAAATTTTCTCACGGTCCACCAGTCGGCCGCGGCCCACCAGTTGGCGACCACTGGTCTACAAGGTTTTGTCCATCCATCTTGTATTTTATTTTCTGATTTTTCTTGCCGATATGTAAGACAGAGCATGTTTGTTGAGATTTGAAGTTGCCACTTGTTTGACCATTCTGACACATAGTCAAGATCTTTTTGAAGTGTACAGCATTGTCAGTGGTGTTAAATAGTTTTATATCATCCGCGAAAAGAATGCAGTTGCTTTTAACATGATCACAAAGATCATTTATGTAAAGTATAAAGAGAGTTGGTCCTAGAACTCTGCCTTGGGGGACATCACTGTTAACATTATGAGGATTGTCTATAGACATAGAATTTGTATGGATAAATATGAATACAGGATTTTTTTTAAATGATACTCTTATAAGTATTAGAAATATACACATGCATACAGATTTGGATTTATAATTATATATAGAATTGAAACTATTTTAACATATTATATGATGTATCTTATTTTTTCCATTTTCTATTGCATTTTTAAACTTATTTTAAGCATATTATTTGTATAGTGTGTTTTTGTGTTCTGCGTTGTCTATTATTTTAAATCCAATTACACACACACACAGACACACAAATGTCTTCCATGCAGACACTGAACAAACTAATCTGCTGTAGCTTCAGTAAGATGCCTTGCATCACAAATTCCCAGTTTAAAGCTTAACAACATCTTGATTCCAATAGAAAAGAATATTTGTAGCTCAGGGTTGAATTGTGTAGTCCTTGGACTACACAAGCTTGCAGACAACTACACTCACAGAGCATCGAGGATTCCACCATGCCTTGATTTTTTGGGAACGTGTTAGGTAAGGTGTTCTCTCTTAATCTTTAACTTCTACTTGCAAAATGTAGAAAATAGGCTCTTCAGAAATGGCTCAGCCCTGCCTCAAAGCATTCACTTTGATCTGGATAGTTGCAGTAATTGGATTCAAGTTCAGACTATCAAGAATATCAAGGTGCTTTGACACCTTCATCTGAAGTGTTGAAGCAAGTCAACCAGATTTGGCTGGGCTTTTTGATGCAGTGGGAAAGGGGCACTGAACACATACAATACAAGAGGCCCTTTGATAATCATTTTGATCCATAATTTGAAAGAGAGTGGTGCTTTGCTTCAAAGAGGCATTCAAATGAAGCTTTGTTAAATCTATGTACCACTTTAAAAATGTGCATACTCTCCTGGATAGCATACTGGGCTTTTCAGTGATTATGTATGGCGAACCCCATGAACACCTTGCCCTCGGAAGTTGCGGAAGCACCATCCCTTGAGACTTTCAAGAAGAGATTGGACTGCCATTTGTCAGAAATAGTGTGGAGTCTCCCGCTTGGGCAGGGGGTTGGACCAGATGACCTACAAGGTACTTTCCAATTCTGATTATCTGTCATTTCTGTTAAGCACCACACACATTTTAGATGCTATTCTTGGAAGGCATTAGTAGCAGTGGTGGGATTCAAAATCTTTAACTTCTGGTTTGGTGGGTGTGGCTTAGGTGGTGGGTGTGGCTTGGTGGTCATGTGACTGGGTGGGCATGGCTTGGTGGTCATGTTCTTGGCTGGGTGTGGCCAACTCAATATCACTCACATCGAGGCACGCATCTCCTTGCCTGGCCTCTCATGACTGTGGGGATACTGCAACAGTTGTTTGTATGTATGAAAAACGTATGAAAAATGGTCATAAGTCACTTTTTTCAGTGCCATTGTAACTTTGAATGGTCATTCCACACAAGCAAAGTACCAGCAAAGAAAGGGAAAAAACGCTAGAGAGGTTCCTGAGACAGGAAATCTAGTCCTGCCAAGAATGTAATAAGGGTTAACGGAGAGATCTAAGTATAGTATATAAAATCATACATTGCAATGTCCTACCAGTCAATAAATACTTCATCTTTAACCATAACTACTCAAGAGCAAACAATATATACAAACTCAAGGCTAATTGCACCAAACTTGATTGCAGAAAATACGACTTCAGCAACAGAGTGGTCATTGTCTGGAATACTCTACCTGACTCTGTGGTTTTTTCCCCAAACCCTAAAAACTTTAACTGTCTACTATTGATCTCATCCCTTTCGTAAGAGGTCTGTAGGGGGCGTGCATAAGCGCACCAACGTGCCTACCGTACCTGTCCTATTATTTCTTTTATATATTTTTTATTTTTCTTATATGTATCCATGTATTCATAACCATGTTTTTACTTATACCTATTATCTTGTAAATAAATAAAAAAGAGGCAGTTTCTGTAAGCAACACCAGAATGTTTCCTTCCTGCCTTCCTTACAGGATTAGGTCAGTAATTTCTTCTAACAACCGGTTCTCCAAACTGCTTAGAATGTTAACAACCGGTTCTAGCGAATAGGTGTGAACTGGTAGAATTCCACCCCTGATACCACCACTGATTAGTAGTCGCGGCTAATGGTTTGCTACTGGAGGCCCTGGTTAAGGAAGTTAAAAGAGGCTTAACAGGGTGGCAAAGACTGATGGGAAAAAATGGAATATTGAAGTAGCAAGACTATAAATTTTAATTGTTTAATTTTTGAATGTAGACTTTGCCACCCTGATGCCATCTAGATATGTCAGAAATACAAGTTCCATTATTTCCATCTACAGAGCATCAAGTTGGGGGAAGCTTTTTTTTTAAGTTATGAAACTGAAAGTAGTGAGGAAACATAATGTGGCCAAGAAGTCTATTGGAACCAGCCAGTCCAGATGCTAAAGAAATATGTGACTGCTGGCAGGAGGCTGTGCTAAAGAGATTTTGCAACAATGATGTCAGTCAACTATGAAAAGCTATTAACTATTAATGATTAACAGCTCTCAAAAACTCTGCCACCACTTAGATTAAGTCAGAAGTCAGAAGACCTAAACTAGCAGCAGCTGTCCAAATATCAGATGAGCTGTATAATGAACCAGGACTTTTAGAAAACTGTTCAGGTCAGACTAAACAGTTTCTTAGAATAAGCAACTTCATTCTTTCCTCACTACTGATACTCTGTCGGTCTTTTGGGTTTTAATTCCCCCCTCCCATAAACCAGCAAGAAGGAACCAGAAATGACAATAGTTCATAAAATATGGTGGGCACTGGTTTTCTTCTTGTGCAACATAAACCCCTTGCCCTGCTACAATGCTACTACTTTTCCCTAATCAGATGTTTTCCAGATGTACTGAATTTCAAATCCCAGATTTTCTAGTCAGTGCTGCCTGGGTTGTTCTGGAACTCTGAAGCAAACAGATTAAAGAAATCTAATTTAGGCTGACAACAAGCCAAAACAAAATTTAGGAAACAGAATGGCCTCCACAAACTTTGAAATTCTTTGGAGCAGTGTTTCTCAATCTTGGCAAGTTTAAGATGGGTGGACTTCAATTTCCAGAATTCCTCAGCCAGTCATGCTAGCTGAGGAAATCTGGGAATTGAAGTCCACATACCCAAAAGTAGCTAAGGTTGAGAAACACTACTTTAGAGTATCAAAAAAAAAAAAGCCTGGGATGGGGAGAGATGGACAAAGTCCACCTCATGTGGTATAATCCATCTCATATGGACATAAGTAATAAAAGTTAACTATTTAGTTTAAGTCATTCCTTGACAATCAGCCAAACAGCATTCCTTTATAGATCTGTTCAGTCAAAGGAGATGATTGCTTAAGTACATGTCTTCCAAACATCACAAGACTGCTTTAATTTAGGTTTGTCAGCTGATAGATGTTTTTGTGCTTGTTGCTGTTGTTGAGTTGAAGTGCCCCCATTTCTTATCTTCAATATAAAAACAGGGGTCTTAAAACTTGACAGCTTTAAGACTTGTAGACTTCAACTCCCAGAATTCCTCCTCCAGTCATATTAGCTCAGGAATTCTGGGAGTTGAAGTCCACAAGTCTTAAATTTGCCAAGTTTGAAGACCCATGATATAAAAGATGGGGACTGGAATTGCTTTGATGGGAATTAGGGGAACACAAAAACTACTTAAGTATCTGCATAGTACCAGCAGGTCTGTCTCATAAGCAATATGAGGAATCACACCCTCCTCAATCACAATTCAAGAGAAATAATAATGTCCATTCATATGGCAGCCTCATCTATCCAGCTTCTCCATTACTCTGTTTGCTTGTCTGAATTAAACAAGCATTGTTTCATAATAACACTGTTCCATGATAGCAGTGTTCCAATATTTGAAGGGCTGCCACAGGAAGGGGTCAAGCTATTTTCTAAAGCACCGGAAGGCCAGACAAGGAATAATGGATGGAAACTGAACAAGGAGAGATTTAACCTGGAAAGAAGGAGAAATTTTCTAACAGTGAGAACAATCAGCCAATGGAACAGAAGTTGCCCTCGGAAATTGTGGGAGCGCCATCACTTGAGACCTTCAAGAAGAGATTGGACTGCCATCTGTCAGAAATGGTGTAGGGTTTCCTGCTTGGGTGGGGGGAGGGGGATGGACTAAATGACCTAGAAGGTCCCTTCCAATTCTGATTATCTGTTATCTGTTAGGATATCAGTTGCTGAACTAAATACCAAACCAAGGTCAAAAGAGCCTCTGAGAGGCAGAACTGCTGAGGGTCAAAGATGCTGTGTCAAAATTAGTTAACTTGACCTGTTCAGTCTGCCAAGTGTTCATTGGTTTTATTTCTTTTCATTTGCCTTGATGTTTGTAAAAAAATGCTTCAAATGCTAGAAAATCTAAGGGCACAGGATGAAATTCAGCATGACTGAGAGTTGCAAGCGGCTGAATATGACACCAAGGGCACCTTGCCAAGGCTTTACTACTAATGTTGCAAATGGTAAATATAAACTGAAATCCAAGAAGCTTGAGATTGAGCTGTGTCAGCAAACAATCTAGAAATCTCCTCTTGCCCTTCTACCTACTACTACAAAGTAGAACCAGAGCATGCCAGTGCTAGAAGAAGGGCCTGGGAAAGAAAATTTCATTCAGATCCTGACTAACCTTCAGATGAAGATAAGATACTGTAGGAAGAAAAGAAATGTTACCTTGTGACAGATGACAGAACTGAGGAAATGCAACCCTTACTCTAGAGAAGAAAGCATTTGATAGCATTTTACATGGGAAATTGTTTCATATGATTCTCTCTCCATTTCCTGGACATATTAGTAGTGCCCAGTGGTGGCATTTAGCCAGTTCGCACCGGTTCGAGGGAACTGGTAGCAAGGATTTGGCATGGGTTGCCGAACTAGTAGTAAGTTCTGGCTGGCCATGTCCCCAACCCAGTCACCCGGTTGCCACTGGCTCACTTGCCCTGCCCACCCAATGCTCACTCACCCTGCCCACCTGATGCTAGGTATTTCTTTTTTCCCCTCCCACAATAAGCTGTTCATACAATCAGCTGTGCCAGGATTCCCCTAGCTTGTCTTACTGCTTCGCCTAGGAGGATTCCCTGAGGCCCAGGAAGGCAAAAAATGGGGAGCTTCCTGGGAGCAAAAACACCCCCCTTGGAGGCTTGCCTGAGGCCCAAAAGGGCCCAAAAATGGGTGGGGGTGGCTGCAAAAAAACCCAGCCATGTTCACCCAGTCACATGGCCATGCCTACCTAGCCACACCCACCAAGCCATGCCCACAGAATACCCACAGAAGTAAAAAGATTTGAATCCCACCACTGGTAGTTTCTGATATCTTTTGTCATAATCTCAGAATTAAATACAGCAACAGTGCTCAAGTGAATATTATTCTGTTACTGCAAACTGTTATAACTCACTAGCAGGATACCAGTGCTTTGCTACGAACCTATGTAATCCGGCAAGTTTTGGGGAAGGAAAATAAGGGGGGGGGATTGTGCCTCTGCCAACTAGCATCCATCGGTATTCATCTGGCTAGCGTTCTTCCTAACAGACAGGAAGCAGCAGGTGAAGCTGGGCGGAATCACATCCGATACCTGTACAATCAGCACAGGGCATGCCCAAGGCTGTGTGCTTTCCCTACTTCTCTTCTCCCTGTATACTAAAGACTGCATCTCAAATGATCCATCTGTTAAAATACTGAAGTTTGCTGATGACACAACAGTGTTTGGTCTCATTCAAGACAACGATGAATCTGCATACAGACAGGAGGTTATACAACTTGCCTCGTGGTGTAACCAGAACAATCTGGAACTGAACACACTCAAAACCGCAGAAATGGTGGTAGACTTTAGAAGAAACCCTCCCATACTACCACCTCCTACAATACTAGACAACACAGTATTAACAGTAGAGACCTTCAAAGTTCTAGGTTCTACTATATCACATGACCTAAAATGGACACCTAATGTCAAAAACATCATCAAAAAAGCACAACTCAGAAAGCTCAAACTGCCCAAGGAGCTGCTGATCCAGTTCTACAGAGGAATTATTGAGTCTGTCATCTGCACCTCTATAACTGTCTGGTTTGGCTCTGCAACCCAACAGGACAGACACAGACTTCAGAGGATAATTAGGACTGGAGAAAAAACAATTACTACCCACCTGCCTTCAATTGAGGACTTGTATACTGCAGGAGTCAAAAAGAGGGCTGTGAAAATATTTATAGACCCCTCACATCCTGGACTGTTTCAACTCCTTCTCTCAAAACGATGCTATAGAGCCCTGCACACCAGAACAACTGGACACAAGAACAGTTTTTCCTCTGAAAGCCATCACTCTGCTAAACAAATAATTCCCTCAACTGTTCAACTATTTACAAAGTGTACACTACTATTACTGTTAATCTTCTCATCACTCCTTATAACCCATCCCCTCCCACTTGTGATTGTAGGACTGTAACTTTGTCGCTTGAATCCTTATGATTTATATTGACTGTTTCCTGGTATGATTTGATTGTTGATTGTACCCTGTGACTATCATTAAGTGTTGTGTGTTATGATTCTTGATTCTTAATGAAGGTACCTTTTCTTTATGTATACTAAGAGTATTTACACTAAGACAAATTCCTTGTGTGTCCAATAACACTTGGACTTTAATGGCCAATAATGTATTCTATTCTATTCTATTCTATTCTATTCTATTCTATTCTATTCTA
>BLBF01000055.1:16984666-17161618 GCA_015471245.1 Laticauda colubrina | reverse complement strand
TAGAATAGAATAGAATAGAATAGAATAGAATAGAATAGAATAGAATACAACACAATATACATATTATCACAGTACTGTCTTATGTCTAAAGATATTTACCCCTGTAGTATGGCTGTATTACTATTATACTTCTCATCTTTTCTACTACCTTCTCCTATTGGTTTCTTACAATTACATTACTTTGTTGTTTGAATGTACACTGAGAGCTTATGCAACAGAGATAAATTCCTTGTGTGTCCAAATCATACTTGACCAATAAACTATTCTATTCTATTCTATTCTATTCTATTCTATTCTATTCTATTCTATTCTATTCTATTATGGAAAATATGTATATTTTCCTTGATTTAAATTCCTGTTGTTTTTCTGTGCGACTTTATTGTACACTGCCTTAAGTCTTACAACTGGGATAATGTACAAATAAAATAAACAAATAAAATAAATAAATATCCATTTGTTTAACTATGGCCTCTCAGGATTTTACTTATTATTTATAAACATATATTGGATCAGTTTTTAGTAACATATAATACAAAGAAAAGTCTTGAAAATATGTTAAAAATTTGGGGAAAAAAACCACAGGATGAGAAAGATTCACTTTCCTGCCATTGTGCTTCTTCTTAGACAAAATTATTTAAGAGCAGTTTCTATATTGCTAGCTTCAATTTATTTCCATAAAATGACTATTGAGATTTTTTAAAAAATATTCCTATAGGTAGGAAAAATTAGCTGTCCAAATACAGAGCTGATGACTTCTGCATTGGCATATGAAAATGAGGTGGATCACAAGCTAAGCATGGAATCAGCTGGATAGGGCATTAACTAAAGTCTCATTCAGTTCTAGATGATGATAAATGAACTGTCCAGATCATCAAAAGGCAACCATGACAATCTGTTCTTCTATAGTTAAATCCACGAGGTTCATGATGAAACACTGTGATTTAAGAAGGATATCAGCAAACTGGAGTGTGAAGAAAAGATGGTGAAGACTTTGGAGATCATATCTCATGAGGAAAGATTAAAAGAATTTGCTTTTCCTAAAGAAGAAATACTTAAAATGATTCAATGGCTGTCTTTAAATATCTGAAGAATTATTATAATTGGAACAATATAATATTTGATCTAGGTATTTGAATCTAAACCAATAAATCCTAATAAAAGAAGAATCTGCCATTGATTGTTAATTATGTGAGGTGCCTCTCTGAAACTGATAGGCTAAACTGATAGGCTAAAACCTCTACCTATCATGGTGGATGAGGAGGAAGAGTATGAAATGAAGGCTATTCTGGACTACAGACTCACAGGGAAAAGTGTTTGGGATATTTGATTCAGGGGAAAGCCTAACCAGAGATGGGAGAATGCCATAGATGTGTATGGCCCCCAGTTTATACACCAGATTCATTTGCAATGCCCCAAAAAGCCTTGTTCACATGAACTGCCACCAAAACATGAGGCTTGGACATCTCAGTATAAACAAGTTTGTATATTTTCCAGAGGGACGGAGGGAAGTCTAAGGGTAACAGAGGAAGTGGTCGAGAGAGTAAGGAGCATTACTGTGAAAGAGATATGCATGCTCCATTACTTAGGTAAAAAGGGCTGAAGTTCATTACAGAATAACATGTGGAAGAGACTTAGACAGATGCCTCCCTAAATTACTTCAGGAGAAGGAGGTGTACAGCACAATCAGACATGCATTGCAAGGTTACATTATTATAGCTAATCTCGGTAAAAATAGCCTTCCTGAGGAGTTGATTTCCTGTCTGGTCTTTCTAGTGGGGTTGACAATACCCAAGGTCATGATCACAAACCACTGACATCCTTTCTCTGAAGGCTATCAGATTCAAGATTGACGATGAAGCTTAATTGTGGTTGATACATCAGGGTTCTCTGTCATCACCAGAATTTTTCCTTGATGGGCTGGTGGCAGGTGCAATCTGTCAGACAGCAGGTTTATGACTTGAGGTTCTTCTGGACTTGAGCCTCCTGTTGAAACAGCAGATGGAATTCATGGCCAGAGGACCATATACCCAGCTTCTGCTGGTGATTCTGTCTACATGAATCTTTAGCTGGCTGTAGTGAAGGTAAATAAAGAAATACACTTGGCCTTGATTGTGTTATGTCCTTCTTGGGTAATGGCTCAGTGGTTAAACATGCTGAGCTTGCCAGCTGGAGAGCTGACAGACCTGAACGATGGGTTGAGTTCCCGTTACTTGCACCAACTTCTTCTCACCTAGCAGTTTGAAAGCAGGATAATGTTAAATAGGTACCACTAAATAGGTACCACTTGGGTAGGAAGGTAATAGCATTCCAGATGCCGAGGAATGCTGGTTATATGACAACAGAAAGGGTTTTTGAACAACACTGGTTCCATCAGCTAAGAAACGGAGATGAGCATGATCCCCTAGATTCGGATGCAACTAGACAAGGGAAACCGTTACCTGTTCTTGGGCTAGGCCTGACATCAGACTTGCCAGACTAACCATAATTAATATACCCTGGGAGATTCTAGGGAGTAGCTGTCCTAAATCTCTTCCCATAATCCAGCTCCGCGCTGTTCTCTCTTTTGTCTTGCCCCACTTCTTGGAATGTAGTCCCTCCTTCCTGCATTATTATTATCCATCAAAATACCTCTAACCTTCATAGACACATTACATCACAATTTATTACTGATTGGTTTACAGGTATGTTCAAAAGGCCTGGTTTTAACCAGCAAAGCCCTTTATGGGTTGGTTTCTGGATACATACAGATATTTCTACTCCAATCAGTGCCAGCCCTTGACCAATTAGATTAAGTAGAGAGAAATAGTTAATAATCCCACATTTGGGGAAATTACAAGGTGGCAATCTGAAGTGAGGAGGTATTGCTTTTCTTTGGCAGCATCAGTGCTGTAGAAGAACAACTAGACACAAGTACAGATTTTTCCCAAACGCCATCACCCTGCTAAACAAATAATTCCCTCAACACTGTCCAACTATTTACAAAGTCTGCAGTACTGTTACTATTCTCATCACTCCTTATCACCCATTCCCTCCCACTTGTGACTATATGGCTGTAACTTTGTCGCTTGTATCCTTATATGTTGACTGTTTTCAAGTATGATTTGATTGCCTGTTTTACCCTATGACTATCATTAAGTGTTGTACCTTATATAAGATTCTTGACGAATGTATCTTTTCTTTTATGTACACTGAGAGCATTTGCACCAAGACAAATTCCTTTGTGCCCAACCAACAAAGAATTCTAATTATAAAAAAATAGTTTCCCAGGAAACATCAGGGTAACTTCTTCTTGTTGATATGTCAAAACTATTAAAAACAGCATTGTTTTGGAGAACTTTTCCCCAATTTTATAATGCCATATCAAACTTGTACTTTACTGTTCTCATTTTGGGGTTTGATTAATATGTCTTTGTTTTCCTTTTGAGAAGTTTGTATACAGGTAGTCCTTGACTTATGACTACAATTGAGTCCAAAATTTATGTTGTTAAGTGAGACAGTTGTTTGGTGAGTTTTGCCTCATTGTATGACCTTTTTTGCCACAGTTGTTAAGTAAATTACTGCAGTTGTTAAATTAGTAACACCATTATTAAATGAATCTGGTTCCCTCATTGACTTTCCTTGATGGAAGGTCATAAAAGATGATCAGATGACCCTGGGGCACTGCAACCGTCATAAATATGAGCCAGTTGTCCAGTGTCATGTGACCATAGGGATGCTGCAATGGTCACAAATGTGAAATATTGTTGCTTTTTCCAGTACCATTGTAACTTCAAACAGTCACTAAACAAGTGGTTGTAAATTGAGGACTACCTGTTAGTAGTTCTAATTAGTTAGGTAAGCCACTGAGAGTCTTTTTTAGTTGCAACAAGATAGAAATGTGTAAAATAAATAAAATAGCTGGTGTAACATATAACTAGTTCAACGTACTATTTCTAAATATGGAAGTGGGATATTCACAAGGAAAGGTTAAGATAGTAGCCCTTCCTTCCTTTTCATCACCATTTGATATTCCAAGACATGGTTTTCTCAAAAGGAAAATTCTATGTAAGGATTATGATGGGTACCAATTAATTTCCAGGAGTTTCTGGTGAAGACATTCAGAAATGAAATATTGTAAGCTGCCAGGAATTACCTTGGGGTAGGATGGATGGCAAATACATTTTATAAATGAATGAATGAATGAATGTGTTTATTTTTTCCATTCTGAGTCTAGTAACATTCATTTAATTTTACCTAAAAGAATGAACACCAAAGTTATAAAATTTGATTGTCCTTTTTCCCCCCCAATTCTCAGGCTTGGGCTTAATGTGATTGTGATTTATTGGTTGATAACCTGTCATATTATTTTTGGTATTGTTTGTTGTTTGAGGCTATTTCAGCTATTTTACTCATTTTATTGATTTTGTAAGCTGTCCAGAATCTTCCTGAATGGACAACCCTATTAATTAATTTATATTAAATTAAATTATTAGGGATTGTTTCTAATAGTGCTGTCCTGATTAGAGGGAGCACAATTTAATTGTTTTGTGAGAGCACTGTAAAATTGGAAAATTCCAATATGTTCAATTAAATGGGATCAAGAAACAGTGTTTGTTGCTTTTCTTCTTCTTTATTTATGACATCAGCTTCATTATCATCAAACAACAAAACTCCTAAACATTTTGTGTGATTGAAAAATTCAGCTCGGAAATGAAAGGGAAAAATATTCTCATACTAACTTTAATTGGAATTCTTGATGCAATACCAAATAGGCGCACCAAATGCAAGTTTTAAACGTATTGAATTTGACACCTTTAGTTTTACAAAAGATTAAGCCACTTGAAATAGCTTATATTTTAAATCAGAGGTGTGAAAATTCAAGGCCTAAGAGGTATTTAGATCTGGCCTGCAGGCCCACCCTGGAAAGAGCAGAGGGCTGGCCTATGGTGCCTTTGCCAGCAAAAATGAGAGCTCAGGAGGGCTGCTACCGAACTGTTTTTGCTGGTAGAGGGTTGTAGGAAGCTGTGGCAGCTGAAAATGGAGCTCGGAGCCCATTTTATCTGGCAGAGCGCTTTGGCTACCACAGGCGCCCTGGATGCAAGTGATGGCAAGCTGGCCATATCCACCCTGGCCATGCTCCCCCAAACCCTTCAAGGTCAAACACAACCCTCATGTGGCCCTCAATGAAATTGACACCCGTTTTAAATCAATGCCTCCATGATTCTTAGATTCCCTCAGTAGGACCCAAATCATTGGATTCAACATCCAATCAATTACCGTAGATATTTATTTGTATCAAATAAACTTACATAGAATGTAGAATAATAGAGTTGGAAGGGACCTTGGAGGTCTTCTAGTCCAACCTCCTACCTGAGCAGGAGACCCTGTACCACTTCAGGCAAACACTTGTCCAGTCTCTTTTTGAAAGTCTCCAATGATGGAACACCTGAGAACTTCTGAAGTTAAGCTATTCCATTGGTGGATTGCTCTCACTGTTAGGAAATTTCTCCTCAGTTCTAGGTTGCTTCTTCCCTTGGTTAGTTTCCAACCATTGTTTCTTTTCTTGTCTTTTGGTGTTTTGGAAAAGAGCTTGACCCCCTCTTCTCTGTAGCAGCCTCTTAGATATTGGAATACTGCTATCATGTCAACCCTAGTTAGCAGGGGTGAGATTCTCCAGGTTCTCACTTATTCGCTAGAACCGGTTGTGAACGTTTTAAGCAGTTCTGAGAACCGGTTGCTGGAAGAAATTTTCTTGCATTCTTGGCAGTATGCCTAGACTTACTGTCTGGAAAGGAGATTTTTTTTTTTTTCTTTGCTGGTACTTTCTTAAAGGGGAAGGGTTGTTTTAAGTTTTTTACACTGCTGTTGGGAGAAAATACTCCCCTGTTGGAGTTAGCACTTTGAAGAAATAATTGAATAATGAAGCAGAACTGCCAGAAAGAAGCTTTTAATGACAAGGAACCAAGATGAGTGACATTCAGCAAGGCTTCTTGGCTAGTTAGAAAGATTGACATTCAAACATGAGTTTATATACCCTTTTTGAGTTTTGGTCTAAAACTGGTGACCATTCAAAGTTACAATGGCACTGAAAAAAGTGACTTATGACCATTTTACACACTTACAACCGTGGCAGCATCCCCAATGTAATGAGGCAAAAAGCACCCCTTGATGTGAGTGACGTCAAATTGGCCATGCCCGTCCAGTCACATGATCATCAAGCCATGCCCACCAACTAAGCCACACCCACAGAACTGGTTGTTAAAAAAAATGAATCCCACCTCTGCTAGTCAGGGGTGGGATGCTACTGGTTCTGCCTGGCTGTATAGAACCGGTGGCTCTGAAGAGCAGCAGACACCGAATTGGTTCTGTGTCTGCTGCTGTTTGGCCCACCCGCCTGCCCGGGCTCTTACCTGACCTTTATTTCCTGCTTTTTCAACCTCAGCTGCTTTGTGCAGCACAGCTGAGGTTTGAAAAAGCAGGAAAAAGGAGGCTTTTCAAATGCTGCGCACCCACATGCAGCGCTTTTCAACTGTTCGGGCAGCACAGCTAAAGATTTTTTACACACGCGCATGCACGCAAAGCACGTGTTCATGCGCAAAACGTAGTCACTGAACCGGTAGTAACACTGGTTGAATCCCACCCCTTCCCCTAGTCTTTCTTTTTTTCATTAGACAAGACATGCCCAATTCCTGTAAACCTTCTTCATATGTTATAACGGTTCATCCATTTCATTCTTAGAATATGCTCCCTTAAATATTGAACTCGAGCCAGGTCTTTATTTGCTAAGTCTGTCGTGGCTCTGATGTTTTCCTACTGGATGAATGACCCTGGTTTGTATATTTCAGCTTGTCCTATTTCACACCCAAAACAGGAAAAGAGAAGAATCTACTTCATTCCAATGTTGACTAAACTTAAAGAGCTGGGGTTGTTTGCTTCCAGGCTATAAATCTAGCCTGTAATTACTGGCCTAGTTTAAACAAACCATAGTCCTGTAAGTTAAGATCTGTGGCCTTTTTTACATGGAAAGTGATATTTCATATATTCATTTATGATATGAAAAGGAGTGTGGAAAATATGTTTTGTGACACATCTGACCAACTGGCCCTTGAGTCAAATTATCAGTAAAGACATCATTCTCGCCTGGAGGGTCAGAAAACTTACAGAGGACTGTTACCATTTCAAATTGGTTATATTTTTCTACACACATAAACAATATAATCAGTCACATAAAGCTCCAAAAAAAGGAACAATTATCTAGCCCAGCCCTGGATGAGTAGTTTTCCCATGACCTCATTTATTGGTATTCAGTTTGTATAGTGTAGGCTAGCTTCATTTAGCTAACGTTTTTAATTGCTACCCTGATTGTGAATAGAAGATATTGCATATCGTGAGGGAAAGAGAGAGAGAGAGAGAAAAAAAAAAAAAACTTAGGTCAAACCAGCATATCTCTTTTCTCTTCCCTGTAATCCCTGCTGATTGATTAGCAGTAATAAGGTAACTTTCCACCTAGTCCAAAACACTTTTTCGGTGCGACTTCCTCTGTCACCACACCTTTTTGAGCAAATCTCACTCCAAACAATGGAAGATAAGCAGTCTCAAAGATTGCCTAAGTCTGATATTGTTACCCCATCCCTCTGGTTCACTCAAGTGAAAAGGAAGATATATTTCTCAAAACAGAAAAAAGCAATCATTATGAACTGAAATGAACTCGGAAGAAGGCAATGAAATAAAACTAAGAAGTGAGATTGTAAGAGAATTACAAATGATGGAGACATTTACTATAGATAGAAAGAGGTTGTGTAGAGCATAATGAAAGTTAAAAATATGGAAAACATAAGATTTGGTGGAATGAGTTGATTTGGGTGCATACCTTTTGAGTCAAAATAAATTTAGTAAAGGAGGGAAAGCAATTTTCGTAAGAGAGATAATAAATACAATCAAAGGCTCTTCTACAGTGTGATCTTAAACTGGTCATTCTCTATGCTTTACTCATTTGGATATGAAGTTGTCTTAAAAAAATTTCTTCCCAGATTTCATCCCTTACTGTGCTTTGACCAGAGTGATGGTGTAATATTTTGTCGGACGGAGGGAGGGAGGAAGGAAAGAAGGAAGGAAGGAAACCAAACAGAACAGAACTCATGTCAAATTTTACCTTTTAGTAAGCCTGTTTTCCTGTTCCATGAATGAACTTGACAAATGTATCACTTCACAGTTTCATCTGTGAACACTTTGTTTCACGCTTCTGTTCATGAATTTGGGGAAAAAGAAAATGAAAGCCAGAATCAGTGATTGGTGGAGAAAACAGCCAACTGGAGAGGAGATGTTCTCTTACAAGAAAATGAAGTGCAGCAGACAAATTGGACCACATCACTTCAACTGACACAAGTCAGAAAACATTTTTTTTTCTTAGAGGATGATACTGTGCATTCCTGGAGCTACAATTAGCTGCCTTCTTTTTCTCAGACCGATTATCAATGATAAGAGAACCTGGTTTCTTACTGGATTACTGAAGTTACCCCTGATCTTTTCCTAGTTACTTCCTCAAGAATAGGAGAATCAATTTACTTATACCATCTCAACTATCCTTGTTAATAAGTTAGATGGTCTCAAAAAATTAGACTGTTTACCAAAACTGAAGTAGCAATTCACATGATGATCAAAGATAAATGTTTGTGTTTAATTCAGCCTTCTTCACTTCAAGACCTACCAGATCTAATGAACTAGAAATTCCATCATCCCAACATAGAAATGTGAGAATTACACACCTGAAAGTGGAAGTATAGGTAGTCCTTGACTAATCGTTATGACCACAATTGAGCCCAAAATGTATGTTGCTAAGTGACAAATTTGTTAAGTGAGTTTTGCCCCATTTTATGACTTTTCTTGTCAAATTTGTTAAGTGAATCACTGCAGTTGTTAAATTAGTAACACCATTGTTAAGTGAATCTGGCTACCCCAATGACTTTGCTTGTCTGAAGGTCACAAAAAGTGATCATATGACCCCAGGACGCTGCAAACAACATAAATATGAACCAGTGGTCAAACATCCAAATGTAAATCGCCTGACCATGGGGAAGCTGCAATGGTCACAAGTGTGAAAAATGGTCATGTCACTTTTTTCAGTGCCATGGTAACTTCAAATAATCACTAAACAAACTGTTGCAAGTCAAGGATTACCTGTATGTTCTTCATGTTCATAAGAAACTTCACTTTGATCACGGATGGCTGCATAAATTGAATACATTAATAAATTAATGAATAATACATTAATAAATATCATATTAAAGACAGGGGTGGGATTCAACCGGTGTTACTACTTGTTCGGTGCTTATGTTTTGCGTGTGTGTGTAATACAATGAAAGCTGTGCCTCCCAGACAGCTGATAAGCACTGTGCATGCACGTGCAGCATTTGATAAAAGCCTTTTTTACTGATTTTTCAGCCTCAGCTTTGCCACGCAAAGCAGTTGAGGTTGAAAAAGCAGAAAATAAAGGTCAGGTAAGAGCTGGGCAGGCGGGTGGGCCAAAAGCAGCAGACACAGAACCGGTTCTGTGACTGCTGCTCTTCAGATCTACCGGTTCTACAGAGCCAGGCAGAACCGGTAGCATCTCACCCCTGATTAAAGAACATTATTTCCAAAACCTGTGCACCAAAAGGAGAAAGAAAACTAACTTGAAAATTAATATATTGCTTTTTGTCTATTGCCTAACTTTGCATTCATTTCTCTTAATTTTACATGAGTTAACAGTTTTCACAGCCTCTCAGTCTTCTAACTATACAATTCAAGCAGCCCAAATTGTTCTCACGCACATTTTTTACTATAAAAAACAGATGAGAATAGCTTCAGGGATGAGAAGGGAGATAAAAAGCGGTAATGTATTAACGCCAAAAATCTTTTTCAGATTATCCCGCAGCAAAACGTCTGTTGAAAAAGGATCAAAGTGAGAAAGGAGAATAGTTTTCTACTACCGAAGTCAAAACTGCAATTCATTAAATATTTTTTTTTTCCATTGGAATAATTTTCTGGGAATAAAAAAAATTTTTTTTTGAAGAGGCCTGATTTAGAGAAGCAGGTCTGAGCACAGTTACTATCTTGATAGTACACTGTATGGGAGCTCTATGGGCCTATAGGTGAAATAATTAGGAGACAGATTTCATGTTTCTGCAATGATAAGGCACCAGGCAGACTATATTAATATCTATGTACAACTATATTCATATGTATATACATGATGCATATACAGTATATTTGGCATAATGTTAGCCTTGCAGGAAATAAAGTTTTACCACAAGTGACATGATCTTTTAAAAACCTGCTGTCAAGTCCTTTAATGAGCAATCTCAACAACAACAACAATCTTAATCTCTGTCTTGTTGCCTTGACAAGGGCAACTGCAGAGTGTTGAGTGGATACTCAATGAATCTGGGTAACTTCAGGGAAGGTGTTTTATTTTTCAATAGCAGGAGTGCATCAGATTGCAGAAGTATCAAAACCCCAAGTGCTTCATTTCTCACATTGGTCAAAGGTTCCTTCACAATGGGAAAATCAGCATTTATGGTGAACATTGCAAAAACATCTGCATTCAGTGTTTTTAGACATAAGATCTATAACAAGATCATTAATTTGAATGGGATTCTTTGCCTGTGAAAGAAAAGGAGGGAAAATACTGTAAAGACAAATTTTTCACTGCAAAATTTTATTTCCTTTTGAAGATCTACCAGAGGGTCAGAATATAAATGTTTTGCTAGATCAAATTGAGGGCCCATCTACTCGAGCATCCTTTTCTCCTAATAGTCAAGCAAATGAAAGCTTTTTATAAGTTTACAGGAAGCTTATAAACTGTTTTCCCACTATAAATTTTTCAACTTAGAAAAATTTACAATTTATATTAGAAGTTATATTACTACTGACCCTGAAGGTATTTTATAGCTATTTGAGATATGCTCTCTTAACTATTACACTGAACAATAAATTCACTGCAGTAACTGCACCTTTGTGAAATCGTCTATCTATCAAATAGTATTAGTACATTAATAGGTTTTAAAAAGATCTATATTATAAATGTTCTCATAAAATATAAAACATTTGGTATGGGTGTATTTATTTGCATCTTATTTTTTAATAAGTAATAATTCATGATATGAAATTTTAAAAAAAGTACAGAAGTAGAATCTTCTGGATGTTAACTAAATGCTAGATGTTGTAGGTCAAAAACAGCCTTTAGATATTTAGATGTTTCCTTGAGCATCCCTGAGCTTATGCCATGAATGTAAGCTTGAAAAAAAAAGGGGGCTCAAGGACCTGTTTAATTCTGTTTTGGATTTCAGCAGTCCAGCTAACTTAGTTCTTCCTAGTCCTATCTCTATAGAGGACACAGCTGGTCATCTTTAGTAATTCTACTGATATAATTGCCAACAAAAGCGCAGTATGACCTGCTATTAATAATAATAGCCATTCTTCTGCAAAGAAATATTTCATGAGCTTTACAAAGTACAAAGAACAATAATAACTAAAGAATAAACACATAACAAATGCAATTATCATCTTATTGGGCACTTGCACTGTTTGGTTCCATTTATTTCTCAAGATGCTGCTGTTTCCTTGAAATGTTTTGTAATAATCTTTTGTCTCACTTCTCTGTTCAAATTATTCATCTAATTTCTGTGATAGCCTATGTTTTGCCAGACAGGAACACATCACCATTCCAATACAGTAGATTGCTTGATAGTATCAATGGCAGTGAGAATCCAGGGGTGTCTAGTGGAACCATAGGGTATATCCTCAGAAAGCTCAAACTGCCCAAGGAGCTGCTGATACAGTTCTATAGAGGAATTACTGAGTCTGTCATCTGCACCTTTATAACTGTCTGGTTTGGTTCTGCTACCCAGCAAAATAGACACAGACTTCAATGGATAATTAGAATTGCAGAAAAAAAATGCTACCAACCTGTCTTCAGTCGAAGACCTGTATAATGCTTGAGTCAAAAAGAGGTCTGTGAAAATATTTACAGACCCCTCACATCCTGGACATAAACTGTTTCAACTCCTACCCTCAAAATGATGCTATAGAGCACTGCACACTAGAACAACTAGACACAAGGACAGTTTTTCCCCGAACACTATCACTTTGCTAATCAAATAATTCCCTCAACACTGTCCAACAATTTACGAAGTCTGCACTACTATTACTGTTAATCTTCTCATCACTCCTTCTCACCCATCCCCTCCCACTTTGACTGTACAACAGTAACTTTGTCGCTTATATCCTTACGATTTATATGATTTGATTGCTTATTGTACCCTATGACTATTATTAAGTGTTGTACCTTAAGGCCCTGTCACACTGCCCAACGGATGCAAAACGTTTGTAAAAAGGACACAGCGGACGAGAAAAATGTTCCATCCGTTGTTATCCGCTCTCAAAAGGGGCAAAAATTTGCATAAGCAGAGCGGATAACACGGAAAGGAACGGACGCGGGGAGGACGCAGGGCGGATGGAAAGTGGATGCGAAACGGAAGCCCAGCGGATGGAAGCGGATTAGAGCGGATGGCACATCCGCAAGGCTTCTGGGGGACCTCAGCAAAGCGGACGCGGAACGGATGCAGCGGATGCACAGCGGATGAAGTGGATGCACAGCGGATGCACAGCGGAAGCCTAACGGATGCCTAGCGTTAATTGCGCATGCGGAGAGGATGCATTGCGTAAGCCCCGCGGATATAAGGGAAGCAGCTCGGAGCACGTCACCATTCAGAGGAAAGACCTGCTGCCGAACGGATTGACAGCCTTGCCAGCCCTGCCTGCATGCCTGCCTTTCTGCAAGCCTTGGTTCATGCCTGCCTGCCAGCCTTGGTGCCTGCCTCCCTGCCAACCTTCCTGCCAGCCTTGGTACCTGCCTGCCTGCCAGCCTTCCTGCCAGCCTTGGTGCCTGCCTGCCTGCCAGCCTTCCTGCCAGCCTTGGTTCCTGCCAGCCTCCCTGCCAGCCAGCAACCCCACAACCATGGGGAAGAACAGAAAGCCTCAGCCATCTGCTGCCAGCCCTGGCAAGAGGAACAGGGCCACCATCCCACCCCCTGGCCCTCACTCTGGTTCTGCTGGGGCTTCTGTAGCACGGGCTCACTCTTCTGGGGCTGGAGCTTCTGCTGCTTATGCTTCTGGAGGAGTTGATGATGCGGGGGATCAGACAAGCACTCCAGCATCAGCCACCTCCACAGCACCTGGACCCTTCACCCCTGAGACTGAACGACCAAGAGGAGTGCCAAAGACTCATTTTTGTTTTATAGCTTCTAGTTAATAAAGTCTATCTTTGATTCACACACTTGCTTCATTTCTTTTTTTTAATAAAGTCTTGGTGGAAACCTTTAGAAATGGTTTAAGCCTTTGCAGGCTTGAGGGATGGGTTAAGATAGCAGTGGGATGGGCAGGGATACCTGTGGGATGTGTAATAGCTGTGGGATGGGTAAGGATAGCAGTAGGATGGGCAGGGATACCTTTGGGATGGGTAATAGCTGTGGGATAGATAAACCTCCAGTGCAAGCATAGTGGGACTGGATGGTCCATCCTCCCAGGTGCCACACCTATGGCCCTTTATTATCAATAATAATGTAATCAATCATCCACACATGTCAACATAAACACAACTCTTTATTAATGCCCTGTTCATTGTAGGCCCACCTAACATACATGGCCCAATCTCATCAGTGTGATGAGACAAGCTGAAGGAAGCATCCATTAACCATCTATCATCCTGTCTTGCCACTCCACTGCTCCAGCTGGGGAGTTGCACCAGTGTCTCAGGAGGTTGCACTGCTTCTTCCCTTCACATGAGGCTCTGTTGGGACCTTGCACATCCTCAGTGTCTATCAGGTTTTGCCCTTGCCTCCATTCCCCAGGCTCCATGTCCCCATTGCCTTGTTGGAGGTCCACGAGCCTGTTCTGCAAGACTGGGTAGCGGGTGCGCATGAGATTGTGCAGGATGCAGCAAGCTCCACGATCCTCCTCACGGTCTCTGGGCGATGCTGCATGGTGGTGAGAAGTACTTGGAACCTGTTGGCCTGGATGCCAAAGGCGTTCTCCACCACCCGCCTTGCCCTGGACAGCCTGTAGTTGAAGATCCTCTCTTCACGGGTGAGGCATTTGGAGGTGTAGGGCTTCATGAGGTAGATTGTGAGGGAGAAGGCGTCATCCCCCACGATGAAGTAGGGCACATCTTGTGTGTCGTTGGGCAGGGGGTCTGGATTTGGGAAGCCCATGATGAGGTTGCGTTCCAGCCCCTCCTTGAGGTGACTGGCGTTGTATACCTGGGCATCTGAAGATGAGCCGTTGCCTGAAGCATCGATGTACATGAACTTGTAGTCAGCGTCAACCATGGCAAAGAGGATGATGCTGAAGAAGCCCTTGTAGTTGAAATAAGTGGACCCTGACTTGGCTGGCGCTTTGCAGGCCACGTGCTTCCCATCTATGGCTCCAACGGTGTGGGGGAAGTTCCACCTCTAATACCACTGCTCTGCAACTTTCTTCCATCCTTCTTCAATGGAGGGGCACTGGAGGAGCTCCTCCATGTATTCTTCGATGATGGCCTGCACCACTTCTCTGACCACAATGCTGATGGTGTTGTGTGGCACCCTCCAGCCATACTGCATGCTCGTGTACGTGGTCCCTGAGGCCAGGTGGCGCAGAGTGAGTGCCACCTTGAGCCCAGGGTCCAGGCTGGGCCGGAGGTTGGTGCTCTGCTTGGTCAACCTGGGTCTCAGCCGCTGCACAACTTCGTCAAACATGGCTGGAGGCATCCTCATGAAGTTCTGCAATGCACGAGTATCTTCGTTCCTGAGCTCCACCATCCGCTTGTTGTACAGTCCGTCCTCTGCTCTTCTGGCGATCCATCTTTGGACCCAGATGCTTCTTGGCCGCCTCCTTTTCTTCCCGTAGTAGAGTTCACAGAGCCTGTAGATGGCTTCGCACTGTTGCAGAAGAATGGTGGCTGCCAAAAGGACTGTGTTACGATCCACGGTGGACATGACTGGATGCTGTGGAAGAGCAAGAGTCAGATGAAGGCTGCAGAGGTCTGCACCGCAGGGCTGCTGGTCTGAAAGTGAGATCCAGGTGAGTTGCTCCCCCTTTTTATAGGCAGTATAGGTTTTCCCCTAGGTGTCCCTTTGCATCCTCTAGTCATCCTCTAGACATCCTTAATATCCAAGATAGGTCCCCTCTGCGAACGTTTTTTCCGTTTTAAATGTTTTGTTTCCATTCTGCATCCGCTAGGCATCCATTCCGCATCCGTTCTGCTTCCTCCCTGTGTCCGTTTACTGCTGGAGCGGATGGAGTTGCGCGGATGCGCAGCGGATGCCTAGCGGATATAGCAGATGTGTAACGGATGCAGAACGGATGCCTAGCGGATGCCTAGCGGATGCAAAATGGATACATTGGATACATTTTCCGCTCAAAAGTTTTGAGCAGTTCAAAACGTTTTGAGCGGATGAAACGTCAATAAACGGATGCTGGACGGATAGAGAGGAAGCAAAACGGAGGCAGTGAGTACAGAATGGATGCATCGCGTTAATCAACCTATGACAAGTGTTTTTCTCCATTTTACATCCTCTTTCCATCCGTTGGTGCAGTGTGACAGGGGCTTTAGATTCTTGATTCTCAATGAATGTATCTTTTATGTACACTGAGAGCATCTGCACTAAGACCAATTCCTTGTGTGTCCAATCACACTTGGCCTATAAAGAATTCTATTCTATTCTTTTCATAGGTTATATCCTTGTTCGCAGAGATTTAAAGGCCATAATTTGGTGCATGTTCATGCATCGGTCAATTGACCCAGATAAAATGGCATTTGGCTCCATAATGTTTGCCCAACCCCACACCAAGCGATATACACAGTCCATATTTCCTCCAATGTCATTAATGTTATAATCTGTGAAGCTTAATTTTAAATCAGAACCCATAAGATTCTAGGACATAGGACTTCCTAAGGATCTTAAGTATTTAACTTCATAGTTCTTGCAGCAGAAATGCTTAATTCATTTAAATTGGTTTCACAGGAGACCTATTTGATAAGATTGATTCTGATTTTCATCGGGCAAAAAGGAAATTCTGCATCTTTCCAATATGGATTATCATGATGTTTCTGTCAAGAGCAATTGCTAATTCCCTTTTCCTTACAGAAATACAGTATATCTGTAGAATCACTGATAGAAGCCCTAAACAATATGTTCATGATGTAAAACACTTGCACAGTTTTTGCCATCTTTAAGTTTTAAGTCTGAGATTTTTTCCATTGTACTATATCTGGGGTAAAGGAAATGCACTGCAGACTAGTTTCATGCTTCCAGTAAACTGTTATTTAATTATAGATTATAGAATAAAATAATTGTCACACTAAGATACTGTATTAGAATTAGCACAATGTGGGAAATCCACCATTCAACAAGATTTTTAGGGAGAGACAAAATATTTTCCATCCCACCAATATAAAATTTAAACTAGGACTATAGTGATAGTCCTAATTATGCACCTTTTCATCTCATCATGCAATATATGTACAAATAATAAAAGTGGGGATTTTGAAATTTTTCATAGATCTTAGAGGAAATGAATTTCAAAATACAAATTAAAGATCAATCCCGAATAGTAAACTTTTACTTTTGAATTACATTAATTTAAATTTTGAGAAAAGTGTATGAACACTATTCATTGGTATGAATCCATTTATCCATAAAGACATGGAAATTAGATCATACGTATTGTTGGAAGTTAAAACCCACCCCTCTCCTACGAAAATGAAATATTTTAGGATACTAAAAAGGTAGAATATTTCCCCTAAAAAAGAAAAGTAGAAACAGAGGCAGAAACTCAGCTCCCCATCTTTGCTAATGGGCCATTACTCTGGCCTGGGCCAGTCTATATAACAAAGATCTATACATAACAAAGATCTAGGTCTACTCCGGGTAGAGCCATAATGGAAATTGCCCAAAACGCTCATTACATCATCATCCAACAAGGCTCAACCAAGCCTGGGACTCAGGACAGTCTACAGAGTTGCATGGCCCTATGGGAGTCTAACAACCAATCAGAATACAAGCTCAGATTCAAATCACCAAAGAGAGCATAAAACCAAGGTCTCTCAGCATCTTGCCCCTTCTTCTTTTTCTTCATCCAACATTTTGAAGCATGTGTTCATCCTTTTCATTTTGGAGCTCCTAGCCATGTCGCCCTGTCCACCCTTAAATCATCTTTCCAAACAGTCTCCATGTTTCCAGTGTCTTTTTCCCCACTTGGAACTGAACCCAGAAGGATAATTCTTCCACAGTATGAACAAAACCATCATTACTTTCAAACCATGACTATTGCACAGTGTAATCTATGAAAATGGTCGATAGTGGTTTAGCATGATTGAATGATGTTTAAATCTGATAACCTACAAACCCAGAGAACTGGGTTTGTAGGTTATCCAATTGAAACATCATTCTTTTTGCAAATGTATATATTATGAATCTTAATGACATAAATAGAATATTTGGTATAAACTAGGTTCATACACTGTTCGAAGTAGCTTGCTTTCTTTTGGTTTAATATACTGCATGAAAGAAGCCAATGATGACCCATAATGGGTCATTATGGGTCATGAACACCACCCTGTAAAGCCGGAAACAACTAGCATGTATCTGCAAGGGGAATCTTTACCTTTTAAGAATATTATGATTTAATGTGATATACAAAGCCAAACAGAGAATATTGATCCAAACAAAACTAACTAACAAAGCCAAATGATTACTTAAAACATGTATATAGACTCCCTTCATATCAAACTTTGGGCAATTCCCAGATTATTCAAAGTAGGAATGTTGATAACCAGCATTTGCTCAAGTGATAAGGGAAGATTGGACCAGATTTCAAAATTTAAAAGCACAGAAAAAAAAACTTGACGGGTCAGATGCAGTAGAACGTAGACTTCTGAATCTTTTCATAAATTGTATAGGAGTGGGAAATTTTGGCAGGTACGGTTTATCTTGCAGGAGTGTAAAATATCACTTCAGCTGCAGCAAAATGCCCTCTTGCTCACAGCTACTCAGAGCAGAGGCACACACCGCACATTCTCTCTGCTGAGTTTAGGAGAACAAAAATGCTACAAAGGATATAGGAGTGGTTGTTGAAAATCAAAGAAGTGCTGTGGAAAGGAATGGAAATTTGACACAATTATAATAGCAATTGACTTAAGAAAGGATGAGTGAACTGCATTAATAATAAATCACTGTCATCAGTGTAGCATAATTTGGCTTAGAAGAAACTGCTTCTGAAAACTTGGATTGACTATAGCAGTACAAACAAACAAAGGATGCATTCAGGTGACATGCATATCTATGTCCAAGAAGTCCATCATGGTTTATTCAACTAACCTAGTTTCTTATATTTGCCTCAGACATGGAACTGTAAACTACCCAGATGGGCTTTGTTTGTTCTATAACGTGCAGCTGCCTGCTTTGTGAGGTCGAGTGTCAATCAAATACAGCTAGACTGAATGAATATTATTACCTAACCTGGATCTACTGATAAAGATCCTTGATCCTATTGCTTGTAAGATTGTGTGCAACTAAAAAGGGTGGAGGGGAAGGGGAGAGATCCAGGAAAATACCAATCATCCTACTCAAGCACCTGAAGCCAGATGACAATCTAAAAGCATACACCCATCATTCCTTAAGAATTTTCTCTCGGCAGACAGATATGCCACAGGCATGAATGGGCATGAGGAGGCTGTACTGAATCCAAGTTGCAATTATCAGTTGCCATATTTGGAAAGGAAATGAGGGAGACATATAGTAAACATTTTCTCTTTACCATGTTAATATATAATAAGATTTACACCAGGAGTTTCAGTTTGGCATTTTCAAAAAAACTTAGCCCTAGGTAGAGCTTCAGTTCCATCATAACTCCATCTTTTTTTTTTTACCATATTCCGTGAATACTCCTGATTTACACTGATTGGTTACTCTAGGTAATGTTACTTTAAAATAACAAGTTAAGCCCTTATTCCTGCCAGAGATGGAGCATCTGGCCCATCACTGCTGTCCTTCCCCAAGGTCAAGGATCTTCAAACTTGGCAAGTTTAAGACTTGTGGACTTCAAATCCCAGAATTCCTGAATTAACATGACTGGAGGAGTAGTTCTGGGAATTGAAGTCCACAAGTCTTAAATGTGTCAAGTTTGAAGACCCCTGCTTAAGGTGATCCAAACAATTTTATTTTGGGCAGATTTTGGGTCTTAAGGGTAATGTTTGGCAGCTGTTTTAGTTGGGTTTTTATTTTGTGGGTGGGCAGTTTGTGCGGCTTTATTTGATTTTTATGGTATTTCATAGCTTTTTATTTTTGTCAATCATGTAAGATAGTGTTTCTCAAACTTGGCAACTTTCAGACTTCAACTCCCAGAATTCCCCAGCAGCATACTTAAAATATCTGATCCTATAGTGGGCCGGGTGACTCTTTCAGAAGCTGCAAAAAAAAAAACAACAACACCAAACCAGAAAGATAAGTTGGGTGCTGCTGGGTCTTGGAGCAGGCTAAATCCTGCAAGTCCTTCCATGAGATCTCCCCTTGCTTACTGTATGGCAGGGCCCCCCAAACTTGGCAGCTTTAAGACTAGTGGACTTCAACTCCCAGAATTTAATTATCCTTATGTTCATTTACCAGCTGCATCAAGTAGAACAGAGGATGTGATTGTTAAGCAAGGCTGTTTTACTGAATGGCTATTGTGACATGTGACCATAATGGGCAGGTCTGTGGTGGGATTCAATTTTTTTTTATTATTGGTTTTGTGTGCATGGCTTGGTGGGCGTGGCAGGGGAAGGATACTGTAAAATCTCTAGTCAGAGGTAGTTGCCGGTTCTCCGAATTACTCAACATTTCTCCAGAACTGGTCAGAACCTGCTGAACACCACCTCTGGGCAGGTCCATTACAGTTGTATCTTGAGGACTATACTTAAAAGTTTTTTCCAGGTTTTTATTAATTTTCCACAATTAATAAATTAATACATACGTACAATGCAGATTAATGCATTTTAATTGGAAAAAATCAAATTGATGCTTCAAAAAAGCATTAGTCAAAATTGCAGAATGAATATGGGCATGTATCAAACTTGATTTTCAATATATCTTTTCTGCTTTGGTTTAACAAACTCTGTCTTAAAGTCATGTTCCCATTTCTAGTTGAATCTTAACAGTATTTCCTAATTAAAGGTAAAGGTTCCCCTCGCACATACATGCCAGTTGTTTCTGGCTCTAGGGGGTGGTGCTCATCTCCGTTACAAAGCCGAAGAGCCAGCACTGTCTGAAGACGCCTCTGTGATCATGTGGCCGGCATGACTAAACACCGAAAGCGCACAGAATGCTGTTACCTTTCCACCAAAGGTGGTCCCTATTTTTCTACTTGCATTTTTACATGTTTTCAAACTGCTAGGTTGGCAGAAGCTGGGACAAGTAACGGGAGTTCACTCCGTTACATGGCACTAGGGATTTGAACTGCTGACTGACAATGATCAACAAGCTCAATGTCTTAGCCCTAAGCCACCACATCCCCAGTTCTTTGTAGTATTCCCATGTAACCACAGTATTTGTGAGGGGTTAACTTCCTAGTTAACCCCTTACAAATACTCTTAGCTAAACTCATATAAGTCTCAAATGATGAATATTTATACATTACTTAAGTTCAAATAGAAGCCAATGTACAGTTTATGTAATAAAGTATAAGACTAATAGTGTAATAATGCAATAAAAATATCATATAACTAGACAGTAGAACAGAGTTCAGCATTGAGAGCTGTGGACTCAAAAACCCTCTGGATAAGCCAAATTTTTACAACTTTCTAAGAAGCCATGACATTATTATATGTTTGTAATTTACTCAAAATGTTATTTTTATTAGTAGTTTCCAGTCTTAATGCTAACTAAGAAAATCTGTAGTTACTACCATAATATTTATCTCAGTTCTCCTGTAAATATGCCAAGTATTTAAGCATTTATACTTAGATCCGGCCAGTATTACAAATCTAGATTTAACTGATAAAGCTAATTGATTAATTTAGTTTAGTTTACTTTATTGTCATTGTACCTCGTACAACAAAATCAAACACCATCTTCAGTGCACATCATGACCATGAAAATAAACACAAACACACATTCTTCACCCTTCACACATTGAACCGGAAACCCCCAACACCACAACAACACTGCACTATACAGCAGAATTCAAAAGGGCTACTGCCTTGGGATAGAAGCTGTTTTTCAGCCTATTTGTCCTTGTTTTTATTATCCTGTACCGTCTGCCAGATGGTAATAGTTCAAAAAAAGGGTTCCCAGGATGAGATGAATTTTTGAGAATGCTTTGAACTTTCTTAAGGCAACGGGAGCTCTAAAGCTCCTCCAAAGAGGGAAGAGGGCAACCAATGATATTGTCTGACAATGATCAACAAGCTTTCGTGGTATGGAGACAGCAACTTGGTCTACCTCATCTTGGTAGGCAGACTCATCCCCCCCGGAGATGAATCCCACCACTGTTGTATCATCTGCAAATTTAGCAATAGTATTACTAATGTGAGTGGGAATGCGGTCATGCACATAAAGAGTATAGAGTAAGGGACTCAACATGCAACCTTGTGGTGTACCATCGTTAAGAATAAGGGCTGAAGAGGTATGATTACCTAATCTGACCCTCTGTGAGCAGCCAGACAGAAAATCCATAATCCAAAGGCAGATTGAGTAACAAAGTCCAGAAATTTAGACACTAGTCTATGTGGAAGAATTGTGTTAAACGCAGAATGAAAATCCACAAAAAGCATCCTCACATAGCCCTCTCGCTGTTCTAGATGAGTCAGAGCAGTGTGAAGAGTGATGGCTATAACGTCCTCTGTAGATCTATTTTTTTCTGAATGCAAACTGGTGTTTATCAAATGTATGCAGAAGACCAGAAATGATGTGCCGGCAGACCAATTTCTCAAAACACTTCATGATGATAGGAGTGAGTGCCATTGGTCTGTAATCATTGAGGATATTGATAGGGAACTTCTTTGGCAGTGGAACAATGGTGGAAGCCTTCAAATAAGATGGAATAGTGGACAGGGATAAAGACTGATTGAAGATCCTGGGAAAGGCTCCAGCCAATGATCAGCACAGACTTTAAGCACTCGGCCAGGGATACCGTCAGCCTTTCTCGGGTCCACAGCCCTCAGAATGCTCCTCACCTCCTGTTCCTCCACAATGAAGTGGGGGCTACAATTGGCTGGTAGTTGTGTTTTATCTGTCTCTGATGTCTCCACTTCAAAGCGAGATTAATCTAGATTAAGGACTGACAAAGCTTGTCCAAATTAGTTTATCCCCAGACAGGGATTGCAGTGAGAAGGAAATGCAAGGATATCTCTCTTTTGTACATGTCTATATGAATCACATTCACTAAAAAATTCCTTGGAATGGAAAATAACACATCCCTCCAATGTATGTTGTAACAAACACTCCCAAGCATACTTTCCTGCCCAGGATCCCTGTCCAGGATCCCTGTCCAGGATCAACATGCATGCTTTCAAGACCCATGTTTGCTTGTGCAAGTCACTGTTTCCTCTAAAAACAACATGAAAAGAATTCATACATGGCTGGGAAGTGAATAAACAAGTAGAAACTGAATCAATCTCTTTTGGATTTTCAAATCGTGGCGTATTTGAATTTGACTCAAAATTAGCATGTCCAAACTCCTCATAAATCAGTTTCAGAGGAAGTAAATTTCTGGTGACTGAAGTCTGTTTGATTGATTTGAAGGGACTTTGGAGATCAAGTAGTTTCTGCCCCTTCCAGAAATCTGCTACAACAGCCTCAACTGCAGCAGATGGTCATATCACCTCTATTTAAGTATCTCTAGTGAAGGAAACTCCACTCTCTCCTGTGGTTGTCTGTTCAATTATTGAATAGATTGTAAGGATAGAATGTACTGGATTGTAATTTAAACTCACTGTTTCCTTTCCTGTGGAATAACTGTGAACAATTCTTCTCTGATCTCTACGTGACAATCCATCAGATACTGCAAGGAAATTCTAATGACTCCCCCAGAATTATCTGCTTTCCAGATTAAACACACTCAAAGTATTTAATCACTTTTCATAAGTTCCTTCTCACATCCTCCACCATCATTATTTTACTACCCTGAACTTGGTCCAGTTGATCAATGCTGTACCTAAAATACAGTGTTCAGAACTGTAAACAGTATTTTCGATGAGGTCTGACCAATTCAAAATAATCCATGATGACTTTTTGATCTTGATATTACACATGTGTTAATGCAGATTAGGATTGCATTTGTCTTTGAGCTTTTTGCACACTGCTGGCTCATGCTCAGCAGGATCTTTTTGTGTGTGATACTGCTTTATATGTTCTCCCCTTACTCGTGCCTTTGATTTTTCTCACCAAATGAAGAATTTTACATTTGTCTTTCCTGAATTTAATATTGCTGGTTTCTGCTTATTATTCCAGCTCAATGTTCTTTAAGATGTTTGCTGTTCCACCTGTTGGGAAGCTGCCAGCCAGGCAAGAAGGAGGATCAAGAAGGGAATTAGCCTTGAGTTATTGCGCAGCCACAAGAGACTTAGGGATTCCATCCTCCCTAAATTCCATAGGACCTTACATGTTTGTTCCCAAGAGAAGGCAACCAACCTGGGGATGTTCCCGTTTTATAGGAAGAACACAATAAAGTAGCTACTTTGAACTCTACAGGTGTGGACTTGGTTGCTTGTGCCTGACACCTTTCCACTTTTGTCATCAGCAAATATGATTCTTGACTCATTTTAATCATATTTTCTACCTGTTCCGCCAAGTTCTTTAGGTCTATGTTCAACAGCTAAAGGTCTAAAATAAACCTTTCTGCAGACAGTGGGATATATTCCATGACACCATGCACGGTGCTTGACCTGATATTGTTTTATGTCGATCAGAATGCATCTTTATCAGAATTGACCATGCATTTTATTTAAAATGGATCAAACCTCCGTTGTACTGATTGGAACTGGAGTACAGGTTGTAAATGATTTCCTGTTGCTTTTTTCTTGATAAGGTGCCACCTAAGTGGACTATGCTGTATAACAGCCATATGCAAAATTATGATGTCAAAGATTGCCTGTTGAATGGTTCTTTCATGATTCTCTTCATTTAAATGTATGCTTGTTTTTCTTGCTGGCAAGTGATACTTGGAGGAATAAAAATCCAAAACTGGTAACTCTATCAATTGTGTGTTCTCCTGTATCAAACCTGTACAGAAGCACTATTTGCCAGAGTCACTACTGGCTGCAGAATTAGTTTAATCTATGTTAGCATGTATGCTGCTTGTATGTTAGCATGTAAATGCAGCTGCCTGCCTATGTCCTTGAGTAGAACTATGCATATTGATATAGCTGATGATTCTAATCACAAGCTCATCTTGAAATTTTTGCATTGACAGGCACTTCTATTCCTGAAACATAGCCCCTCTTCCTGATTTCTTGGTCATAAGTCTACTGAGGATCAGGCAACACTATAAAAATGGTGAGATGAGAGTTTGGGTCTTGCCTGAAAAAAAAAAGGCAGGCTGAAGTAGCTATAGATCTTTGTAACTTCATCAAGCAAGAATATATTTAATTATAAAACATGGTGTGGGTCTTAAATTTTGATGAAATCATAAAGAACAAATTCAGAACTATGATACCTTACATTCATTACAGTAAATGAGCAATTTAATAAAAATATGGAAGTAATTATTCCGTAACGTTGCCACTGAAGAATCATCAAAAATCAACTTTCAAAGCCAAATATTGTCTTTCCATGTAAATTCCATGTAAAAATTATATTGAAATTTTAATATAATTTATGCTATTAAATTTGAAAAAAAATACAAAGGATACTTAATCAGGAATTCAGGAAAACAGCTTTTCTATAGAAGTCCTTGACTTACAACCACAACTCAGTTCAACATTTCCATTGTTAAGCAAGACAATTAAATGAATCATTTGGTCATTAAGTGAATCTGGCTTCTGCCATTGACTTTGCTTTTTGAAAGCTGTCTGAGAAGGCTACAAATGGTGACTACATGACTCCAAGATGGTGCAACTGTCATAAATATATGCCAGTTGCCAAGCATCTGAATTTTGATCATGTGGTGATGGGGATGCTACAACAGATGTGAAAAGGATCATAAAGTCACGTTTTTTCTGTACCATTGTAATTTTAGATGGTTGTTAAACAAATGCTTATAAGTCAAGGACTATCTCTATAAGACTGATCCTATTCTTAGCATGTACATAGTCAATTAAGTTTTACTGGTAAGTATTTGTTCACACACTAACTGGTCTAAACAACTGTAGAAATATAGCATACTCACCAAATCTTAGCATAGTACTGGGAAGGCTTCATTAAATCATAGCCCCTTTCTAGATTGATACAGATAGCAGCAGGCAAAACTTGAGTAGTGTAGCCAGTCATTCTATTGGGAAAAATGTTATGTTGCCAAGGTTGTTTTCTGTAATAGACAGGCTTATATTTGTTAAATTCTTTTTTCCAGTTTTTTCCTCACAAAATGAAACAGGTTGTCTTAGTTTATGTTTCCCTCAAGATTTGTTAGTAAAAATAGTCAGGCCAAGGTGTTTTTTTTGGGGGGGGTGGGGGGGAGGTGAAGGGACTAATTTTAACTCCCTAGTAGCACAAGTTATCATTAGATATCCTGCAATGTACTGCTCTTCTTTGACTCATGATATGTTGAGGGAATCGGAAGGAATTGGTAGTACTTTTTCTAAAATAAGAAATTTGATCAAGAGGCATTAAGCTGCTATGGAGTTATTTCTGATTTTGGACTACTATAGACTAAGCTGTACTCCTACAATGTTGGAATACAATATTTATTTCAGTAAGAACAGAGATTCTTACTGTTCTTTCCTGAAGATTTGCCATCAAAGGAAACAAATATTGCTAATTCACAATTTAACATGTGAAGAAGATTAAGCAATCTAATATGACCTTGGCTTGCTTTAACAGATTCCACCTCAAGCTTACTAAATTGTTCCCAGGAGGGTTACTAAACACCATTGACTTTAACGTAGATTTCTTTTTCTTTATTCTCTAAAGTGAAATCCTGTGTTAGTCCTAGTATGCAAAAAAACAGTCCACGTACATTGAAACGGCACCTAAGTTTATGTTCAGATTTCAAAAATATATAAGCATGGTTAATTGAGGCTTTACCAAATACTGGTTTTAAAATCAGCAAATTACAAATTATTTTTCGACGTTTTATTGCTTTGTTACACTGAATGCAAAAGTAGGCAATTAAACTGGCAACAGATACTCTTTATCACTCATCATAATATAGTCTTTTTTTATTTTTAATGCTTTTATTTGTAATGCTGGTCTGTGACTGGAGTGAAATTTGTTCGAATGGCAAAAATCAATTTATTTATTTTTAAACCAATCCACCGTTTCTCGTAGAGTATATACATGAAAAAACATTATTGGCCATTTTTAACGTTTGCATTCTAATTAAAAAAGAAATAGTGAAGCTAAGCATGATGGGAAACTCTTTGAGTTTTTTAAAGCAGTAACCCATTGATAATCATTCCCAAAGCCGCCAGTCGTCCTCGACTGGCGTCGCACTTTCATTGCATGCCGTGCGACGCGGGGAGAAGCATCAGGTGATCTCGGGGAAGCAAAAAAAAAAAAAAACACAAACAAAACCCCCGTAAATACCACTTTTCCATTGCACGTTAGCCTTCGCCTTCTTCCTCAGGCATGATGGGAAGTGTAAGCCGCGCCGTGGCTCGAGGCGTCAGAGACAGACGAGAACTACATCTCCCAGGCAGTCCCCGAAGGAGGAGCAGCGTTGACGCAGGCGTGGTGGAGCGCGGACGGAAAAAAGGGGGGGCGTGGCCTCGCAGTCTGTCTCTTGCTCTCTGGCGAACAGGGAGAGAGCGAGCGAGAGGGAAGGAGAGCGTCGCTGTGCGCGCGTCTTTCGGGGGCGGTCGCCATTTAGCGCGGCCAGCTTTTCCCCCTCACTCGGGAGAGGTGGCAGTGAGAGGCCCATCCCCCACTCTCCTCACGAGTGGGAGGGAAGGACGGACGTGAAGAGGCTCCGGCGGCGGGCAGGGCTGGGCAGGCGCGGCGCCCCTTCTGGGTTATTTCCCCGCCTCTCCTCCCACTCCCTCAGGCCAGGCGGTCTCCGATCGGAGGGTGGCCTTCTTCTCTTCGGACTGAGAACGAAGCCCCAAAGGAGGGGCGGCGGGCGTCCCGGCATCGCGCGAGGAAACGAACGGAAGAAGAAGGGAAGAGGTCTCGGCGGCGAGGACGGGCCGGGGAGGAGCCTAAGCGAGCGGCTGAGCCGGACTTCAACGGAGGCAAGGAGCTCGGCGAGACGGAACGCGCGCGGCCGCGACAGCCACGGGCCTGCCCTTACCGCGCACCCCACCCCGCTGGTCCGGGGCCTGCCGAAGGCTCCTTCCCGGCCTCTTTCCTCCTCTGACTCGCCCACCCCACCTTCGCTGCTGCTCCATGTCGGCCCTGCTGTTCGGCTCCCCGCTGCAGCAGGATGGATGCGGACACTGACTGGGGAGCCAACCCGCCTCCGCCGGCCCAGCCCGCCACTCCACGAGTCGCCTCGCCGTCGTCTTTGCTCCACGCCGCCTGGAGATTCCGGGAGCCGCCTTTGCAGCAGCACCAGCATCGACAACCGGCGCCGGCGCCGCTTCCGCCGCCTTCCGAGCAGCTCTTGGGCGCGTTCGCCGCTTCGCCTTGACTGCCCTCGCGTCAGCTGCTGCAGCGGCAACTGCTGCGCGCCCTCCTGCGCCTCCCTTCGACATCATGTCAGCGGGCGCTCCGGAGAGCGGTGGGGCGGCGGCGGCTGCTCCTCGCTTCCTCGTCCCGCCGCTTCCCCCGCCCAAGAACGGCTCGAGTTCGGACAGCTCCGTTGGAGAGAAGCTCGGGGTGGCCGCTGCGGGGACGTCGTCCGCCCCGGGAGATCCCGAAGGTTCGGAAGGGGCCAGTTGCCGTAGCGAGGAGTACCGGCGACGCCGACACACCATGGACAAGGACAGCCGTGGTGCGGCGGCCACGGAACACCGCTTTTTCCGCCGGAGCGTCATTTGCGATTCGAATGCGACCGCTCTGGACCTTCCGCGGCTCCAGCCAGCGGCGCCTCCCCCGGCTCCCGCCGCCGCCGCTGCCGCCGCCGCCGCCGCCGCTGCTGCTCGAGGGAGCATCCCGCCCGTGTTGGGCTCTCCTCCCGAGTCTGTCATCCAGGCAGCCGGCGCTTCTGTCACCTCCAGCCAGGCCCCCGCGTTGCTCCTGCAGCCGCCCGCACCTCTGCCTCCAGCCGCAGAAGTGCCGCCTGGGCCAGAGCTCTTGGTAGCCAAGGAGGTTGCCCCCCTATTAGCCAAGGAGGAAGGGATTGAAACCGCTCCACTGCCCCCTACCAGTACGGCAGGAAGCGTTACCGCTTCGGCCCGGGAGCTGCAGGAAGAGCGGAGTAAGCGGCAAGAAGATATCGAGGAGCAGGAGACCAAAGCGGTGGCTTTCTCCCCAGATGGTCGTTTTTTGAAGTTTGACATTGAGATTGGCCGAGGCTCCTTCAAGACTGTCTACAAGGGACTAGACACTGAGACCACAGTGGAGGTTGCTTGGTGTGAGCTGCAGGTACTAGAGTCAGCGGCGTTAGTTTTTTTTTGATGCTGAGTTGGTAGGCCTCAGGCAAGGGTAGTATTCCAGTAAGCCATATGTGAAAGATAATGCTTTTCCAAACTTTTATATAGACTATTTTTATGTATGTGGTCAATGATTTAATAACCATTAATTTGAACTCTTAAGTTGGGATTCAGTTAATTTCTTTTGATTGATGAAAACACCCTGTCAAAGGAAAGGAGTAGATTTTTAGCAGTTCCCTTTTTTTCTCTCTGCTGTTCTGCACTTCTCCCCCTTTTGCCTCAGATATTAAGTGACCACGTGGAGTAGGTTTGAAGGACTTTAGGAAGGAAATAGAATGGCTGAAAAACCACCACCTCTTTTTCTGCTGATGGAAACCTAGCAGTTGAGAGAACCTAATTGAATTCTTCCTATCATATATGTTAAGGCTGCACAGAAATAATTAAATCAGGAGTGGAATATGATTTTTAAGCTTTGATTTTGTTTCAAAACTATTCCCATTTAAAATAAGGGGTTAAAAAAGAATTAAGGTTTTTGATGAAGTTACTTTTCTTCCAGTAATATTCACCAAGTGCTCTGCCCTTTGCTGGGGACCTCGCTTTTGCTTAAGTTTCTCTATTGGGTGGATGTATGCCAGAAGAATACCACATTAAGAAAGTAAAAAATTACCATAATTTTTCAAGATAGTGCAACTTTTTCTGACGCCAGAAAGCCCTAGAATTAGCAGGATCTTCAATTAAAATATGGGAAAACTGGCAATTTTTATAGCCAGTTCATGATATGGGACTGGGTTATTTGAGAAGCTGCCTTCCCTGATTATAATATCTGTCCATCCTGTTCTTCATATGTCACAGGAAGCAAGTCTTCTCTGTTGTGGTGCCTATCTTATAAAACACACACACATACACACACATGCATGGGCACATACACAAGGGAGATTTGCTCTATCCCTGCTAATGTTTCAGAAGTCCCTCAAGACCAGGTTATGTTATCAGGCTGGAGGGTCCCTGGGTACCAATGAAATTCTAAGATGGTCCATCATTGTAGTTAGTATCCACTCTCTCCTGTGCCTTTTTATTTTTAATGATTGTTTTGTATATTTAATAATGATTGCTTCTATATATATATTTATTTAATTGTATGCTGTCCAGAGTCTCTTTTTGAAAGATGGGCAGCCATATAAATCCAATAAATAAATTAATTGCCTGTACAGCTACAATTGGTTGCAAAATTGCAGGCTAAGCACACGGTGCTTTATTTTTAAACCAAAATTAATTACTGTGATGGATTGAGATACTTGATTCCATAATAGCTTTGTGAAATTAGGGAAAGGCATAGTGAATCTGTATCAAGATTCAAAGTCCAATATTTTCTGTATTCACTCATTTACTGTAACTGCTAACTGAAGTATATTCTGCACATTTTTGTATGAGCAGTCTTACCAAGGTTATATTCACATATGGCTTTTCAGAAAGCATCTTGTTAATCATCATTGATTGGGCATAGAATTCTCAGGGTCAGTTTTGAAACAGGCAGAGTAAATCAAATGTGGTAAGGGAGGGGGGAGATGGAGAGACTAATGAATGGTGAGGATAGCTAACAGATTATCCATATGATCCAAATATAGAAATTAGAACTGCTATTCACAGGTTTCTTGTATTTCTCTTTCCACAATTCTATATGGTATTTGGATTTCTAAAGTGATTTACATGTAAGTCAAGTGTTTAAGTGTTCAGATAAATTACCAACACCTGACTTGTTGCAACAATTTAGTTACAGATCAGCCATCTATTTTTTATGAGTGCTTGCTTGCTCTATGGTAAGCAATATAGTGGATGATGGTTTGAGGATGTGTTCTTTTTTAACTTTCTATATTTTTAAAGTCCTTTGAAGCAGGAATCAAGTGCGCAAATTGGTAATTTCTGTGGAATACAGGTAGTCCTTGACTTACAACACTTATTTAGTGACAGTTCAAAATTACCATGGCACTGAAAAAAGTGACTTATGACCAGTGTTCACACTTATGATCTTTGTAGCAGCCCCATGATCATGTGATCAAAATTCAGATGCTTAGCAGCTGGTTCATACTTATCACCATTGCTGTATCCCAAGGTCATGTGATCATCTTTTACGACTTTTCGACAAAGTCAATTGAGAAAAGTGATTCACTCAACTGTGTTACTAACTTATTAACTGCAGTGATTCATTTAACTGTGGTAAGAAAAATAAAATGGACAAAATGCACTCAACAGATGTCTCACTTAACAATAGAAATTTTGGGTTCAATTGTGGTTTTAAGTCAAGGACTACCTGTATCACTTATGCTAGTTGAACACAGAGTAATTTGGGGAACATAAAAGATTGTAGCAGTGGGATATGCACCCAGTCGTAGAATCTATGCCTTGATGTACTTGCTTTTAATAAATTGGTGAAACTACTATTGGATCTAATTTATCTGAAAAGCTTGATCATGATGTAAAAAGTTTGAATTTTAAATGAAATTGTATTTCAAGGTAGATTAATTTATTATCAAACAACTTACATTGGGTGAAAAGTAATATGGCTTATCTCCTAGGATTTGAGGTTTTGTTTGAATTTCCATTTTATTTATTTATTACCGTGTTTTTCTCACACAAACCTGACTATAAGACGTACCTAGGTTTAGAGGAGGAAAACTAGCAATGACAAAGACAAAAGGGATTCAGCTCTGTAAAAGACCACGCTGCCATGGCCTGTATTTTTCGCTCCATAAGATGCACAGAAATTTCCACCTACATTTTTGGGGAAAAGTGCATCTTATGGAGCAAAAAAAAAGGTAATTACTTGGTATGCACTATTAGAATTGCTGCCATACTGATGAATTAACGTAAAAAGAAAACTGAGATTTATTTTGTACAGACGCTACAATTTTCTGTTTTGAAATAACAGTACGTTTGCTCTACTTGTATTTTTACATTGCCTCTTACCCATAACATTCAGCAAGTCTTACGTTGGAATGATGGAACTAACTTTTTTTTTTTCATAAAGTACCTCATAATGAGAATATCAAATAATAACTTTAAATTTTGCAAGTACAGCTTCTTATTTAAAAGTAAACATTCTTCTGAAAACTGTGAAAGAAGATAGAAGATTCTATTAAAAGTTAAAATTATTTTAAAATTATTTTAAAATAATATATATCTTAAAAATAGGCTTCAAGGTACATTTTGTAGAATGGTCTAAAATGTTTTATTTATATATTTGTATGTAAAACTGGTGCAATCCTGACACCCTCTTGAATTTTAGCAGTTTGGCAGCATGCTATCCAGTTGTATCATCAATAATTGAGAAGGTTGTATCACCTTTTTGGGGATTATGTGGTATGCAAGATAGGATGCCAGATGCCGTAGGAGAAGTGCAGTTCTGTGGGGCAGGTTTGAATAGCAATAAATCCATTCCAATCTGATCCTGGCTTCTTTATTAGTGGCTTGTTATCTTATTCTGTTCCCCCCCCCCCTTCTCTATTCTTCTCAATTCACCTACAATATCCTTTGTATTTGGTGAAATAGTGAATAATTCTTGCCTCAGAAAGCAAAAAGAGAGAGATGCTTTACACATCCGCTGTCTATGTAGAATTTCAGGTGACTCCTGATTGCATATGTATTCCTATGAAATGAAAGTGGATGAGTAATAAGAGGTTCTGTTCTGAAGTCCAAGTCTGTTAGCTATGATGGACAGCTTCTGGGTGGGACTGAGTGGGCACACCCAGTTTTGTACATCAACCAGAATCCATTTGAACTGGGCTATAACAAATTTGAATAAATAAATGCCACTATAACTCCTACCTCCTCCCTTCCTGCTTGAGTACTTTTCTCTTTGCAGTCCTGTTTCACTAAAATCATACAGAATTTCTGCTTGTAGGTTAAGGAATTATGATCCGTGTCAGCTAGTAAACACTACATCCCATCATTCACTTGTGGGAATTCTTGATTTTCTTTTATAGCTGAATTGTGCAGGAAACAGTTCAGAGTCCCTTTGCATTACAGCTGAGGATACCAGGAGGGAAGAACACATGCACTTCTGAAAAAATTAGGATTATTTTCATCTGACAAATTGCTTTATTTTAAATGTGGAAATCTGTTGAAATATGAAGTGAATCCCTCACATCAAAAGTATTATTAATATTTGAATAATTTTAATTCAATATCTTTGTCTCAACCAATTTTTCTTATCTGGCTATAACTTATCTTTTGGAATACACTTATAGGTTATGCTGCTTAAAAACTAAAATGATATTCAAGAATATTGGGTCGCACTGATTTTTAAAAATAATAAAGAGGTAGCTTATACAAACTTGGAACTATAGGTTAAATCTAATACCATACTTTTGTTAGAGAAGTTAGTTTCTGTTGATGAAAGTGAGGACAAGTATGTCACACAGCCATCCATAGACTTTCTGAATATATCTCCTCAAATTCTCCCCTGGAGGTCCTGTATTGCATATCAGGATTTTACAGGGGGACTGCTGCAGATAGAAGATGAACAGAAAGCCCCATTGCACTATTGGAAATTAGTTAGCGGAGAGACCAAAACATTTAAGTCCAATAATGTATCTGGTTTATTATATACTGGGATAAATTTGTAAAATGTTAAGTAGCATTTAATTATTCAGTAATACTGTGAGACTTACCATGACACAAGTGCATTGGGCAGAACAAACCTCAAATCTTCATTGACCTAACAAAGGCATTTGATGCTGGAAACAGGATAACCCTCTGAACCTCTTGAGTTGGTATGGATACCTGAGGAAATGCATCAAGTTGATTCAGCTATTCCACAACAGAATGACTGGGCCAGTTACAGTGGTGATACATCAACTTCATTTGCCATTTTTACTGGGAGGTAAGCACAGTTGTGTCATAGCCTGAGTCTTATTCAATCTGTTATTTGCTTGCATGTTGTCACATGCTGTCCAGAGTCTGAAGAAAGTGTACATCAGACACTGATTACATTGCTTTCTAATCTCTGTTTGAATGCAGGGACATATCTCCACATAGTCATTCAAGAAACTCTGTTTGCTGATGACTGTGATCTGTAGTTGATGCTGAACAAATTGTCAGATGCTGCTCTGATCTTTGGCCTGATTGTCAACTTGAAGAAGACTGAAGTACTTTACCTGCCCATGCCATGTATCAACCATATAAAACAAAAAAATCACTGTGGATGACATCCAGATAACATACTTTGGAAGCATCATCTTAACTGATGGATCTTCAGATAAATTAATTCCAGGATCAGCAAGGCCAGTCAGGATCAAGGGCGGTTGCATCCTAGAGTGCTCAATCAGCATAATATCTGTATTTCCACAAAGTTGAAAAATTATAGAGCTGTATTATCTCTTCTCTCCTACATAGATTTATTTATTAAATCTATATGCTGCACCTCCCACTATATAAGTGACTGTGCGGCTCTGCCTATGAGTCCTGGACTTTTCACATGCATCAAACAATTGGGGAAATTCACACAAGTTCTTTCTTCTTCATTCATTGGCAAGACCATGTCTTCAGGTTGGAGCTCCTTGGATTGTGTGAATTCCATCAGCATTGAATCTCTGAATATCAGAATGCATATGCAGTGGGTGGGAAGATTATCAGAACGGGTGACCACCTGATGTCTTGCCAGTTGCTCTATGATGTACTGGAGACTAGGGAGAGATCTTGAGGTTGTCCATGCAAGCACTACAAAGAATGTGGAAGAAACCCTACACCCAGCAAAACCAACTAGAAACTCTGGCTGGCAAGCCCTCTGCTATGAAGCCTCTGTTAGCTTTGAAGATAGACATCACCAAAAATTGACAGAAAACAAGTAACGTCTATAATTATTACAACAATGGACTTCCAGTGTCCCCATTGAATTACACTCTACACTTCCGGGCTGGGATTGCAGAGCCACCTCTGTCCACAAGTGAATTGCACAGCAGCTTGTTTTCTTTGAACCTGAAGGACTATCTATATATAATATAGAGTAAATATTATTTACTCTATATTTAGATTTATTCTAAATATTATTTATTTAAATTTTATTCCTGAAGACAAAAGAAAATAAAGTATTCAGTTGATTCTTTTTCGTGTAAATAAAACAACGGCTATAGCCAAAAGCAGTGAAGTCTGATCTTTATTTTTATTGAATAATTTTTTGGTGAAGTAGAACATTATTTTCTTAATATATAAAAGCACACATATGAGGGAATTATCTACTTCTTTTAAAATAATACCAGTATTTTTAAAAGAAATATTAAATTTAATCTTCTTGTCAGAATTGAGGACTTCTGTTAAAATCTAAAAATCTTGATTGACGTGCATGGTGCATTTGATAGTTAACAGCTAAATGGAACCATATGAGTTCTGAAAGCACTAGTTCACTGCTAGGTCCAGTTTAGTTTGTTGAAATAGCTTATAAAGCTATACACGGTTTAGAAACCAAATAGTTAAGACTCAGTCTTATAAAATATTCTCTGTACAGTTGAGGAATCCCTTCTTGTGATTTTATAGAGTAGTTTGACACACAATGAAGTGGCCAATAGACGGACAGTGCTCTAAGGAGGAATTTTCTCCCAAGGCAAAAGCAGCTGCCTCCATAGTATTTTATTTTAGCTGACCATTTATGTCTATTTCCTCAATTTGTGAGATAACAATCTATTCTAAGAAAAATTGTGCTTTTTTGCCTGTCTCATTCATATATTATACATTATTAAGGATTGTTGATTTTATGCTGGTGTTTTGTTTAAGATTATATTCATGTTTTCTTATGAAGTAGTGTGTAGCCCTGCTGAAGGAATAGTATAAAATAATACATAATAAAATGTTAAAAAGTAATGATAAAGTAGCTTGCTGAATATTTGTTAAAAGCAGATAACCGAGACAGATTTTCTGTATTCTATTATGCCTAATGCTGCATGTTTATGGAAGTGCTACATGAAAAATACTGATTTGAGGAAAATATATCACATTTTAAGATGGAAAAATGCCTCAACAGAGATTTTTAAACCTGTATATGCATTCTTATTACTGATTCTCTAATTAGTTTCTTCTACATTTAGAGATAAAATATTGGAAGTTGTTGTATCTTCCCTTTCTTGCCCATTTTTCTGACAGTTCTGTGTCCCTTTTTCATGTCATGTTTCATTGGGACCTTTCAATCCTTTCTTCCATTTTTGCTGCATTTCTTTTCCATTGTTTTGCTTCCGAAAGATAGACAAATATTTGCTGTTTGTTGAGGGATCCTCCTTCTATCCTTAATATGGTGGAATAAGACTTTCCTATTTCAACCCTTTGATGGAAATTATAATAGCTTTTCTGTGCCCAGTCTGAGTTTTGAAGACTAGGGCAGGATGCTTACCCTTCATCTTTTTGTTTCTTCCTCCTCATCTTTTCATGAAACAAGATACATACATATATATAAAATATATAACCACACCATTAAACTTGTCTTGGGAGACTAAACTCTTATAGATTGCATACTATCCTCCCTGATGTGGCTGTGAAGATGGATATGGAAGCCTGGGTTCTGTTTTATAATAGTTGTATTACTTGGAACCTAACACTTAGCTTGCTTTGTTGCTGGTGCTTAAATAAACAACAGTTTAAACTTAATTTGTTTCATAAAAACAAGCTAACAATAAGGCAGTTTCCCCACTAACTATAGCTTTGTTAACTGACAAATTATGATTAATGAAGGACAGAAATTTGTAATTTGGAGGCTGTATTGAAGGAGAAGGAAGGTTGAGAGACCACAAATTTTGGTGGCCTCTAAAAAAAAATATTGTAACTATGGTTTAGTATTGGTTTTGACTGAACGCTTTGCGTTTGAGCAGAAACTACGCTGGGTGGATGGAAATCTTAACATGTCACTATTGACAGGGAGAGTAGTTAATTACAAGCCCGATTTTACTTTAATGTGTCTTTGTTGAGTAAACAAAATTTGGCTTGACACTCAATTATCTTACTTACAGGTGTCATGCAAGATTTTAAATAATGATTTGAATCACCAAAATAAATAATTTGTACCTATTTCTTTGCCTCAGTAAGGGAAACTAGTTATTATAGTAATTATATTTTCTTTTTAATAGTATTTATAGTACAAATGCAGTTTATTTAAAATTTCTGGTCATCAAATTAATTTCTTAATGCCTTTGTTTTGACTTCTTATATACCTATGAAAGACGTAAGTAAGAATATTTCTTGAAAAATGAGTCATCGTCCAGTATTGGATATGTTAAAGATTTCAAAAAGGAGTTTGAGAATTTTAAGTAAAGTTGTGATTTTCTATTATATAGCAAATAACTAGGGATGTGTACAATGTTTGCTTTCAAAAAGTTATGCACACAGAGTTTGCAAAGCATCTCATTTCAAATATTGTATGAAACTGCTGTTTTAACTGGGAAACAGTTTGTTCCAAACACAACAAAATATTTTAGCTTGGATTAAAACTGTCCCTGAACTCTGATTACTCAGGTCCACATTCAAAACACTTTAAAATATTAGAAAACAGCCTGTTTCACATTTGAAACAATAGTTGTACATTGGACAAATTAGATGTATTGTGAATGCTTGGATTAGAAATGAACTTTTTTCTGTATCTATGCAAATAAATGCTCATGTTCGTTTAATAGAAACATAAGCATTTTATATGATTATATGCCATCAAGTCAGCATTAAATCTTAGTGACCATATGGACCTTCTCCAAAATGACCTGTCCTCTCAGGGTGACATGATAATAGTCTTCCAATATTTGAGGGGCTACCACAAAGAAAAGGGGATCAACTTATTCTCCAAAGCAAGTCATGAAGTAACAGATTGAAACTTAGCTAAGAGAGAGCCAACTTAGAAAAAATTTCCTGACAGTGAGAACAATTTATCAGTGGGGTGGATTGTTTTCAGAAGTTGTGAGTGTGCCATAACTGGAGATTTTAAAGAATAAATTGGATAGCCATTCCAAAAAAGTGTAGGGGTTTTCGGCTTGAGCAGAGGTTGGACTGAAAGATCTACCAAGGTCCCTTCCAACTGTGTTATTCTGTTCCTTTCTGCTTTCATCTTTTCAGCCCAGCAGAGGTTGACTGTGTTTAGAGATACATTGAAAGTCTTGCAGGATGCATCTGTGTTTAAATGCTGTTTCTCTAAGCCAGAGGTCTCCAAACTTGGCAACTTTAAGACTTGTGGACTTCAACTCCCAGAATTGAGGAGCTATGCTGGCTGAGGAATTCTGGGAGTTGAAGTCTACAAGTCTTAAAGTTGCCAAGTTTGGGGACCCCTGCTCTAAGCTGATTTATTCTATGATCCATTTGTTTGTTTTGTGGGTTATTCACAGCATTTTCAGGAGCTTTTCCCCAATGTTAAAATTGTAAGGAATCAGTAGTCTCCTGCTTCTTCCAAATTCAGTTCTGCTCCATAGAATATCACAAGGAAAACATGCAAGGGCTTGATCTTTGTATACATGGTTATGTCATAGATTCTGAATGTCTTTTCCAAGGCTCCATTCCTGTCCTATAATATGTTTTCCAGGGCTTCATTGTTAATCCTAAGTACTTATCATTGTATTTTTTTTCACCGCTGGCTAATTTTTTGTTAATATTTGATCCTAAAAAGCAGAAGCCATTTCGATATCTTTACTACCAATTCTAAGTCTGTTTGCTGTGGTTATTGTTATTAATTGGTTTTTTTATATTTAACATTAGATTCATTTTTTTCTTTCACTTTTATAACTAGCATTAATAGTTAATTTGCATAGGTGCTTACGTTTCTTTCTCCAGTAGTAAAACCATTCAGTCTCCCTCAATGTATGCTCCCTCAGCATTTAATTTGAATAATTAAAGAAACACTATATGATTTTATTGTTTTGGTAATCACTTTTCCCATCTTCTATAGTTTCCTATTATATGTGTAGATTTCATATGAGGACAATGAAAAGTTATGGGGTTTCTTTTTTCCTCAGAATATTAGACATCTTGACATGGTTGACACAATTAAAGATCTAAATCATCAGTGATGTGATAGTCCCTGGCTTTCTCAATTAATGCAGCATGAATCAGCAATAATGTTTTTTCTCAGCAGTTTCTACAACCATCTTGAACATTTGGCATCTCCATTTCCATATAGGATTCTAATCTGGATTATCCTAAGCATTATTTTGCTAGGATATGAAATCAAGGATATTGTCTGATAGTTTGCACATTCTGTGCAAGTCTCCTTTCTTTGGTATTGGTATATCAATTCATCTCTTCCATTGTATTCGCCACATATGCTGAGTTAGTTTGGCTAGAACCTTTATAGATTCTTCTGTTGTTTGCCGTATATCTGTAGTTATTCCGTAAATTGTTCAAAGAATAACAGAGTTGGAAGGGACCTTGGGGGTCTTCTAGTCCAATCCCCCCTGCTCAAGCAAAAGTTGTTGAGTTCTAATTTGGAAATAACCGGAATGCTAATCTAATCTCTTTAGTATCTGAGGTTCTTGTAAATGGTGACATCTTGTAAAGTATATTGAGTACTAAGATCTTTACCATACAGAATTTTGGGATATTTCTTCTATGTTTGAATTTTTTTTAATCAGTTGCTGTCTGTCCACTAGTGTTCCTTAGCATTCCAATCTAAAGTTGGACTTTCTTCTGAGTTTCAACAAGTTTTGGAAGACTTTCCTTTTTCTTCCCTATTTGTTTCAATCTTCAGTGCTTTTGGTTATAGCACTTTTCCTTGTCTTTTCTATAAATTGAAATTCTATGTTCAGATTTTTGTCTTTCATGGCTTTGACTTTTCTTCCCTTCTTGGCTATTTCAGTGAATGACATTCAATTGCTTTGGGATTTCAAAGCAATTCCTGATATTCTCCTTGAAATAGTCTGTTGAAACAATGGAAGAAAAGGAAGGAAGGAAGGAAAGAAGGAAGGAATCAATCCAATGTTCTCTGCCAGATTCCCACAAAGAAATTCAATTGGGAAAACAGCAGGAGGTCAGAAGTCACTCCCTTTGCTTTTTGGCTGCCTGTGGTCATTCTGTTTCTCCTATACGCTGCTTCGAGAGTCCAGGAATGGGTTAAGCTCCTTCTGATGTCATAGAGCTGAGTCTGCCAATATAAAAAGCCAGCCTCTGGCTGGCCCACCCATCTTTTGGCTCAGCTTCTTGTCTGAGAGCATACTCCCTGGAAGAGGTGTTTTTAAACAGCTAAAGAAAAAGTTTGAACTCAAAGAGACAATAATAAATTTAAAATCCAGCTGCCAGGGATCCGGTAGAGCTCTGTCTCCAGGAGAGCGGGGATCTGCTCTCCTGCAGCGCCGAGACTTCGGCCCTGCTGGGCAAGGACTATGGACCCAGGGAACGTTTGGAGGAACCTCCCATGCAGCTTCACTGATCGCAACCTTGTTGTTGCTGCTGTCAGCCAAGGCACTTTATAGCTGACTCTGGAGTTTCGTTCCTGCTGCTTCTCAGCTGTTCCAGCTTAATTTGATCACTCGGGGCCTGTTAAGAGTCGAAGAGCGAAGATGGTGGCTAGGCCATCCCATTTTAGAATTGCTGGATGGGCATTTTGTTTTTGGGGACAGTGCCTCCCCAAGGCCTCAGTCTCCTGACTCGCCTGGCCGAGGCAGTGGGTAGCACCTACATGGGGGAAGCTCACAGCACTCTTAGTGTCTGCTCTGTTATCCAGATGGAGAGAGAAGCCCCCAACCTGGCCCCAAAGGACTGCAAGACTCCCAAGACTCCCAAGCTCCTTTGAGGAAAAAGAAAAGACGCCTTTCTGCTAACAGAGAGGCTGCTACAATGTGACACTTAAAGGCCCTGTCACACTGCCCAACGGATGCAAAACGTTTGTAAAAAGGACACAGTGGACGAGAAAAATGTTCCATCCGTTGTTATCCGCTCTCAAAAGGGGCAAAAATTTGTATAAATAGAGCGGATAACATGGAAAGGAACGGACGGGGGGAGGACGCAGAGCGGATGGAAAGCGGATGCGGAATGGAAGCATTTTGCATCCTCTAGGCATCCTCTAGACATCCTTAATATCCGAGATAGGTCCCCTCTACGAACGTTTTTTCCGTTTTAAATGCTTTCTTTGCATGCTGCATCCGCTTTCATCCTTTCTCCGTCCGTGCTACTAACGTTGCGCGTCCGTTCCGTGTCCGTTCCGCTTCCTCCCTGCGTCCGTTTACCGCTGGAGCGGATTCGAGTTGTGCGGATGCGCAGCAGATGCCTAGCGGATATAGCGGATGCGTAACGGATGACAATGGATGCAGAACGGATGTCCCCGTATGCCTAGCAGATGCAGAACGGACGCGTTTGATACATTTTCCACTCAAAAGTTTTGAACAGCTCAAAACTTTTTGAGCGGATGAAATGTCAATAGATGGATGCTGGACGGATAGAGAGGAAGCAAAACGGAGGCAGTGAGTACAGAACGGAAGCATTGCGTTAACCAACAGATGGTAAGTGTTTTTCTCAGTTTTACATCCTCTTTCCATCCGTTGGTGCAGTGTGACAGGGGCTTAAGGAACAATTTGCAAAAGGTTCGGATGCAGGCCCAGATTCAACATGCTTCTCACTCTGGGGAGGTGCACATTAGCTCTGATGTTTCTTCCAAGAGGGGTGAATCTGCTCACAGTCACCTGTTAGCTTGGTCCCCAGATAGAGCGGAGGAAGAACAGTTAGAACAGTTTTCCCAGGACCGAAGCAGATCAGGGCCTTCCTCTAGAGAGGCTATCTGGGGGCCTGGCCCTTCCTTCCTCAGTAGTCAGGGGACTCAATGGGGGCATAGGCCTAGGCCTGAAGCATCCTACACCCCCACAGCTGTAGACCTACATCCTGAGGAGAATAGGCCTGAGGACCTTTGGGAAATGGTATCTGTAACCATAAGGCAGGGCCTAGCAGAAGGATTTAAACAATTCCTTCAGTCACAAGAGGAAGGCATGTCCTTGTTACATCGGGGTTTTCCCCAAGGGGTCCCCCATTCTCAGAAGGGTGTTCCCAGACAGCAGTTCTGTTTCCAGCCCTCCCATTCGGAGTAGGGGGAGGAAAAAGAGGAAGACCAAGGAAGACCAAGGCCTCTGATCATAGTCTCTCTACTCATTCTGAGGAAGAGGAAGGAGAACTCATAGATCCCAATATGTCTGAGGAAGAGGACTTTAGAGTTGATCAGCCCCCCTCAGCAAGGGTTTTCAGGCCTTCCTTATTCAAGCCTCTATTATACAAGGCTTTGGTTACTGCACAGCTAAACCCTGAGGAGGTGGCCCCGGAACCACAAGCTACCACATTTGGCCACACTGATTTTTTTGTTCTCCAAGCCAGTGGTGCATACGGAGGTCCTCCCCTCCCCAAGAGTGCACCTCTCCAGGGGCGGGGCCTTGCCCATCTGCTCACAACAGCCGATTCTATAATGTGGGCCCATCCCTGGCCAATGTCTGGCTGGTATCTTTGGTGGATGCTCCGGTGATGGCATCGTTTCTTCGTCAGGCACCCCCACCGAACCAGAGGATGTGCTCAAGGCAGAAGACAAATGGTCTGAGCAAATCCTCAAGCGCACTCACCAGGCAGAAGCTTGGGTGATTAGAGCATCAACAGCAGCCTCGTTTTTTACGAGATCTTCACTGCTCTGGCTTCACCAGCTTCAGGAGAGGCTCCCAGCCACCGAATTCGAAGCACACCAAGATCTCAATAAGATAATTGTGGTGGCAGAGTTTACGGTAGATGCCACTCTGAGCTCAGCCAAGTTCGCTTCCAGGGCCATGGCTTCAGTGGCAGCCAGGTGGCTACTTTGGCTACGCAACTGGCAATCCTACTCCTGCCATAAATGGAAGTTGGCATCGGCTTCAGGCATGGGCGATAAGCTATTTGGCGATGGTCTTGAACCAAACTTGACAAAGACCAAGGACAAGATGAAGGTCCTCTCTTCAGTGGGGAAAAAGTCTGAATATCACCCCGGGCCATACTTTCGCCCCTTGTCTTTCAGACCTGAAATCAGCTCTTGGTTCTCTAGAGGTCAGAGGCCCATTCCTGCTCGCCAAGAACAGTGTCCTGAAGCTTCTGGCAGACAGCAACAGGCCCCCGGTAAACGGCCCTTTCATGGGGGAGGAGGTCATTCAGACGCTTGAAATGGATGCCCCATCTCCCCCCCGCATCAGAGGCCATTTGGCTTTCTTCGCCTCCAGATGGAAGGAATCTACATCAGATGTCTAGGTTCTTGAGACAGTCAGCTTGGGCCTCCAACTGGAGTTTCTCTCCCCACCTCCACGATGCTTTGTTCGCTGCCCCACCTCCAGGGATCACTCTAAACGGGCGCTTACAGAATCGGCAATCCAGCATCTTGTCTACGTACAAGCTGTTCAACCGGTTCCTGAAAATCAATGAGGGCAAGGCTTCTATTCTTGCCTCATCACGATCTCAAAGGCCTCTTGGGGGTGGCGAGCCATCTTGGACCTTAAATTCTTAAACAAATTTATCCCATATAGGTGTTTTACGATGCAGACCTTGCATTCTATCCTTGAGAGTGTTCAAAAGGGTGACCTCATCTCCTCTGTAGACCTCATGGAGGCTTATCTCCACATTCCTGTCTGGCCTCATCATCACCAGTTTCTCCATTTTTGTTATCAGAACAACCATTTCCATTACCAGGCTTTACCGTTCGGTCTCTCGTCAGCCCCAAGGGTCTTCACGAAAGACCCTTGGCAGCTTTGGGAATTTTGCTTCGCACCATACCGGTGAGGGTCCAGTGCTACCTGGATGACATACTCATCCAATCGCATTCAACCCACACAGCCCATCGCGACCTTCACATCACATTGCAGAGCCTAAGAGACCACGAGTTCTTGATCAACCAAAGGAAAAGTCACCTTTCCTCAACGACCAGGTTACTTCACCTTGAGGCGATTATAGATATGTCACTTTGTGAGGTATTACTCTCCTCGGACTGAGGGGAGAGCCTTCACAGTGGCATCAGTCAGATTCGGTGTCAGAGCACTGTTCCGTTGTCTCTACTGTCCCAGATCCTAGGAAAGATGATCTCCTGCATTGGGATTGTCCCATGGCCCTGTCTCCATGCCCGGGAACTCCAGCGGTTCTTGCTCTCCTTTCAACGGGCAGGAACCAGCCATTCTGTCAAAAGGGTACAGGTTCCTTTTCAGGTCCTTCACTCCTTCACATGGTGGCAGTTCCAGGCTCTATAGAGGGGTCTTCCCTTCAAGGAGCCAGACAGGATCTGGCTCACCACAGATGCCAGTCTCCACAGCTGGGGAGCCCATCTGAAGGGGGAAATAGCCCAGGGGTGTTGGTTACAGTCAGAAAGGATGTGCCCCATAACTTGGCTGGAACTCAGGGCAATTTTTTTAGCCCTGAAACACTTCCGGAACAGGGTGGCTAGTCACCATGTGCTAGTCATGACAGACAATGTGGCCGCAAAGGCCCATGTCAACAGGCAAGGGGGGGACAGGGTCCAGGATCTTGATGAGAGAGGCAGAGTGCCTGGGGAGGTGAGCTGAGAGACCCCTCCTTTCAATCAGGGCAGACCATATTTTGGGAGTTGACAATGTCCAGGCCAACTGGTTGAGTCAGTCCACAGTAGACCAGGCAGAGTGGAGTCTACACCCCTCTCTGTTTCAGAACTTGTTATGCCAATTCAATCCTCTAACTGTAGACCTCTTTGCCCTCCCCCAAAATGCCCAGTTGGGCAGGTTCCTAACCAGGTTTCCGACCCAGGGAGCGGAGGTGACAAATGCGTTTTGGAGTGCCTAGCCTCTGGGTCTCCTCTACACCTTTCCTCCTCTTCCCATTATTCCAGCTGTAATTCGGAAGTTGTTGGAGGAAAAGGCGGGGCTAATTCTGGTGGCCCAGTGGTCCAGAAGACCCAGGTTCGCAGATCTGGTGAACCTGTCTGTGGCCCAACTGTGGAAGATCCCGGCATCCAAGATCTCCCTGCATCTGAGAGCATTAATTCACCTGACCCCCCAATGGTTCAGCTTAATTGTTTGGTGCTTGAGTGGCAATTATGAGGGCTTCCAAGTTTCCTGAAAGGGTAATTGACATCATTCAAGCTTCCCGAAAGCCATCTATCAGCACATCTACGATGCGACTTGGAGGGTATTCTGCTCTTGGTTCATGCCTTTGGCCAGAGACCCCTCTTCTGCTTCTGTGGCAGAGGTTCTAATGTTCCTACAAGAGGGCTTAGACAAGGGACTTGCCCCTAACACGCTTCACCACCAGGTAGCTGCTCTCTCCTGTTCTATCCTGGGAGGGATATACTTCTTGGTCCCATCACCCTTCGGTGCACAGGTTCTTAATGGGAGCATCTAACCTTCGACCCCCTGTTGTACATAGGTTTCCCACTTGGGATTTACCTAAAGTGTTACAAGCTTTAATGAGGCCCTCTTTTGAGCCCATCAGATCTGTATCTACAAATGCTGTCCCTCAGGGTACTATTTTTAGTGGCCTTTACCTCGGCCAGGAGTGTGTCTGAATTAGCAACACTCTCGGTATGACAGGACCTGTGTCTTTTCCATCAGAACAGGGTAGTTCTTAGGTTAGACCCCACGTTTGTCCCTAAAATAAACACATGGTTTCACCAAGCGCAAGATGTTGTGTTGCCAGATTTTTGCCCCAGATCACAACATGAATTGGAACACAGGTGGTATACGTTGGATGTGAGGTGGGCCCTTCAGATTTACATCAAATGGACGGTGGCCCTTGGAGAATCTGAAGCCATGTTTGTGTCGTTCCATCCCTCTACCCTGGGGAACAAGGTGACTGCATCGACAATTGATAAGTGGATTAGAGCTTGTCTATCAAGGGCATACCAAACTTTATCCATGCCTGTTCCCAGACATGTCATGGCCGACTCTACTAGGAGTGTGGCTACTTCGGCCGCCTGGTCTACTCAGGCATCACTGGAGGAGATCTGCAGAGCGGCTACCTGGGCTTCGGCTTTGGCGTTTATACAGCATTATCGCCTGGATTCGTTTGCTTCCGCCCAGGCATCATTTGGTCGGAGGGTGCTTCAACAGGTGGTTCCTCATTCAGAGTGATTGGAACAGGCGTTGGCCTTCCCGTGGATATGAAGGCTTTGGTATGTCCCATTCCTGGACTCTCAAAGCAGTGTATAGGAGAATGGGCGTTGGTATAAGTACCTGAGAATGCCCTTTCTATCTATGCTGCAAAAGACTCCAGCGTCTGGTTATGATGGTTAGGGAGGGATGAAATTAATTTCTTCTTTATCTTCCAGAGACACATTACGTCTGTTAAGTATCCTTGCCTAAAAAAGATGGGCAGGCCAGCCAAAGGCTGGCTTTTTATAGTGGCAGACTCAGCTCTATGATGTCAGAAGGAGAAACTTAACCCATCCTGGACTCTCTTGCAGCATAGATAGAAAGTGCGTTCTCAGGTAATTATACCAATGCCCATTCTCTGTTTAAGTAAAAAAAAACCTATCGACTCAGTTGATCTAGTTCTTTTTAAAATTATCTTTAAATTCTCCAATTAAATGAGTACCAGATTGAGATTTAGAGACCCGAAACTGGGAGACAAATGCATTTACTTCTCTGTGCTGTTGCTGCTGTTATTAAATCTACTAGGCTGGGCTCAGAAGAGTTTTGAAGGCTGTAGTCCAGGGATCCCCAACCACCGGTCCCCGGACCGGTTCCGGTCCGTGAATCATTTTGTACCAGTCCGCAAAGCTTTGGCGCCGCCATCTTGTTTCGATGGCGCTTCTGGGTTTTCGGTTGCTTCCGGGTTTTTGGTTGGAAAGTGCTTCCGGGTTTTTGGTTGGAAAGCGGTGTTTGGGTGCTAAAGGAATCCTCATGCCTTAGTTTCGTTGAGGGGGGGGCGGCTTTGAACGAAGAGCCGTCCCGATGGCGGTGGAGTCTCGCGTTACTCAGGTACCGGTCCGTAGAAGAATGAATAATTGTGAAACCGGTCCCTGGTACAAAAAAGACTGGGGACCACTGCTGTAGTGCAAATCTGCAAGGAAGAAAGGCTTGTTATTAATTACCAACTCCCTATAATAATTTCTTTTAAAATGGTAAGATTCATAGATAATATTTATGTAACCAGTGCTTAGAACAAACTAAATGCTTCAGATATTTAGAAGTTGTCTTCTAAGCCTCCATTAAGAGGTCAGCCTAAACAAACTATACCTTCTTGGTTGTAAGAAGAATGTTGCAGCAATTTTAAGATTCCATTGGATACAGGGAAGACTTCATTCTGTTTGCTAATAAATTTTTAATTGCAAAATTGGCAGCACAATAACTAGATAGAGTACAATTAGGCCTATATTCCAGCCAAGTCCTCCTTTATGATTCCTAGATGTGATTCAGGTGTCATGTTGAGGCTGAAGCTTTGATTAAAAATTTAAAACTTTGGTTTTGAATTGGAATCAAAGCCAAGCTTTTGGCAAACTAGTGTGGTTGAGGATCTTATTGATTTCAATTGGACTGCTGCCCTTTCTAATATCTCACCATCGTAGGTCATGAAAAAGGAACAATGTTATGAACAGACTGAGACTCTGTGTTCTCTCTCTCTCTGCAATAATTGTTATTTTTAGGATTATATAAAGTCAAAGAAGTAATAAAGGATTGGATTCAGGGCAATGGGCAAAATAACTTAAGCCAAACTACAATAGTATATTGGTTTCTCTGAAAAATCCAGAGAATTTCTCTTGAAGTCTATCTATTTCACTTACCTTCCTGAAGTAGTAATAGTTCATTCTTAAGAGTCTGCCTTCATAAGCTTGCTCACTTCAGCTTTTCAATATTATGAAGGACCATGCAAAATTCCCCCCACCCTTAAATATAGTTATTACTAGAATTTCTGGAACTTCAAGAGGAAGCAGATAAAAGGAAATGCAACCAGGCATTTGCTTACATGAAATGTATGTACTTTTGGAGCAGCTGTAGAAGAAAGGAAGAATAATTTGTTTAATACTTAAATATTAAGCTGAATCTTGTGAGAGCACAGAGTAATCAGGGAATAGGATGGACTTTAGTGGGGAATAGAAGAAAGAAAATAGATATAAAGTCATAGTATCAATACAGATTAGAAATATGTATTGTTTAATCAGGTAGACAACAGAGTGTTCAATTGCAATTTCATATTGAATGAAATAATCCAATTCTTCATTTTCCTGCTGGGATTAGCAATAGCACTTAGACTTTATACTGCTTTATAGTAGCACTCTAAGCACTTTTCAGAGTCAGCATATTGCCCTCAACAGTCTCGGTCCTCATTTCACCGACCTCAGAAGGATGAAAGGCTAACTCAACCTTGAGTGGGTCAGGATTGAACTCCTGGCAGTGAGTCAGCCTGCAATATTGTATTCTAACTCCTGGGCCACCACTGCTCACAGTTCAGCATGGGGTGAACAGCGTATGAATATAAATAAAAATGCAGAAAGAAATATTGCACCACAGTGGAGATTATGGAACAAATATTGACAATGCTGGTTATAATTAAACTTGGTAAATGCAAAAAGTATAGGCAGAAGCTGTAAATAAAAGCTTATGCTTCAGAGAAAACTAAGTGTCAATCAACTGGAAGTCATAGAAGAAAAAATAGGACAGATATTGGGAAACCATGTTCTTTTTAAAGAGATAATTAGAATGGGATTTTGGAGGAATAGAGCCAGAGTTAGCCATTATAATGTTTTTGGTATTGGGTAAGGATTCCTGGTAATTTTATGGGCCAGAAATGAAAAGTAAAAATTGAACAGGTGCACTTTAATTGATTACTCTTGACTATATCATTTTATCAGTGGGGATGGCTAAAACAATAATTAAAGCAATATTTTTAAGATAGTATCTTAAATTCCAACAATTGGTTGTCTCTTAGTATCTGGTTAACTAAGGTCCACCTGTCTGAAAAGTAATTAGAGAAACTTGGGATAGGCAAATAAGGGAGCTTCCACTTCTTGTTTTAAGAATTGTGTTCACATCAGGATCTCTGGCTTTTTTTTCCATCTTGTGTTAATTCTAAATGGCAAGTAAAAAGTTTTGCTGTTTATTATTTTGGTGTGTTAAAAATAGAAAAATCACAGACAAATGATATTGAACTGAACAAGCCAAAAGAAGTGTCTTCATTTACATCATTTATCGTACTGATCTTGAGAATTTGGGTGGTGTACAATCAAGCTGCAAAACAAAAGCAGCAAAAAATCAAATAGAACAAAGCATATATGTAGGTTAGAGTCTTGACCTACAGTCCATCAATCAAAACCAAAAAAAGATGTTTTATGGCAATTAACTGCCAGGAAAAGCTTATCCTAGAGATTGAGGGCCAGCATACTGTAGATGAGGCATGCTGTCAAACCTGACTCGTATGTAGCTCCCATGTAAGTGGAATCTGAAGATGGCCATACAATTTTGACAAGTAGTTGGAGTCAGGTATGGGGAATGATTAAGCTATGTTCAGTGGAATATTTATCTCCTTTAAACCAGAATGGCTGCAGCCCTTAGAGGTAGGCAAGTGACAATATTCTAGAAATGCTTTCTAGTATTATAAGATAAAATAATAGAACATTGATACTTGTAAGAGTTTCTCTTTGTTCCATCTCAAACTAAACAAAATGAAGATGAAGTTATTTTGAGTGTTTTTCTCATTCTTTCTCTTTCTCTGAATGGAGTACTGTAGTCATTTTTGAAAGTCTTCCAATAGTGGATTGGTTTTTCTTTCCCCAACCCCAAGGTCAGGTATATATTCTTTTACAACAGTTTACAAATTCAGGCTTATGGTTGTAGCCAAATTAGACATGCTTGGAAGTTCTTGTAATGTTGTCTTAAGAGCATTTGGCCATAAGTACATGAATAACGAATGAAGTCTTCATTTCTTTAAGTTCACATAGACTCTGTAAAAGCTGCATTGCATAATAGGTGGTTTCTGTAAAGGCATGTGTTGTTTATCCCATGAGGATATAAAGTAAATGTTGTTTTTCAAATCTTAACATCTCTTAATTTTAGATAAGCAATTGAACATACCTCATAAAACTGGTGGGGTAAGTATTTTGATGTAAGGATGGAAGCCAAACAAAAGTGAAGCTTTGTTGTCAATTTGAATTCACAGTCTTTATAAAAGATTGGTATGTGTATGTTCTTCTCCAAATAAATATATTTGGTTTATATGCAATAAAATACCTGAATGAAAATACATAAATATCCAGCATTTGAAAAAAATGTCCAATTTGCTAACCTATACAAATCAAAATGAAACATAAGTAGTTTGTCATCCTGTGAAAATGTGAAAATATGAAATTTGAAAAGTGTTCAAGCTTTCCTAAAAAAAATCAGTTATGTAGGGAAATTTTAAATGAGAATATTTTAAGAAATACTTGACCTACAGTCTTCTCTTCAAGCTTCACAAAGCCATTACAAATAATTTCAGATTCATTCTGAGAAATGAATCATTTTTCAAAGTATGAAATTACCATACATTTGTATTCAGTTCAAACAGTAAAACAGCATAAGTCATTATCTTATGTTTGATACAACCAATTTTAATAAATGATAGAAAGCAACATAACCTTTTAGCACTATAAGTTGTCCTTCCAGTTTAAACAAGATTTTTTTTTCACTAAGAATCTAAATAAAAATATTTCATTCTTCATAATGAATGAGAAACAATTTGGGAAATTCTGAAAGAGACCTTTTCAGAATATACCTTCATCTCTGAAGAGATAAAGTGAAGAATAGAAGGATGTCTAAGGGAAGAAAACAGCAGGTCCAAAAGCATATAAACTTTAAAGGCTTTAATAAAGTAAGCTAAGGATGCAAAACACGGCTTCTGGAATTCTTTTCAAGAATTAAGACCTTTGCTTTGAGTGACTTGAGTGGGTTATAGAATAGAACACAATATTTGGCAACATTCCATGGTGTTATCCAAGCTGCCTTTCCCACGGGGAAGCACGGGGATTTTTTTTCTCTTCAGACCCTGCCAAATCCAGCCCAATTTTTAAAAGCTACCTTTTCCCTGTTTCTTCCTACACAGCATGTCTGTTTCAAGGAATTTTTATTTGTTTATTGAATTGATAATAATATAGTTTTGTTCTTAAAGGACTTTTGTGCTGACGTAAAATCCCAGTCCCCATTACATAATTTATTTCGAACATTCTGTTGTATTGGAAAGTATAAAGCTGAACATAGACATAAATATGTGACCATCGTAAGACTGTATATTTTGTCTTCTATCTATATCTGAGTCTGGGTCTTGATCCATCTGTCTATCTAACTAGCTATCTACCCCTCCCTCCCGCCTCCCCCCCCCCCCGCATGTGTGTGTGTATATATGTGTTTGTGAGTCTACGGTAATAAAACAGTTGTCCATGGACATGTATTTGGAGAAAAAGGCAGCAGCTTCTGAAGTAACTAGTTGACCTGAAGAAAGAATCAGCAGCTTTAATTATTCAAAAAGGGATATTCATACATGCTTTTCTGTGCTATGAAAACCTCATCTGAAAGATTCATATTGTTCTTGAACTGAATGTGTAATGCACCACAGTGAAGCATTCTGAGGCAAGATCAGATTTAGTAGTTTTGTTCAGGCTGAGGGGACTCCTATCTTTGGAAAGGTATTAGTATGTCTCTTGTGTTCCCTGACTTTGTAATGCTTGCTAGTAAAGATGTGGAGGACATGCTGTTAGATGCAAAGAGCCAAATAGGTTGCCCATGTCTCTTAAGGTTCAGCAACTAAAATGGATTCAACAATATCAAATAGAAACTTGGCTATCAGCTTTCTTATCATTGACAATTCTGAATCATATTAGAAGCAAGTGATATAATTACTGAAACCTCAGCAAAATTACTGCACTGACCTTCTGGAAGTACTGCTTCAATGAATAGGGTTTAATAATTTAACAAATTATTTTTACTCAGAAAAAAATGTTGCTGTCTGAGATTCTATAGATACATTAGACTAATGGAAGAGAAGAAATATTTTATTGACAAAAAGTAGACAAAAGTATGGATAATGAACTGGACTGACAGTTTTATCTTCATTTAACTTCTGAGCATAAATTAAATACTAGTTCAATACTGTCAAAATGTTTTTCATTAAAAAGGTAGCAGACTTGAATATATTCTGAATTGTATGTGATTTGCTTATTTTCAAATTTTAAATGATTTATTGTCTCTGTGTTAAGATTACTTAGTTTAAATGAGGTTGATATTAGACCACTTTCAGTAGTTCCTGCTTCATTTAGACACTTCATAATCAAGCATCTTATTAAAAAATAAAAGTTTATGGACCAATTTATAAATCATTTATTATATTATTGCAGTGAAGGGAAAGGGCACTTTGAATCCACTAGGGAATATTCTAGAATTCCTTAGCAGTGCTATCCTTTCCTTCTGACTGCCTTGTAAATAAGTGATAGATTAAGTGCTGTTTAGGCAACTGTGGAGATACTCATACATACATATATTTAAAAATTGTAGTTGTGAGGGTATTGCAAAATAATTTAGAATCAAAGAACTGTATTTGCATAGCTACAAACCTGGGCACAAGTCCCAGGATTTGTAAAATCTATTAATGAGAATTGTAAATTACTCCATAATATTTGAGAATTCTTCAATAAGCAAATGTTTAACAGTTCAGAATAGTCTGAATAACTAGAGTAATTGATGTCTGTCTATGTCATTTTGTTTATTATTATTTGTGTTGAACGGAATGCATTTCTGTTGCTTCTGACCTGTCTGCACAAAGTTCCTATGATTTATTTATTAATTTTTATGTTTCCTAGAGTGGCAGATAATATTAGGCATCTCTCCACTCAATTTTGTGGCCTGAAGCTAAAATTGTGGGAGCAAGAGGATTCCCTTACTTATGATGTAAGATTTGAAAAAAAAAAGTTTTGTTTCATTCCAAAGGGTTGTGTTTTGTAGACTGTTTGGTTTCATCATTTTGCCTATTTTTCTGTTTGAATTGTGCTCACAATCTGTGTTTCAGTTAACATCCTGAATTTTTAGAATATTTTGTCATTCTAAATAGAATTAGTCATATTAGTTCAGCCTAGTTATATGGAAACTAAGTTGCAGTGATTTCGGAACAAATGGCTATGAGGATTTTTAAAAGTATTAATTGTAAGGATTGGCAGTTTCATTTGCCAAGGGCAGTAGTTGGCAACTTTGACACAAATTAGAGTTATCTGCTCGTCCGAACTGTTTACATGTAGTTGCCTTTGGCATTTTTTTTTTAAATGAACCTTAGTGCTTGAATAGCATAAATTTTTCCCTTGGAAAAATCATCAGTACCTTTATTCTTTACCAAGAGATGTGGGATATTAAAATATATTTGACCGTATTTAATTTACCATTGCATGACCATAAGCATTTCCTTAACATCTGGGATATGGATTAATTGTTCCTGTAGGCACAGTTTGCACTCACAGTAGGGCAGTGAGTTCCTGCACTAATCATTTCAAATTATTGTAGTTGAGAAATTTCAGTAAGAATAAAGTCTCATTTTAATCATTGAACATATATTCTGCTATGGAAATAAGTAACTTTTTTCTGAGATAAGGAGCACATTTGCTAATTTCCACCCCTGTTTCAGTCACATATACTAAGGAAAAAAGTCTAGAAAATGTTGCTGGCTATTTTAATTTGCTTTGTTACATGCACCGGTGAACATGATGTGAAATTAAAAGTACCATAAAAACTTAAGTGCCAGGCAATTCTACTGAAACAGCCTTTAATGGGAGAACTAGCATGGTCATAAATCTTATTACACAGTTCTTAAAAGCAATTCAGGTATGCAGTAAAACAGGATTTTTGCTATTGAGAACTGAAATGATTAAGAAGAAAAGGAAACATACCCTTCAAACAACTAGTGTATTATCTATTTTGTAATCTGAGAGAGTTAAAATTGTGCCTTACAATTTTTTGTTTTGCTTCGTGTTTAATAAATCTAGTAAAATATGATTCCACAGTTTTCAATTGTATACTGAACCATTATTAACCCCTAAGTTAGAGATACACTTCAGTGATTTAGAGTGTAGAAAAGGATATAATTCCTTTTTAAATAGTGGATGAGCATTTGGTAGATCACAAAAAATATTGCTTTCATAGATTGGAATCTCTCCAGAGTTCATATAATGGTTAAATACTAAACAGGTGAAATTATTAAATGTGAATCTATTTTGTCTGTGTATTTATATATAGCATGACAGGATGAAAATGTGATATAGACACTTATAAGCAAAAACATTGATGCTACTTTTGGTATCATTTTTGTATTAAGGAAGAAATGAAATTATTATGATAGAGGTCGGTAGTCTGTCATACTGTATTCATAAATTTAGTCTAAGCACAAAATCAGTGTCTAATCAAATATGGGATTAGACATCAGATTATATTAGAATGTATTATTAATCCATTAATGTATCACCTTGCAAGTGATAAATCCTGAATTGGTGTGTTTAGTAGAATGCTAATTTGCATAAATACTTGTCTATGGAAGCTGCTGTTAAAGAACTGGGAATTGGAAACCTTGGATGATCTATTATTGCAAATTGTCAGGAAATCTTATCAGTAAGTTTCAAACTTCCATCTGCTTAGCCTGTACTAGGGCAACATGTTTCTTTTGATTAAGAATAATCTGCTCTGTGGATGTCATCCTGGAAAGAGAATTTAAGGAAGTGTTGCAAATTTTTGAAACAAAGTTGGAATATGCAAAAAACGTTTTGCAAAATATGTACTATTGCAAAATGTCTTGCAAAAACTACATAAGCAGACTTCCTGGTGGACAAACTCCTCATCTTTCATAGTCTGTATATCAGACTTATGCTGGCTGGACATACTGAAAATGGTAGTCCAACATATCCAGAGTATCAGTTTGTTTGAAGGCATCTGAAGATCTTACAAATGTGCCAGTGTTGTGTGCCTACCTTCAAAAGCATAATTAATTTCATAAATTAGCATGAAGAAATACAGATAGTCCTTGACATATGGCCACAATGGAGCTCAGAATTTCTGTTGCTAAGCAAGACAATTAAGTGAATTTTGCTCCATTTATTACCGTTCTTGCCACAGTTGTTTGGTAATGACTGCAGTTGTTAAATTAGTAACACCATTGTTCAGTGAATCTGGCTTTACCATTGACTTTGCTTGTCAGAAGGTCACAAAATCTGATTACATGACTCCAGGACACTGCAACTGTCATAAACTCATACTAGCTGCCAAGCAGCCGAGTTTTGATAATGTGACAGCATAGTAAAATATTAGTAGTATAAAATTAGAGGATCAGTAGATTTCTCTGGAACAGTTTGCATTATACAGCAAGTGGTATTCAGAATTCTGTTCGTCTCTTAATCTTGGTGAGGGAATTTATGGTTAAGAAAAGGCAAGCATCAGGTAATGGATTTGATAGTCTATTCATTTCTGATGTGTGTCTTGTAGTGTGAAGGGTAGAGGTTACTATGAAATATACCAGGTTACAAATCTGTTTACATATTATGATTGAAAATGCATCTACATGTTGTAAATAACTAAAATGGTAAAGCAGATACCAAAATCCTGTATGGAATTTTAAGATGCTTAAGGTGTGCATGGGACCCATTTATTTGAAATACCATATTTTCCTAGTTACATCTACCCAATCCTGAGTGGGGAGGCAGAGTGTGTTATGGGTTCTGTGTCTCTTAAGGAGGTCCATTTCGTGGGACCAAGAAGAAGGGCCTTCTCAATGGGGCCACACTTCCGATTGGAACGTCATCCTTGCAGTAATAAGATTGGGCCTCACCTGAATACTCTTGGAAGACTCTGAAGGTTTTACCAACAGGCCTGGGAATCCCAGGGTGATAAGGAGTCAACCGAGTAATTTGTTTGATTGTTGTCACCAGGCAGATGAGGGTTTATTGAGTTTGATATTTAGAGTTTTATTTCTATAAGCTACTTGGAGTTACCGTGAGTAAATTGGGTGGCCAAATACATTTTCTAAATAATTTTAATTTATTTATTGAAGTCTAGAAGCATACTACAATCTAAATACCTACCTTTTCTTTATTGAAGGAAATTAAGAAATTTATCATACCAGAAATTGTAGATATTAATATAACTGTTTTGTTTTTCATAAATTACTTTTTTAAGACAAGTTTCTTTAAGCCATGATATGAGAATCATAAAATAATAAATTCCTCCCTACCAGTATTAAATCTCTCAATCTCAAAGGAACATAGTTGTATAATTAAACTTCAAGAATATGTTTGTCTTTAGAAGAATCATGCAAAACTATCTGGGAGGGCAGATGATGTTTTACAAATTTGTACTCATTTCTCAGAAGAAGAAAAATATAGTTTAAATATCAGTGGATGAAATACGTGGCCAACAGAATGGGAACTTGTATGGCTATAGTAGTAGTAGTAGTAATAGCTGTTGTTGTTTTGAATGCATACTAATATTTATTTCAGGATAGCAAAAAAAACAAACAGGCCAATTGGAACAACATCCCAAACCAAAACATTATTTAGAGACAAAGGAAAAGAATGCTAATGCTGTTCTGATTATTTCTGTTATTGTCTCTTTTGACAGGAAGTGCCTCGCAAGATATGTATAGATCCATTTGGGGTTTATTTAATGAGTCTTTGAATAAGAAATGATGGCTTATTCCTCTCAATACATACAAGGAGCCAAAAAATGTGACTTCATGTATTGACTTAGTCCAGGAAAGAACTAGAACCCTTGATTTGGATGACAATACAAAAAAATTGGAATGTATCATAATTTATTAGCTATGTCTCCTTGTTAAAGGGATTAGTGTACATAAATGTGTTAATTATTGAAGTATACTTTCTTAGGATGTCATGCAAACTATTTTAATATTACTAGAAGTGTTTAATCCTGGGATCTCCAGAAATATTTTGAGATTACAAGTAAATTTTCAGAGGTTTGTGCTAACTTTCAATCAGAAACTGCCTTGTTGTAACTTAAAGCCATTATATTTTGTTCTGCCTTTAAAACATCAAATAATATGCTTTGGCTTCATTCTTTGTGACATTACTTCAAATACTTGAAAAATGCTGTCATATATCTGACTTCAGTATCTCTTCAGAAGACTTGGATTCCAGGCCCCTAATTAACCTAATTGTCTATTGTTTGTGTTTCTCCATACTTCTCCAGTGTGCTGCATAGAGAATCCAAGGAATAGGTTAACTCTGCTCTTCTGCTTGGAGACTGAGTCAGTCAATATTTTGGTCATGCCTCCTTTGTCTGCGCATGCCCAGTTTTGACTCAGTCTTGGCTCAGAGGAGATGCATGGAAAGATCGTTCCTTCGAACAAAGACAGAGTTTCATTCCTTGCATTCTTCAGAACTTGAAGTGAGATCATGGCATTGCATTAGTGTTTGCAAAACAGCAAATGCCTTGGCTGGCTCCCTGGACCTTCTGACATAGCGTCCCAAGCTGGCTCAGAAGGACTGAGCTGAGGTCCCTGCCTCAGGACACAGTGGACGAGCAAAATTTTGGGGGTGGCTCCATCCATTGTCATCCGCTCCAAAAAGTGGTGAAAATTTGCATAAACAGAATGGAAAAGAACGGAAAAGAATGGACAGGGGTAGTACGTAGCAGGGATGTTCATAGGAAGCCTAGCGGATGACAGCAGATGGAAGCACATGACACATGCAAAGGGGTTCTGGGGGAGAATTGCGAAGCAGACGCATAGCGGAAGGGGCGGATGCATAGCGAATGACGCAGATGCATCACGGACGCCTATAGAAAGCAAAGCGGATGCCGTGCGGATGTATGTCGGATGCAAAGCGTTCACCGCGCATGCGGGGAGTATGAATTGCGTCAGCTCCGTGGATATAAAAGGATGCAGCTCGCACGCAGTCAGCATTCAGAGGAAAGACGTGCTGCCACATACATCAAAGAACACCATGGTTTGTCAGTCAGGGAAGAAGAGGAAGCCGGTGCCTACTCGTTCCAGCCCTGGCAAGAAGGACAGAACCAGCATCCCACTTCCTGGCATTGACTCTAAAGCTGCTGCTACTGCTGCTGGTGCTACTCCTGCTGCTGCTGCTATTGCTGCTGCTGCTGTGGTAGACCAGCCCCAAGGCCCTCAAAGCCCTGTTGCTGAAGGCCCTGCTGCTCAAGCCCCTGAAGGCCCTGCTGAAGCCCCTGCCAGAGGGAGGAAGAGGCAAGGGAAGGAGAAGGGAGAGAGGAAACAGTACATCGTTTCCAAGGACCATGAGGAGGAGGTGCTGGAATGGCTGAGGGAGAACGAATACCTGTGGAGAAAGGGCCATAGACTCTATCACGACACCAAGAAGAAACAGGCAGCTTGGAGAGACAAGGCAGAGAGCCTGGCTACACTGCAGATGTACTCCTGAGATGGTGGAAGCACATGCACACCTGGTATGGCAAGCTACACCTCAAAAAATCCGGGCAGGCCGCTTTCAAGCTCACTGACCGGGAGATGTACATCATGGCCAAGTGCAGCTTCCTGGAGGGTGAGGTCCGCCACTGAGGAGCAGCCCCTTTGACACCCCTCTCCCTCAGACAGCCCACAGACAGCCAGTCCTCTTCCAGCCAGGAGCCAGCTACACTGTCTAGGCAGGTGTCTTTGGAGGGCCCTACGGCAGAGACCTCCCCGACAGCTAGGATCCCCTGTCACAAATGGAGGAAGAAGCGGCAGCCATCAGAGACCAACGCACCCCCACCCCTATCTCCACAGGATGCAGGCAGAGAGGCAGACTGGAGGGCCAGAGCCACACTGTCCTGTTGGAGATCAGGGACACAATGAAGTCCAGCAAAGAACTTCTCTCACAGCTGGTCCACTTGGACAGAGGATCCTCCAGCCGCCACACTTTCATCACCTACGTGAACCACACCCTGAGGGATATGCCCGAGGCCCAGTACCAGGTGATGAAGGAAAAGATAACAGCACTTTTGCACAACCGTCAAGGCCCAGCTGAACCTGCTTCTACCCAGTCCAGGTCTGCTCCTCCACCCCAGGCGATGTCACAGCCCTTCCACGGCTTTCAACAGCCCCTCACCTACCAAAGCTACGACTACCAGGACTTCCCACAGCAGAAGCAGAACTTCCCAGTCCAGGCCCAGGTTCATTGCACGCCACAGACGCCACTCCTCACCCAGCTGCAGCCCAGACAGCCCCACTACACTCCTCCTTCCTCCACCCCACAGCCAAGCCCCTCAACGGACAATCTGTCATCAGTCTTGTGTCTGACATCCCAGGTACTTGATGAAGGGCTTCTCAACCTCACTGGACTGAGTCAGCTCTCTGAGAGCTTCCTGAACACACCATTCCCTGTTGTACCCTCGGGGCCAAGCACCCCAATGGCGTCTCAGACCAGCACTCAAGCCACAGCCACCTCCACAGTCCCTGCCCGCTTAACAGCTGAGACCATGGACATGACTCAGAGTGACTGAGAATAGTGCCAGAGACTGAGTTGTTACTTGTTCACTTTATCTTTGCTTAAGACACTTTACTTGGTTTATTTTGCTTTTTTAATAAAGTCATACAGTTTACTTAAGACAGTTAATAAAGGTTATCTTTGCTTAACACACTTAATTCAGTTTATTTGGTTCATTTTGCTTATTTAATAAAGTCATAAAGTTTACCTAAGAAAGTTAATAAAGGTTATCTTTGCTTGAGACACTTGGTTCATTTATTTTACTTAATAAAGTGTTGGTGAAAACCTTGAACAAATGGTTTGCATGCTTGTGGGATAGATAAGGATAGTTGTGGGATAGATAAGGATAGTTGTGGGATAGATGAGGATAGTTGTTGGACAGATAAACCTCCAGTGCAAGCATAGTGGGACTGTTTGGTCCACCCTCCCAGCTGCCACACATATGGAACTTTATTATCAATAACAATTTATTCATTGATCAACACATTTCAAAATAAACAAAGCTCTTTATTAATGTCCTATTCATTGTAGGACCACTCAACATACATGGCACAATCTCATCAGTGTTATGAGACAGGCTCAAGGAAGCATTCATTAATCATCTATCATCCTGTCTTGCCACTCCACTGCTCCAGCTGGGGAGTTGCACCAGTGTCTCAGGAGGTTGCGCTGCTTCTTCCCTTCACAAGAAGCTCTGTTGGGCCCTTGTACATCCACAGTGTCTATCAGGTTATGTCCTTGCCTCCATTCACCAGGCTCCATGTCCCCATTCCCTTGTTGACGGTCCACAAGTCTGTTCTGCAACATTGGGTAGCGGGTGCGCATGAAATTGTGCAGGATGCAGCAAGCTTCCACGATGCTCCTCACAGTCCCTGGGTGATGCTGCATGGTGGTGAGAAGTACCTGGAACCTGTTGGCCAGGATGCCAAAGGCATTCTCCACCACCCGTCTTGCCCTGGACAGCCTGTAGTTGAAGATCCTCTCTTCACGGGTGAGTTATCTGGAAGTGTAGGGCTTCATGAGGTAGGTTCTGAGGGAGAAGGCTTCATCACCCACGATGAAGTAGGACACATCTTGTGTGTCATTGTGTAGGGGGGTCTGGATCTAGGAAGCCCATGATGAGGTTGCGTTCCAGCCCATCCTTGAGGTCACTGGCGTTGTATACCTGGCTATCTGAAGCTGACCTCTTGCCTGAAGCATCGATGTACATGAACTTGTAGTCAGCATCAACCATGGCAAAGAGGATGATGCTGAAGAAGCCCTTGTAGTTGAGATAGGTGGATCCTGAGTTGGCTGGAGCTTTGCAGGCCATGCGCTTGCCATCTATGGCTCCAACAGTGTGGGGAAAGTTCCACCTCTGATACCACTCTTTGCAAGTTTCCTCCAGCCTTGTTCAGTGGTGGGACACTTGAAGAGCTCCTCCACGTATTCTTCGATGATGGCCTGTACCACTTCTCTGACCACTTTGCTGATGGTGTTGTGTGGCACTCTCCAGGCATACTGCATGTTTTTGTATGTGGTTCCAGAGGCCAGGTAGCGCAGAGTCAGTGCCACCTTCAGTCCAGGGTCCAGGGTCCAGGCTGGGACGGAAGTTGGTGCTCGTCTTGGTCAACCTGGGTCTCAGACTCTCTACAAGTTCATCAAACATGGCTGGTGGCATCCTCATGAAGTGATGGAATGCACGAGGGTCTTCATTCCTCAGCTCCACCATCAACTGGTCATAGAGTCCAAACTCCATTCTTCTCCTGATCCAACCTCGGACCCACACAGCTCTTGGATGTCTCCTTCTTCTCCTTGTGTATAAAAGGTGAAACAGTCAGAACAGGATTTGGTTCTGGTGATGAATGATCGCAGCTACCATACGGACTGTGTCATGATCCGTGGTGGAGAACAATGGATGATGTGCAAGACCAAGACCAAGGGTGAAGAGGTTTGTACACCATGGCTGCTGGACTCATACTGAGATCCAGGTGATTTCCTCCCCCTTTTTATAGGAAATATTGATAATCCGCTAGGTGTCTTTCTTCATGCTCTAGACATACTGCAGACATCCTAAATATCCGAGATACATCCCAGATACAAACGTTTTGTCCATTTTAATCATTTATATACGAGATGCATCCGCTTACATCCTTTCTATTTCTGTGCTAATAACGCTGTGTGGACGTTCCCTGTACCTTTCCTTTCCTCCCTCTTTCCATTTTCAGCTGCAGCGGATGTGAGTTGAGGGGATGGCCAGAGGATGCCGAGAGGATACAGTGGACGTGTAATGGATAATAACGGACATAGAAAGTTTGTTGCCCGTATATGCCGTGGATGTCCATCGTACGCGGCGGAAAGTTCATCCATTCAAAAAGTTTTGTGTAGCTCAAAACTTCTTGCGTGGATGAAATCTCAGTGGATGGATGTTCCAGGGATAGAGCGTATGAAACACGTATGCAGTGAGTACAAAATGGATGCATTGCGTTTTCCAATGGATGGCAAGCTTTTTTTTAATGTCTTACATCCTCTTTGCATCCGTTGGTGCAGTGGGACAGGGGCTTTAGGCAGAGGGGACTAGAACTTCATTCCAGCTCAGATTAACAGAGCCAAGGTCCCTGGCACCTTCCTGCACCCAGCGGAGGGGTCTAAAAAGTCACTGCCAGGTTAACTCTGGTGTATACTATAATCATAACATAGATTATAGCTTATAATATTGGCTCTAAACGTTTTTATGGCTACTGGATTATGGTTATTTCTAAAGTAAGAGACAAAATAAAGGAAGGTTATGTTGAAAGAAAAATCTCACCCTCTTTTTCAGTTATCCACATCAGTAGTGAATGGATCTTTAGATTCAATGCTCCCTAAGCATAAGGGTTACTCTGATGAGGAAGCAAGCATGGGGATTGGAGAAGTAGATGGAGTGTGATGGGAGATGACAAAGGACAACAATGAGAAACCAAGAGACAAGCTAACTGCTGAATTTACTTTACACTCGACATGAAAAAACTCATTTCCCCATCTCTCTGGTTCCTGACTAATTTCTCAGACAGAGTAGCTAGAAGAGCTTCCTTTGGAAGGAAGGAAGTGAACCAGAGGCTACTCAGGTAGAAGCTGTTTATATACCCACAGCTGTGACTTGAAATGTATCTAGATTGTTGCTGAGAGAATAAGAACAAGCCTTTAAACGGCTGCTTCCAGAAAAGTTTACTTACTGCGTTGGACATTTCATTTTGAAAGTTGCTTTGAATTTAGCATAACCTAATTAGACTCCAAATCTATTTTGAAACCTGTCCCAAGTTCTTAAGGAATGGAGCAGAATAAACTTAACAGATTCTATATACTTTTGGAAAAACCAATATTTGCTTCCTCTTATATGCCAGGTATTTCCCCAATTTTTAGTTTATATAGGTCTCTGCCACAAATATCTTCCAATATATTGGGCCTAAGTAATAATGACCCTATGTTCATTTGAGCTCTCATTTTCAAAATTGATAGTTTCCCTATGTGCCTCATCCATTTCAGTTCCGAAAAATGTTGTTCAGGGCTTCACTTTAATGAAGACAAATTTGCTGATGTTAACCATTCTATAAAGCCTCAGTAAGACCACACCTAGAGTACTGCATCCAGTTTTGGTCACCACACTATAAAAAAGATGTTGAGACTCTAGAAAAAGTACAAAGAAGAGCAACCAGGATGATTAGGGGACTGGAGACTAAAACATATGAAGAACGGTTGCAGGAACTGGGCATGGCTAATCTAGAGAAGAGAAGGACCAGGGGATACATGATAGAGGTCTTCCAATATTTGAGGGGCTGCCACAGGGAGGAAGGGGTCAAGCTATTTTCTAAAGCACCTGAAGGCCAGACAAGGAATAATGGATGGAAACTGAACAAGGAGAGATTTAACCTGGAAAAAAGGAGAAACTTTCTGACAGTGAGAACAATCAACCAATGGAACAACTTGCCCTTGGAAGTTGTGGGAGCGCCATCACTTGATATTTTCAAGAAGAGATTGGACTCCCATCTGTCAGAAATGGTGTTGGGTCTCCTGCTTGGGCAGGGGGTTGGACTAGATAACCTACAAGGTCCCTTCCAACTCTGATTTGTTATCTGGTAACTTCATTATAAAGTTGAATACAAGGTTTATTTTATTTATTTGTATTCCACCATTATTATTTCATAAATAACTCAAGGCGGTGGACTTATCCAACATATCTCCCTCCTCCTCTTTTCCCCATAGCAACAATCCTGTGAGATGGGTTAGCCTGAGAAGGTGAGTGGCCCAAAGTCACTTTGCTGGTTTTCATGGCTGTCAGCACATGGTCTTACAGTTTCTCGCCTGATTCCTTAACCATTAGACTAAACAGGCTCTCTTTATATAGAGCAGAGTATGTTGTCCTAAAATAGGAAGGCAATATGGTATAATAACTAAATTATATGAGACTTTTAGACCATAACAACCAGAAGAATAGTGGAGAAATAGCCTCCAAACTATTCTCATTTGACCTCTTGAAAATAAGAATGATGCAAAGCCAAGAACAATGTGTGCCTTAATACAAAATAATGACTTTTTAGTCAGTACTATAAGTCATATTGAATAACATCTGTAGATACAATAACTTGCTCTCTGGTATATTTAAATCATCTTTCCCAACTTTACTTTACCAACAGTCAAAGTGATATAGTGAATTAGAATTAGGAGGCCTCAGGTACAAGGCTGATCATAATCATAGATACTCACAAGGTGATCTTGGATTAATAACAAATTCTCAAACCAGCCTGCCTCATAAATTGTTACTGGGATCAAAGAAAGATATTTCTGTGAACTCTGCCTTGAACAGTTAAAATTGATCTCTCTTTTAGGTATAGGTGAATATAACTTTTAATACCAACCTGATTTAAAGATTTAAATTGTGGCATGATTCAGTGGCCTTGGATTTGAGGCTCCTTTGAACCCAGGAATTTACCAATTGTGTTGGATGAGGTAGCACTGCTCTAAAGAGACTCTGTGTACAATGTGGGGGTCCTTCTGGATCCACGATTCCTGCTCAAAGGGCAATTGACAGTTGTAGTTAGAAAAGCCTTTATATAGCTTTCTTTTGTATGTTAGCTTTGCCCATGTGGCTATCCTTGGTGCAAAATACAATGTTATCCTGCAGTCTGCATTGGTTTCCATCTGCTTCTGAGTTCAATTCTAGGTACTGGTTCTGACCTTTAGAGCCCTACATGGCACAAATCTTCTCCCTGGTTTATCCCACTTCCCAACAGGAGGAACAAGTTGCAAGTCCAATTTACTAAGGAGCCTTGTCTGGTGGGAAATAAGAGGAGAAATTTCTGTGCAGTAATACCCACACTTTGGAATATCATCCCTCTCCCTGAAGTGAGATTGGGTGCAACTCTTGATGTTCTACAAGGCCCTTACAACTTTATTGTTACTGGACATGGGGATCCTGTAGAAGCATGGAGCCTGCTTAATGGTTATTGTGTTTGTAAGTTTCAGATCATTATTCAGAAAGCACTCTCCTGAGTTTTTGTTTTAATATAATTTTAACTATTTAATGGCAACTTATCATGGCCATCTTGACGCGGCCAACTCACTGTGGCCATCTTGTCGCACCTAATCTGGCATGGCTAGTTTGCTGCAGGACAACTCACTGCGGCCAACTTGATATGGGATAACTCAACATCATAAATGTTATCTGCCACCATTACTTTTACCTTATTTCTATTTCTGACAATGGAAATAAGTTCGAAGAAACAGTGACAAATAACATTTAAGTGGTGAGTTATCCTGCGTTGAGTTGGTTCGTGGCAAGATGGCCATGCCAGGTTTGCCGCAGTGTGATGGCCATGGCAAGTTGGCCCATTCCATGTATATTGACCATTGTACTCAAATGTAATCAGCACCTGATTATTAGCTTCATGCTTAAGCAGTTATACTAATATTTTAAAAATGAGAGCAAAATACCTGTTTTTCTAAATGTGTTTTACTAAATTTGGTTTCACAAATCTGAGGCTAAGTTCAAATACTTGCCTTTTTATGCTTGATCTTATTTAAATGCCTGACCTTCTTTCTTCATATAAAAATGCTTGTTTGTATTTATTGATATATGCAAAAAGTGATTTTTAAAACTTGCGTATTTCTGAAACTCCTGATGCAATATCAGAGAACCCAACTTACAAAAGTGGAGAGTCTCTTTTTTGCATTATGTATGTGTGCTTTTTTATATATGTGTGTGGCGCTCCCATCACCGCATTCTGAGGGAAGGCACTCGCCCGAGAGGATCTCTCCCTCTCTCTCTCCCCGCAAGGTCTGCGCTGCAGCTGAGGACGAGGAGGCTGCAGCCAGTTCCTTCTGCTTGCTGAGAGGTGAGGAAGCCGCGGCTTTGCACAGCAAGCAAAGCGCTGCTCGCCCGGGTGAGATTTGGGAATGAGAGGCAGGAGGAGGCATGCATGCACCCGCGGCTTGCTTTCCCGGCTCTGCCCAGCCCGTACGACTCTGGTGCGGCCCTGGCGGGATGAGCGGAGGGTCCAGTGGGGAGGCGCTCGCTGCCTTGGTGAGAGCTCTGCCGCCGGGAGAGAGGCCCCGCCTGTCAGCTGCTCTGGGCGCCCCAGGCTAAGCTGATAGTCAGGCCCTCCAACATAATCCAGATCCATGTTACTATAACAATATTGAAGAAGAAAGCATAAATTCCATTTATAAATACACAGATCACTTTTTGTGGCTTGGTTCATACACTTTGAGCGATAATGTGGTCTTGTTTTCAAGTTTTTTATGATGAACAAATGCTTTGCGAGCCATGGTTTATACATATCATAGTAAGCCCAAAATGTAATGAACTGCATTTTTGATATTCTAAAATTCTGGCTAGAAACATCAAGATCTTTAGATACATATATTTGCATATGAGTGATCTCTCTTTTTTAGGAAGTGGGAGAATCAGGGCCAACACTTTCTTATTCATACTTTACACATACCAGAGAAGCAAAGGAAGCTGAACTGAGTAATTGATCTTAGAAATGATATTTGAATAGTTGATTGCTCAAATTTTGAAAGGTTTAGCACCTACGTTAACTTTGTTCTCATGTACTGTCTCACTGATGACATAAGTATTGTGTTTCCAGTATGTCATTTTTGTACAAATTGTAGGACTGTTTCCCATATGATTCTTTCTACAGAGAGACTATTTTGAAGTAGGAAAAATGCATATGTTTGCATACTAAGAAGTTGCATGTTTATGTCTGCTATATAATTGTAATAATTTCCAGTAGAAAAATCATTGCATAAAACATAACTTGGAATTTCCTTTTCCATTATTCTCAAATTCACCTCTTTCAAGTTGGTACTGTGGCTGCTTATACTATATATTATCCAGTGGCTGACCTAATCAGTAAAATAAATTACCATCTTAATTATTAACTTAATATTTTCAATTAACTTTGTTTTTACACATTTCAATTAACCTGTACAATCTTATTTGTGAATAAATGTTCCTGAAATTAAAGGGATTTACTATTACTACACAACAATCAGATCATATTCTTAAAGTTCATAGATCTTTTTTGAAAAAGTCATTTCAATAAAGGCTAATTATTATACCCTTAGGTTATGGACACATGTGGATCTGGTATTTGTTTTATGTAATTTATTTATTAAACTTATATAGTGCCCTTTTTGCCTGAAGATGCCTCTGTACTGTTTTCTGTACAGAAAAACTGTTTTCAGTGTTTTTCCATATTTAAAATTATTAGTTTATTTTTAACTATGTTTTAAAGAGACAAATACTGCTAATAGATTGAGAATTGAGGGCATTAATTAATATAAATACAGAACAGTATTTAGAGATTCTTCATATATTTATTTAAAATGGATCCTTTTTTATTCAGGAGCACTAAATTGTGTACTTTGGATTGTCTAATTAGAGGTAATAAAATTAGGAAGAAATTACCAAAGTGTTTTTTAATAGAGGCTCTTTTAAGTTCTACATTAAAAGAGTGTCTAGAGCACATTACTTTTTAGAAGCAAAAGAAATAAATGTTTCAACATTTATTCAGCTCCTACCATTTTATGATGTATTCTTCCTCTTACATAATTCTTCAAATAGCCCAACCACCTACTGTTGGCAGTTTGTGCAGGAAATTGCAGACAAAGATAATCAATAGTTTACATGAAAAATTGAGAGTCTGTTAGCCAAAATAGCTTTTCATTCCTTGTGAATGTAATTTTGATCCTTATATATTTTACATTTGAAGCCAGATATTTTTAATACTCATTTGTAGCTCTTTATAATGCATTTTTTTCTGATTTTCTATTTTAGGATCGGAAACTGTCCAAATCAGAAAGACAACGGTTTAAGGAGGAAGCTGAAATGCTGAAAGGGCTTCAGCATCCTAATATTGTTAGATTCTATGATTCCTGGGAATCTACAGTCAAGGGAAAGAAATGTATTGTTCTGGTTACAGAACTTATGACATCTGGCACATTGAAAACGTAAGTATAAACTCGTGGAGCACAACCTGAATTATCAAAAAGAAAAGGAAAGCATAGTAATTTCCATTTTAGGCACAAACCTCCTTAAATACAGCATGGAGTATTTTTCTCCACCATTTATGAGGAAAAGGTCAATATGTTCCAGTTTGACTTCAAAATTATGAACATTCTGGGATTATTGCTGTTTTGTGAACGGGAATGTTAAGAGTTTTTTAGAATTTCATTTGGCAAGCCACATCACGTCCATGCTATAGCAAATGCCCAGAATTCCAGACAAAATGAATAGCAAGGGAATCCTCTAGTGGTCAGTAAAATGTTTGTAGTATTTCAATAGCATATAATGTTCAAATATGCTTACACAGTATAATCAAAGTATTTTAATTCTAAGTAATTCAGTTTAATATTTAAAACCAGAATTTCTAAATTGGAGACACATTTTTGAGGTAGTTATGCATACTATGGGGCTCCAAATACAGATAATTCAAGAGTAGATGTGCCTAAAGATAGTGCTTTAAAAAAATTGGCTTGAAGGATTGCAAGAAAATAATATATATGATATTACATGATGGACAGGGCTGAACGTTTTGGCTAGTTTGGGGGAGGTACAAGGGAATTAAGTATTGAACATTGCTAAAAATGCTAAATCGTGTACTTTACCTCTTAATTTTGATTGTTACATTCTCGGAGGTCCACAAATAGGGGCCACATTTAGATTATGATTTGTTACATCTCTGCTAAATATTTGAAAAGTATTAATGAGAATTTTTAAGATTACTGAGAATACTCTGAACATTCAAGTTAAGAACATAGTCTTAATAGTTTTTTAAAATAATTTGTTATATTTATATTCTTCCTCCAGTAAATCAGTCATTCTTGCTGTAAATCATGTAGTTATCTGTCTTCTATGAAGATTTTAAATGTTAGAAATTTTAGAAGGGTTATAGCTGGTAATTTCAATCTTAATATATTAGAAATTATTCTTAACTAGTAATTACCATCTGTGTTTAGGGATGGATCAGGGATGGACAATGTGGTGAATCTACGCAGGGCTGTAAAACTCATGGCTTGTGGGCCAGATGCGTCATGCGCTGGCCATGGTCATTCCTGATTTAGCGAAGGGGGAAAGAAAGTCACGATATGTCATGTGAGGCCACCATGACGACACAAGTTTGACACACTGATCTACAGGTTCTTTTATTGCTACCTGCCAAGCTTTCTGTTGTTCCCCTTCCTTTTTAGGTAGATTCTTTTAATTGAAAGGGAAATAAGCAAATTGCAACATGCCTGAAACATTATAAAAGAAGCATATTTTAGAAAATATATTATCTGTCAAAGCAAAACTGAATTTTTTTAAAAAATTCATCATTAAAAAATTAGGAAATCTTGAGTACCTATACTGAATATAATTCCTAGTTTGTCTTATTTAAGTATGAATAATTATATCTCACCTTATTCAATACCCAGGGAACAGCCAGATCTTCAGAACCTTATGAAAGGCTAACAAGGTTGGGGCCCTCAGAATCTCTGGAGGAATGTTTTTTTTTACATGCCTGGCAAAGCCAAATAATAGGCTTGACTCCAGGGACCAACAAGGTTACATTTTTGGTGATGGGACATAGATCTTCTCTGCTAGACCTGATGGGTTGGGCAGAGACAGTGGCAACTGCAGAGAGCCTGACCCCATGCCATGTAGGGCTTTATAAGTGGTTTTAAAGCCACAGGTACATTTACTGCTTTTAGTGTGGGGGAAAAACACTCTTTAAAATGGCTAAAGTGTCTCTTTGAACCTGCAAGACCACAGAATCATTATGTGTATTTTGTGACTCTATGTCTTGGAAGATCACAACTAACTATTTAAAAGCCTGCATGTGCTCAATGTTTTCACCATCTTTTACCCATTGGAGACTTCTGGCTGTTCAACAATTGCAGTTTTGTTTGTTTCTTTATGTATATATGTAAGTATATATGTAATTAGTTTAAGTTTAAGGCTACCAGATTCCTTAATGACTACCAGATTCCTTAATGACTTAATGAAGGTGCTTTACAATTAAAAAAGAAAAGTAACTAATACAGAAGAAATTTACAACCATTCAACAGGCAACACACTAACAACAGCATAAAAGCCCAGGCATCTTATCCCAAGGAAACTACATTTTTAATGATTTTCTGAATGTCATTAGGATGAGAGCTATATCAATTATTGCAGTGATATAATTTCTGAGGTCAGGAGCACATTTTCTGGGTCTTGTTTAATTGACAGGAACTAGGGTGCAACTCCACCAGACAGGAAGGAATAAGTGATGACAAGAAGTCCTTCAGTTAGCTGGGCCCTTTGCAATGAGCAGCTTTATAGGTGATAACCAGATCTTGAATTATATATAGGACCCACATCTTCCTATGCAATTCATGTACTTCTGGTGTCTTAAACTCATATGTTTATTTTGATTTTCAATTTCATTTCTGGGGGGAGGGGAGACAGAGAGTGAGAGAGTAAAATGTGTATCTTTTAGTGAATATTAAGCTGAAGCAGGAATTAAATAATTGTTATCCTTTGCTACATTTACTGAGCAGCTACTGATTATTTTTTCATTCTTTTATTCTGAACATGTTTGAGGAAGCTCTCTTTGTTCTCTTTACTAATTCACTAATTTTTGGCTTATTGTGAGAGGAAATCCATTATTATATGGTTACTTTCCCCTGCTTTTCCTGCTGCTTCCAATTTCTTATTGTGGAGCTAGTGTATCTGCCCTGGAAAATTCTGGATGACCTCTAAATTTTATGGGGGGGGGAGGGGTTTCCTGTCACCTAGTGTCCATTGGGGTTTTTGTAGCACAGTTATAGTAATGCTACTTATTGAGTAACATCAACTCAAGGATTTCTGATCTTATGGTATTATTCTTCATCTTTGAAAGAAAACACCAAAGAATAATAATTGTAGCTCAGGGTTGAAATGAGGGGTTCTTGGTGCTCTCTGAGCTTGCTTGTTTTCTTGCAGTTGTTTCATTACCCAAACTAGGTAATACTACCAAAGGAAAAAATGTCACCAAGACAAGTCAATAATTTGCTGAAAGGCTAATGCTTGGCAGAATTCATTTTGACAGATTCCAGTGGTCTTTATTATTATTATTGTTGTTGTTATTTCAAACCTCTGAAAGATCAGGAGTTTGTTTTGGGACAATTTCATCTTCCCCCTGATTGGGTAATCCGTAACTGACATATACAATAGTACTGTTTTTATTCCTTCTATACTTTTTTATTATTCCTAGTTGTTCTTAGCAGTATGAATTCCTTAGATTTTTCCTTCAGTTTTCCACTGATACATAATTCAGCAAATGTTACATTCTGCAAGACCCAACATAAAAAGTTGTACTAAATTGTTGGCAATTTTGCTTCCATACTTGTTCTTCAAAATAATTACCAGTTCTGGTTTTGTAAAAGCTAGTGCCCAGCAGTGGCCCTGCTAGGACTGATGATTTGACACTGTTTTATTTTTTTCTCACTAAGATAACATCTCTATTGATTTCTTGAAAACAGAATGTACAAAGACAATATGATAACTATAAATATTATTTTTGCTCCAAATTTAATTACTAAAAATGAAAAAAAATGCATATTTAAATGAGATACTGTGTTTCTTTGATGGTGAACGAAAAAGTCTAATGGCTTTATTTAAAAAATATTTTAGTTCTATCTGTATGTATAATATACACAATGGCTCCAAATAGTATGTGGTGATTTAAAATATTTTCTCTCAAAGTCCAATATAATTAAATGTGGGAGAGGTAATATTTCTAATCCCTGTTGTTTGAACTACTTAGTACCCTTTTTAACCTTAAAAAAAAAAGGATTTGAATATGTCTCATCTTTGGCCAGTGTCCCCTAATGGTTAGTTTATTAAACATGAGACTGTTTTTAATGTCCTATTTGTTAAATATTTGTGATGTTACTGTGTAAGCATGAGTTTCAATATGAAGCTTACTTTTATTTGGGTTGTTCTCTCCTAGATATTTAAAAAGATTTAAAGTGATGAAAATCAAAGTGCTGAGAAGCTGGTGCCGGCAAATACTCAAAGGTTTACAGTTCTTGCACACACGCACTCCTCCCATTATCCATCGTGATTTGAAGTGTGACAACATCTTTATCACTGGCCCCACAGGATCAGTCAAGATAGGAGATCTGGGCTTGGCAACTTTAAAACGAGCTTCTTTTGCCAAAAGTGTGATAGGTAAGTTCCAGTTCCATTTTAGCACATTTCATTTAAAATCTAATAAAACAAAATAAGCTTGCTTCTGAGCTTTTTCCATATTTCAGCCATAAAGTCTTTGATATAATAAACCTTGAACATTATGCATTTTTAATATTTGGGTATATTGCTGGAAGAGTGCTGATATCAATAGATTGTTACAATTAGCAGAACACTCTTGCTAAAACCATAATATATGCATTCTAGTTAAATATCTGTTGCAACCAGGAAATAAAGGGAGACACAAAAGGGTGACACAAAACATTCATTTTAAAAAAAGCAATCTTACCATCTAACCTTCAGTTTCTGGGTTTTGCATTTACTTTGGATTTGCCAGATATTTTATTGCCATAGAACTGGTTTTAACGGCTCTGTTCTGCTATTTTCTGTGTGAAGGAAGCAGGCTAACAAGGGAGAAGATTGTCCTTTTTAGTCTGCACTTGTGTGTTTTTAAGAATGCAGTTCTTGTTTTAGATCCCTTAAAACTGATTTTAAGGGTACAGTTTCTACCTGCAGATATCTTGTCCTTGTCACAATGAAACATTTCCTGCTTTCCAGCCAGTCTAGAAACATTAAACATTCATGGTAAAAAAAAAAATGTGGAAATGACCAGTTTCCTGAATACAACATTGCCCTTTCCATGTGTTGTGTTCAACTTTCAATTGGAAAATTGTCATATTCTCAGTTTTTGTTAACAATTTTGTTAGTATGCTGATTTTCAATTAAGACTTAGATACTAATTATTGGACCATGGGAGGGTGGGATTTAAAAGGTTGTTTGTAAATTTTCATAAAATCTGGTTTGCCTGCAGGAAATAATTCTTTTCTTATTGTAAATATTTCTGGCTTTAAATATCTCTGATTACATAGTATAGTTTTTTACCATATGAGAAACTGCACTCATTTCATACCTCAGAGATAAAGCATCTCTTGCAAATTGTTTTTTGTTCAAGATGTTAATCACACACTCTGTGTCTATAACTCAATCTCTTTATATTTCTGAGTATTTTTGCCTATAGGATTTCCCTCACTATTTCCTGTATCTGTAGTAGGCCTATTAAATGTACTGCAGGTGAAATGGTAAGTATGTGAAAAGGGCTCTGGTGAGTGGCCTTTGCAGAAAATTTTAAAAATCCATTTTTAAGAAGGCTTTATTCGTAGACAGGTTTTTCATTGCAAGGCTTTGTATAAAAGTGACACTATTAAAAAATAAATAAATGGAGCACTATAGGTCAGAGACTAGCTGTGGATTAATCAGCATTAATTCTTTACAGCAGAGAGCAGGCAGGTATGCTGAAACAAACATTGTACCTCCTTTCTCAATGGGAGGGAAGGTAAGTGTGGCTAACACATATTTGGTTTTCAGCCTAACTAGTCTCTTACTTTTATTTTTCTCCATTTATTTTCAATCTAGGATTCAACAATCATGTTTATTAATTATTACTAAAACTTATTCCCAATTCAATTTGAATTGTAATGTTGATATAAATGGTAAAATAAATATTTACCATTCTTCACTTCTTGCAAAGACCTTGCAATGGAAGACCTATGGGATTCATTGACGAAAAAGAATGACTGAGGGTATCCTCCCTTTTCTTTTTGCCTCCACTTCTTCTTTTCTCACAGGTCTCCCCATCTGCTCCCTTCTGCGGTGAGTAACGCCAGCAGCCTCTGCTCGCTTTGAGACATTTAGAGTCTGAATCGTTCTTTTAATTTAAGGTACCCCAGAGTTCATGGCACCCGAGATGTATGAGGAGAAATACGATGAGTCCGTTGATGTATATGCTTTTGGGATGTGTATGCTTGAGATGGCTACATCTGAATACCCTTATTCTGAATGTCAAAATGCTGCACAGATCTACCGTCGAGTGACCAGTGTAAGTTTTGTATATATTTCTCTAATAATATGTACATCACTTGTCACAGATAAGCAAGAACTCTAATAAATCTTATCAGAGCGGATAGACAACTTCCAAGAGTCAAAGCTGGAACACAAGAAAAGTTTCCACATGCATTTGAGAGGGCTTACTTTGGTTACCTCCCACTTTGGATAGTGCAATATGCTGCACATGAGCTATTGTTGAAGGTACAGCTGGTCCTGAATGTAGCAATTTAGAGAGCTATGAGTGAATCAGATCTCCTCCCACATAATAACCTCTACTCTGAGAATTGCATTGGTTACCAATTTCCTTCTACCTGCCATTCAAAATGCTGGTTGTCATCTTTAAAGCCCTTCATGGCTCTGAACTTGGATATCTTCAGGACCACATTTGTTTCTGTTCATCTCATAAGAACAGGTAGAAGAGGCTTTCTTCAGCTTCTTTCATTGAGGGAATGTTACTTTTAGGGATCTTGAAGACAAATAATTTCAGTTCCTGCCCCCCACCCTCCCACCCCCCCAGAGACCCGTCCAACTCCAAGCATACTTGAATTTAGAATGGCCAGTGAAACTTAGGGTTTCCAGCCAATATATAAATTCTGTACAACTGGTTATGATTTTGCGCAGTTCAGAGAACTGGAAAATCATGCCCCTGGCTGGCCCCGCCCCTCTCTGCCCACCCCTCCCCTCCCCTCCCTTATCGCATATGCCCAACATTGCTGACTGCTATCTCCCCCTCCCAGTCACTCCTTAATGGTTTCTCCCCCCCTCCCGACAATCAGCTGTGCCAGGATTCCCCTCGCTGTCTTACTGCCTCACCAAGGAGGCTTCCCTGAGGCCCAGGAAGGCAAAAAATGGAGGAGGGCACAGCACCCTCCTCCATGCTTCATTTTTTGCCTTCCTGCGCCCCAGGAAAGCTCCCCCCCCAGGAGGCTTCCCTGAGGCCAGAAGGTCCCAAAACGGAGTATGGGGGTTGCTGCATGCCCCCTCCAGGCTCCATTTTTTGCCTTCTTGGGCCCCAGGGAAACCTTCTGGGAGAAAAATTCCCCCCCCCCCCCCAAGGAGGCTTCCCTGAGGCCCAGAAGGCCCCAAAAACGGGGGGAGAGTACTGCCAAAAGAGAGAAAGAAGAAGCCATGCCTACCCAGTCAAATGGCCACGCCCACAGAACAGATTGTTAAAAAATGTGAATCCCATCCCTGGTGCACATTCCAAAACATTGCTAGAGCATAAACATGGGCTATGGTTTGACAGAAGTAAAAGCTGAAACATTTTTGTCCTGGATTTTGGCTGAGACAAAATATGGAGAATCCTGGCAGTCTTTCACCTTCTCTGCATGGCCTGGGCTCTAACACACCAGCCAATATTGCTTGTGGTTTCCTTTCAATATCCTTCATGCTGCAGTTGAGACAGAGATGGGAGAGAGGCATATAGGGAAAGGAAAGCCTGGTAAACTAAAATGGATAGACTCATTGGATATGCTATGCATGAAGCCAAGGACCACAAACAGGTATATACAGCAGGTCTACCCAGCATCCTGAGTCTTCCCAGTGTTTTCCTTTTCTACCTCCACTTAACCTGGTCTGGTCTGTGACCTACTGGAAAAAATGTATTCTGTTCACATCCCTATTTGCTTTGAGCTCAATATAATTGACACTAATTGGAAGAAGAATCTCAGGTCTTTAGATAGGAGCTTTTTCTAGCTTTATCAAAAATGCTGAGAGTAAATCTTAGATCTCTGGTTCATGTGCTTTGTCTTTAGACTCTGGTTTTCTGTGAAATGTGTGTCAACAGGACACTGTAATAGAACTGCAGCTAACATAAAAATATTAATGATACAAAACTGCAGTTTATTGTGTTTCTTTATCTTCTGGCTTTTGCTCTATATGTTCACTTTTTACTGCAGGCAAGTGTGCTGCAGTATTTATTTTTGATGCAATTAAATAATAGTTAGTGCAAAGAGAGTTGTGCTAAATTATGCATTTATTGATCACTGTGATGTCTGTAATCAGTTACCATGCTTTTTCTGAAAGTTTTTCTTTTTCTTAGGTTTAAATGTGAGCAATAACTTTTCTAGGTTGGAAAGTATAGCATACATCTTCAAGGAGAAGAAAAAAAAGTGTATCTCATTGATTAGATGTAGCCTGTGCAAAGTTCTGTCTAAAAACTTATCTGTTTCTTCAGATGGAAACTTTTATAAAGGGGTATATCTGTTCTGCCTCAGCAGGTGGCAATGTTTAGCTTAGATTGAACTCAGAAGTTCAGCAAGGCAGCCCTGGTTAGTACTTCAGTAGGGGATTGATTTCCTAGGGATGCCGAGACTGGGAAGTCAGAATGCCAGAAGAAGGCAAGGCTCTTCTGTTCATAAATAATCAAGGTCTATTTGAGGGCATATTTTTTAAAAATGTTATGTATGTTTGCATGATACTTTTTAACATTTTTTCCTTTGCCTGTTATCATTCTGGCTTTCTGAAGTATGCAGAAATTGCCAGCAAATCTTTTAAAATAATTGCTACCTCTAAAACTGGGCATATTCAATATCCAGTCTCCATCCTCCCCTTTTTAAGGAAGATTGTTGAGATGGGTAATGCCACAGGGTTTGGTCCTCTCTCCCTTGCTGCTCTTTAATATGTCTATGAAGCCTGATGTTAAAAGGGATGATCATCTGATGTTTTGGGATGTGGTATCATAAATATGCTTATAGCATTGAACTTCATATCACTACCACAGGCTGCAGGGGAGAGGCTATTGACATTCTGTCCCTGTACCTGCAAGCTATGAAGGTCTGGATGAGAGAGAACAATAAGGTGAACCCAAGTAAGGCAGAGTTGCTATTATTATATTGGGATTTCTATAGATGTCAGTGTGATCTCTGTGCAGGAAGACACTACCCATAAAGGAGCAGGTTTGTGATTTGAGAGTCTTCCTGGACTCATAGTTCCTGCTAGAAGCAGGTGGAGTTAATGACTGGATGGGCTATGTTGAATTTCAGCTGCTGCACCTATTATGATCTCACTTGATGCAGGAGAACCTGGTTACAGTAACTGTTTTTCACCTGGTTGGACTATTATAGTGTGCTTTATTTGGGCTGCCCATAAAGATTACTTGGAAAATGCATCTGTTCAGAATGCAGCAGTCAGTATCCTTTCCAGCAGTGGGAACCCTGATTTTCTGAATTCTGTCTTAGTTGCTAAATGTGTTTCTGGGTACATTTTAAGGTGCTGGGATTTATCTTTATGGCTTAGCATATTTGCAGAGCTGCTTGCTCCACTAGATCTTCTAGGGCACATTTGCTTATGGTTAATGATTTGGAGGGGGGGTGAGCTAAGGACCAAAGCTAGAAAGTACTTCTTTTCTATAGCAACACCAGTGCTGTGGAATAGCTTCCATATGGAAATCAGATTCGTTTCTCATAAGCTTCAGGAATTGTTGAAAACAGAACTATTTCAAAGGGCATTTTCAAACCAACAAACATCTAAGGTGATTACTAATCTGCCTAATTTATAAATTATATTTATATTTAAAAAACTGTATCTGATCCATCACACATATAACATATAATAGTTTAAGAATATCTCCTGTGCCTTTTTCCTGTTGTGATTTATTATGTTGCTTTATCATCATTTGATTAGTTCTAACTACAGATTTCATATCATTCAGTTTTATCATTGTTTCATCTCTTATTTTTTTTACCACTCTCTTAAATAGCCTGCTTTCTGTTCTGTACAACCATATCATTTTGTATTTTCCCATCTTTAACTCCAAATGGCTATTATACTAATGCCTTCTTTTCAACGTAAAATCCCTCTTTTTTGTCTTATTTTTCTTTGCTGGTGAATTTTAAAATAGATTAAACATTGTGGTTCCTCTCTTGGCCATAAGACAGTAAAAAAAAAATCCATTGCAATAATATTTTTATTAGAACAATAAAATTCAATAATAGTTGTAGATATTTGAGTACACTTGCTCTTTCATAAAATATTCTGATTAAAGCAAGAAAAAGAGATATTTTGAGCTGTATCAGTTTTCTCAAAAATCTTAGAAATCTTATTGGATCTTTTCCTCCAGGGCAAGAAGCTCCACGTTGTCCCAGACAAATGAGCGTCCAAATTTTGCCTGAAAACCTCTAATTATGGAACCCCATTGGAGGAGGCAAAGTATTCTGCAACTTAAAAGTTCCCACAGTCAGGAAATTCCTCCTTATTTTCCTCCTTAGTTTGAGCTTGGATCTTTCTCTGAAAAGTTTATCTCCATTGGTTCTCGCCCTGGCCTTGGGAGGGATGAAGAGCTATGAGAGACAGTTTGGTATAATGTCTAAGATGCTGGCCTAGAAATCAGGAGATTGTTGAGTTCTAGCCTTCACCAGCTTCTCCCCCACCCCACCCATACCATACAGCCAAACCCACCTCACAGGGTTGTTGTGAGGAAACAGGAGCAGGACTGTTAAGATCTAGCACTCACTTAGGCATGAAAGCTGGGTATGTGATTTTGGATTAGCTTCTCCCACCCCCACCCCCACACAGCCCAACCCACCTCACAGGGTTGTTGTGGGGAAATGGAAGCAGGAGAATTAGGTCTGGTGTTTGTATAAAACACCATCTTCTGCTTTATATAAAATGGTGGGATACGAATCTAACAACAATACATCGTCTTCAAGTATCTGGACACTGCTACTATATCTCCTTAGCCTTCTCTTCTTTAGATTAAATAGATTCAATCTTTTAAGTTTGTTAATCTTTTAAAATTAATCTAAATTCTTTAGATTAAATACCACTCTTCATCGAATTTAGCCTTTCAAGTTCCCAACATATTTTTTAATTCTTCTCTGTATTTTTTCTAGTTTCTTAGCATCCTGGTATCTTGGAACTGGAAGCAATATTCAAGGTGCAATCTGTCTCTACAACACAGAACAGAACTGTCACTTCTCATGATCTCAGTCTTAAACCTCTGTTGATGTCCTAAGATTTTGTTAGCTCATTTGACAGCTGCCTCACATTGCTAACTATGCTTAATGTAATATAATGTAATGTTTACCAGAATATCCAGATCATTTTCATGAGTATTTCTTTTGATCCAGATGCCTCTTTTGGATCAGTGTATTCTTTTTTTTCCTACCGAACTGCAGCATCCTGCATTTCATTTCTTTGGACACATTTTATTGGATGGGGTCCACTCAGGGATGGGATTCTACCAGTTCGCACCTATTCTCTAGAACTGGTTGTTAACATTCTAAGAAGTTCAGAGAACCAGTTGTTAGAAGAAATTACTGGCCTAATCCTGTAAGGAAGGCAGGAAGGAAACATTCTGGTGTTGCTTACAGAAATTGCCTCTCCATTAACCCTTATTATGTTCTTGGCAGGACTAGACTTCCTGTCTCAGGAACTTCTCTGGAGTTTTTTCCCCTTCCTTTGCTGGTACTTTGCTTGTGTGGAGTGACTATTCACAGTTACAATGGCACTGAAAAAAGTGACTTATGACTGTTTTTCACATGACTGTTGCAGCATCCCCACAGTCATGAGAGGCCAGGTGAGGAGATGCGTGCCTCGATGTGAGTGATATTGAATTGACAACGCCCAGCCAACAACATGACCACCTAGCCATGCCCACCAACTAAGCCATGCCCACAGAACTGGTTGTTAAAAAATTGAATCCCGCTCCTGGGTTCTCTGTTCATATTTCGAGTCCTTGAGCTGCTATTCTAATGGATCATTCATTCCCCTTCAGCTTTATGACACCTGCAAACTTGATGGGTATTCCTTCTTATCTGTACAAATCTAAAATGTTGCTTTGGATAACCTTAATTTGGTTGGATATAGGTAGGATATAGTATTGTAAAAAATGGGAAGATCTCTTATAGTTTCTAAAGTTCGTCATTTCATTTGGATAAAATTTGTTTTGGGATTGGAGACATTATTTAATACCAGTTGCAACATATAGAGGGAAATTTGAACTCAGAAAATAACTAAACCTGTCACAGAGCTATAAAGTTAAACTTTTAAAATTGGTATAACTAAATATTCTTAATTAAAAATTGAAATTGGTTCATGTGGATAATTTTAATCATTTTAATATGCTTCCAAAGTTCTCTGATTTGACTTCTATTAACAAAGACTGCAAAAATGTGAAATCCTGAAAGAGTTAAAGGTCATAGTACAATTGTTTGTGAAAACAATAAATAATGAAATTCCAGACTATTCTATAACTATACCAAACACCTGAGGCTAAGAACTCAGGTATGTTAGTCTCCTGTATTTCCATACAAATGTGTGTTAGATCTGAGTTTGTTATTAATTTCCTGGAGGTACACATTTAACCACAAATGAAGACATACTGTTTCAGTTTGTTAAGGACATTCTGTCCTTGAGTTTCTTGGATTTATTTTCTACTCTTTAATCCATAATTTAGAACCAGTTGATGGGATTGATAGAGGTTTTTTTTGTCCTACAGTTTTTCTTCTTACCAAGTTTTTATTGCATTTGTGCAATAATGCCCTTTAATTGTTATATGTGAAACACAATAATTAAATTGATATAGTTAGTAGGAGTTCAACTCAACTTGAAAACATCTTTCCAATAAAATTCATATATTCATATATTCATATTTCACACACACACATATATATATATGTTTTCTTAGGTTTTTGTGGGTATTTGTATGTGGATCTTTGGTTATTCAGGTTTTCTCCCATGTAAAGTTGGAAATATCTAGGCGACATTTCTATGAAGTCTCATTCATCATCTTCAGGCTTGTGCCTTCGGCTTTGTGCTTCTGCAAGCTCACATTACTCTGAGAAGCACAAAGCCGAAGACACAAGCCTGAAGATGATGAATGAGACTTCATCGAAACATCGCTTAGATACTTCCAACTTTACGCAGGAGAAAACCCAAATAACCAAAGATCCACATATATATATCTTTGAATGTATTTGTTTTTTTAGGCTTTCGCTGGTACTTACATGTGTGCTGTTCAGCTTCCTTCGGGTATTATCCCACGTCATTGTAGTTCTGTTAAAGTTGTAGCAACATTTCAGCAGAATCTCATCTGCCATCATCAGGCTTCTGTATTGAGTTTGTACAACTCACAACAACACCTGAAACAATTAGTATATAACGTTTCCAACAGAGAACTCACCAAAACAGAAACAGATGTCCTAACCAAAGGATTCAATTATGCCATAGCACCCAAAAAAATCCTCACAGAATCCATCATATGTGCAGTAGAATCCAGCCTAACCAAATTAAATACAGATGAAGCTGACAGAATAAGACACCAGGTTACAAACATCCTATGCACAAGCAAACCACCCAAAAGCAACTTGCACAAAGATGAATTCAAAGTGCTACAAACCCTGAAAATGATAACAGCATAATCATACTCCCAGCAGATAAAGGGAATGCCACAGTAGTAATGGACAGAAAAGACTACGAAACAAAATTGACAGACCTACTCCAAGACTCCACATACAAACCTATAAACACAGACCCAACCACATATCTGGAAAAATTAACCAAGAAGAAAATTATAACCAGCCACATAAGCAAAAAAATCCAACAGACGATCATCCCAAGAGAAAAATCTTCCAGATGCCCCAAACTATACGGCCTCCCAAAAATACACAAAGAAGGCATACCTCTCAGACCCATAGTCAGCTCCAAAGGAGCACCTCTACAAAACCTAGCTGAACACTTAGCAAAACAACTACAGCCCCATGCTGAAACCGCAGCTTCATATGTACAAAACTCATACCACTTCTTGGAAATGATCAAAGATCTACACGTGGAACAAGAAGATCTGTTTGTAAGTTTCAACGTGGTTTCACTATTCACTCAAGTCCCGATAAAAGAAACCCTTGAAATCATCAAAAATAAATACCAACCAGCTAAACACCTCATGGAACTAACAGAACACTGCTTAACCAACACATATTTCATGTACAAAGGACAAAGATACAAGCAAATTGAAGGAGCCCCTATGGGATCACCACTGTCACCCGTCATTGCAAACCTGTTCATGGAAGAATTCGAATCCAGAGCCCTGGCTAATGCAACCCAGAAACCCAAACTATGGCTAAGATACATCGATGACACATTTGTGATTTGGCCCCATGGAAAAGAAAACCTAAACAATTTCCTAACACACCTAAACAGCACACACCCCAAAATCAAGTTCACCATGGAAACGGAAATAAACAAACAACTACCATTCCTAGATGTACTAATCTACAAAAGAACAGATGGCACACTAGGACACACCGTATACCAGAAGTAAGCACACACCAACCGCTACCTCAACGCCCAATCCCACCACCACCCAGCACAGATTAATTCCATGGCCAAAACACTAATCACCAGAACCAAACGCCTGGCAGACAAGACACATATAAAGACTGAACTATGCACCTTGACTAAAGTACTGACAATCAACGGCTTCCACAAAAACAAAATCACTAGCTTGATCCACAAAAACACACTAAGAGATAATAGAGACCTAGAAGATCAACAGTCCTATGGAACAGCTGTCCTGCCCTACATAAGAGGTACTACAGACAAAATCAGTAAGATACTACACAGGCATCACATCAAGACTGCCTTCAAAACAGATAAAAAAATAGCAGCCATCCTTAGAAACCCCAAAGACAAAATTGACTTGGAAAACCAAGGCATATACGAAGTTCCCTGTACATCATGACCAGCCACATACATTGGACAGACCAATAGAAGAATAAGTACCCGCCTGGATGAACACAAAAATGCAGTAAAAAAGCTGGAACACACCTCCTCATTAGTCCAACACATGAAAACCACAGGTCACAACATCAACTTCAATGGCATCAAAACCCTGGCCACTGTAGAAAATCCCAGCCACAGAATCATCAGAGAAGCCATAGAGATTGAAAAAAGACCTGAAAGCATGAATAGAAGAGATGATTCCACCAGACTGTCAATCATTTGGAAGCCTGCACTCTCAAACAGAAAGATCTCCATACCACAAGCCAGGCAAACACCTGGGCACAAACAGACTCCCTCTGATACCTCCAGCTCAAACACACACACCAACCAGGCACCCAGATGAAGCCTAGCTTCCTAATAGATAACAGCCGTCCTTTCACACGAAGACAAGCTGCACTGAAAGCCTCCAATACAGGAACAGAGTGTTGCCAGCCAATCAAAGCCACAAAACAGACAGAAGAAACCAGAAACACCAGTCAAACAAACTCCAAGAACAATAAACACAGACCAAGACTCCCAGCCAATCAGGATGTAAAAAAAACCATCCTGGGACAGCAGTAGGCTAGCCTCAAATTTAAAACTAATGGCTGTGATAGCCTGACCCACATACGAACTCAATACAGAAGCCTGATGATGGCAGATGAGATTCTGCTGAAACGTTGCTACAACTTTAAAAGCACAACTACAATGATGTGGGATAATACCCGAAGGAAGCTGAACTGCATTCATGTAAGTACCCGCGAAAACTTAAAAACACGCACACGCACACACACACACACACACACACACACACACACACACACACATATATATATATATATATATGTTTTTTTTTTAAAGTTTTCACGGGTACTTACATGTGTGCTGTTCACCTTCCTTCGGGTATTATCCCACATCATTGTAGTGCTTTTAAAGTTGTAGCAACGTTTCAGCAGAATCTCATCTACCATCATCAGGCTTCTGTATTGAGTTTGTAAAAAAACAAACTCAATACAGTTTATATGTTTTATATATATATATAACAAATATATATATATATATATGTATGTATGTATGTATGTATGTATGTATGTATGTATGTATGTATATATGTATGTATATATATTTGTTTTCTTAAACACAATGTTGCCAGCCAATCAAGACAAAAAAAAGCTCCAAAACAGACAGAAGATATTAGAAACACCAATCAAGCAGAACACAGCAAACTCCAAAACCTTTAAACACAGACCAAGACTCCCAACCAATCAGGATGAAGAAAAAAACATTCTGGCACTGCGTAGGCTAGCACCAAATTTAAAACAAATGTTTTCTCAAGTTTTCGCGGGTATTTACATGTATGGTATTCAGCTTTGTTCAGGTATTTTCCTACGTCATTATAGTTGTGCTTTTAAAGTTGTAGCAACGTTTCACAGACGAACACAATACTGAAGCCTGATGATGGCAGATATATTCTGCCGAAACGTTGCTACAACTTTAAAAGCACAACTATGATGACATGGGAAAATACAGGTCTTAGGGAAGTAGAAATTTCAGTAATGAGACAGTTGTTAGAATGTCCATCCAGTATAGAAATGTTAGTTTTATGGACAAATAGCACAAATAGAAATAAATATTTTTTAGAATATGTAAATTTAACTAAGAATTGGAATTATTAAACTAAACAACATTTCACCTTTATTATCTAGAAGAGCATGTTACTGAAGTCATAAGTTTATCATATAGAAAATAAGGGTGGTAATCTTTTCTCTATAGCAATGGACCTAAATGCGATAGCACAGGGGTGTCAAACTCAAGACTCAGGGGCCGGCCCGTGGGGTGTTTAAATCCAGCCAGCGATGCCAGTCTTGGAACAGCAAAGGACCTGCCCATGGTGCCTGTACCAGCAAAAATGAAGCTCAGTGAGGTGCATGTGCCCCCCTGCTCTGTTTTCACTGGCAGAGGACTATCAAAACAAACTCAAAACAAAACAAAAGGAGAAAAGTTTTCCCTTTTGAATTTGAACATGCAAGAAGGAAAGGGAAAGAAAGGGAAAGAGAAAAGACAACGAAAAAGAGAGGAAGATTGGAAGAGAACAAGAAAGGAAAAATAAGGAAAGAAGGGAAGGAAGAAGAAGAAAGAATGAAGAGGGAAGGAAAAAGAAGAAATGGAAGGAAGGAAGGAGTGAGATTATAATGAGAGTGAGGGAAGGTCTCAGGGAAGTCCTGCCTTAGCACTTGTCCACCACAGGTACCCCCGATATGAATCCCATTTCTCACATACCATGGCTACACCACCTCCAGGACACTCCACATTATTCTCCCCCCCTCCCCAACTCTCTGAGGTCAAACACAACCCTGATGCGGCCCTCAGTGAAATCGAGTTTGACACCCATGCCATAGCATCTGAAGAATTTGGGGAAAAAACACCAGGAGCAATTAAAAGTAGGACTGTTTGGCAGTATTTTTCATGTGCAATTGATGTAGTTGAATTTAATATTATAGGCTAAAAGAATTAGTGGTATCAGTTCTCAATACATTGTATTTTATGGATAAATACAGCTATATGTATAAATAAAATTTAAACATAAATATCTAAGAATTCATATATTTTTCTTACATATTTCTTAAGCATATGTAACTTTTGTTACATATGACAAAAGAATTACATATGACAGTGTAATTTTGTTACATATGACAAAAGAAGCACAAAATTAATGAAGTCTAGAATTTTATATAATTGATTTGTATCTAAATTATTTTTAAACCTAGATTTATAGAAAGGATCAAAATAATTAATTAGAAATGAAGGATCTGAACTTTTGATATTTGGATCGAGTAAATCTTTTAGGCTACTTTATTCTTCCTCATGAACTAAAACAATCTAAATCAGTGTTTTTGAAATCAGTGAAATCACTGTTTTTCAAACTTGGCAACCTGGCTGGGGAATTCTGGGAGTTCAAGTCCACACATCTTAAGTTTGCCAAGTTTGAAAAATACTAGACCTATGCATGTTTAGAGGCTTTACTTATCATAATGTCCTATTTTTCAACAAGGCATCTCCTGTGTTTATATTACTCATACACTTTTTAAAGGACAACCAGAAAATCACAAAGCCTGGTTGAACCGTTGATGAAACAAATGCAGTCCTGTTTAAAGTAATCTGTTTCTATTTTTTTCTCCTATTGAAGTTATTTAGAATATACAATACAGTATTTATTTTATTGCATGTCCTCTTTTAACTTGAAGCCAAGTTGAAAGTGTGTCTTTTATCAAATATATATCAAATATATAACTTTAATCAAAAGTTAACTGATCTTTTAAAAGTGTATGGATGACACACATCTAACTAGAATGGCAGAAAATGGCAATAAAGTTGCTGTATGTGCTAATAAAATCACTTTTGAGTGGGAACTGCAAGTAACTCTAATAGAATCTAACCAGAGTAAGTGTGATTCTGAGATTATATTGGATGTGTATATTTGTGGAGAGGGAAGAGAGGAGGGAGATATTAAATCTGATTTTAATTTGGTTTTTTGCATTTTTTAAAAAAATGCATGCAGAATATACTTATACATCTTATAAATGATCTGATGTGATCTTTGGTTAGTGAAATGAATATTTGCTAACATGAATGCCAGTAACTATCTTATGAATGAAAATGAAAGGAATATATTTCATAAACCGACATCTTAAAAATATCTATGGAACAATTAGATTCAGCAAAATATATCATTTTATGGTTTTAAAATCTAATATGGCTAATTAAAGAAAGTACCTTTACTATCTGCAAGTTAACTTTGCAATTAGATTGTATTAATATTGAATAAACAGAACAAGAGCAGTAGTAGGCTACGTTTTTAATTTTTTTTAATAATGCATTTAAAAGCTGTATTTATTAGGGCATATTATAGACTCAAAAGGAAGAAATTAAATATGCAATCCTCCCAGATTTTGTTGCTAATAATAGGAGTTTGTTTCACAAGGAGCATTGAGAAAGTGAACTGCCTTGCATATTATTGCCCTGGGGTTGGAGGGAAGCAAGGTCAACTTTGTTTTCCATTGGGATCATGGGTTCTTTTTAAAATTCCTTTAATGGTTTATAACAGCCCACATCTAGTTCAAACCAGCACCAAAATAGCCTAGCAAAATAGTAACATAGACTTATAAAAGCACTTTGTTTGTGCAGCTTGACTCAGGAATTCATAGACAGACATAGTTAATGATAAAGTCTAAAAGAAGATTAAAGTAATTCTCAATAAAATTCATTTCAGACTCTGCATTTGAGTCCCTTGTTTTGAAGAAATCCTGAGTACTATTGCAACTGTTTCAGGTAATCCTCAATGTGCAACAGTTCCTTTACTGAACTGTTCAGAGTTACAACAGTACAGAAAAAAGTGACTTATGACCATTTTTTATCACACATTTTGCATCCATGTGATTAAAATGTGGAAGCTTGGCAGTTGGTTCATATTTATGACGGTTGCAGCATCCAGGGGTCATGTGAACATTTCCATCCTTCTGACAAGTCAATGGGGAAGCCAGATTCACTTACTGTTACTAACTTAACAACTGCAGTGATTCGCTTAACAATTGTAGCCAGAAGAATCGTAAAATGGAGCAAAACTCACTTAACAAATGTCTCATTTAACAACATAAATTTTGGGCTCAATTGTGATTGTAAGTTGAGGACTACCTGTATAACTTTCCTGATATTTACGCACATAGGGACACTACATATACATTTTATACAGACAGTTGTGTATTATACCATTGGTGAATTGCAGCTGGTGTATATATAATATTATATGTAATGTTGTTATGTATGTAATTATGTATATATAATGGATATGTATATTGTCATGGATATTATTTAGATATACTAGCAAACAGTTCTTTAAAGTAAATATGTTCTTCATCTCAGATTCTTTGAACAATACATCTTACAAAATAATAGATGGATTCTAAATTAATAGTCCAGTAACATTAAGTGGTAGCAGAGTAGTAAACTACAGAAGTCATCACAAGATGTAATAAAATTAGTCTAAATAAAAATTTTACATAATGGAAAAGCAGCAGCAACATAAACATGCCTTCTTTAAAAAATTATATAATAATTTTCATGTATTTCACTTTTCTATTGTTTTTTACTGTTTTTTGATAAAACAGGTTCTTTTGACTGTTATAACTGAATGTAGATGTTACAAAAACATATATATGCGAAAGGCCCCATCTCCATTAATCAGAACAAACTGTTGCTTTCTGTGGCTATCTTCATCCGAACTTTACTCAGACCAGGCTGATGACAGACTAGTGTGGAGTTCTTTGCCCAAAATGATTTAGTTCAAAGTGCTGTTTGATACAACTACTCTGTCAAGTTGTAAGAGCACTAGGCCGATTTCAGTTGTATTCTCTGAAAGTTAATTAATGTGACAATTATAGAGTCAAATACAACAGTAACCATAGCAATACTTTGTTACAATTATTAATTTCTATTCTGTTCTAGGATGGAATAAAATGTATTGTCAAATCTTGCAAAGATTGCAATAGGGACTAAATAGAGAAGGAATTCTGTGACTTGATTTTCTCCCCTTGTTACTAACTTTGCAAAACAACTGATAAGTAATCTTTCAAGAAATAAAGATATTTCATTTTCTCTTCTGTTTTCTTTATATTTCTGCAGTGATATTACAGTTTATTGAATAGCACTGGTTCAAATTTCTTACCATTTTGTAAGAAGTTACAGGAAAGCAAATGGGAGGAGCTGTAAACAGTTTTACATATTGCGTGACATTGTTGATGTGTTCTCTGTCTTGAGGTTCCTAGGCTGGGGAAAGCAGTGTTCTCAACAGAGCTCTGACTTCTACTGACTGCACAGGATGAAGGAAAGGAAAGTTGTAAATCAAGAGGATATGTTTCCTTTAAAGTTTGATGTCTGCTTTCCTTCTGCTGTGCGTTAAGTGTAGCATTTAACAGTCTTTTCCAATTAGAACAGTTTTTGCACAAATTTTGTATAATAGTATTTTCTGATGGATTTTTCAAAGCGAGATTTTTGTCCGGTGTTTCTCATCATAAATTCACACTGTTTCTGTTGTTCCCACAAGGAGTGTGTTAAAGAGGTAAGAATTTCACAGATACATATTTAAATCAGGCTCTACTTAAACAATTATCAGATTAATAATGACAATGCTTAGTTTAAAGATTTACTGTTTGTATATTGATAGGAATGTTCTTATGTAGGCAGATTGATTTCATAAAGATGTTAAGACTTGTGTTTTGTGAAGATCTGTTATATTACGTTCATGTCGGAGTGTAATAGAAGGTCTTTAATGTTTGAAGCTACAAGAATATACAACTACTAACATCTGTACTTTTCTAGTTGTTTGATCTTACTGGATTGTTCAGAATATTGGTTCATCTACACCAAAGATTGTTAGCCTAGGAATAGAGTTAAGTTGCAATTTGTGTAGATTCTATGGGTTCTAGGACAACTTCTCATATATCATGTGAGACAAGTATAGTTAAATTCTAACTATAACTGTCCAATAGAAAGATTCATCTTGTGTAAAAAAGAAAATCAGAATACCTGCTAATGCCCATGTTAAATATGTAGAAGATATTTTATTACAGAATGAATGTTCCGCTTGGTTGATCTGATGGGAGCTCATTTTGATTGCAGATAAAACAATTTATTTGTCAGTTTACAATACACAGTTATGAAAAAAAGATTTGGATGTAATGCAAAGAATTACATGTACCATAACATATCCAATAGGGAAGAACTGAACAAATGCAGTAAAAGTTCAGTCTGGGAGATTATCATGTGAGAGAAAGTGTTGTCATATAAAATTATAGTTCTTAGATTTTTAATTCCATATCTATATCTATAGATTGACAGACATAGATATTAAAAACTGGTTTGTATTGGAATTCCTTTGTCTTGTTCCAAGAATGCGTCTGACTGTAGGGAATTTTTAAAAAAGCAGGGTTCTTATAGATGTGAATTTGTAAAGTGTTGTGTGTGGAGGGGACATGGTGGTAATGTCTCAGTGCAAGCCTGCACACTTGCACACATGTTTCCATGAAATACTCCACATTTCCTTATTATGTTAAACCTGAAAAGGTGGACTGGTGTATTTCTGTATTGCCTATTTGAAAGAGTGGTATACTTTTCTCGTCTATTTCAGCCTACATCTGTGAATATGTTAATCCTTGGATCGTACTAACAATATAAACATTTACAATGATGTAAATCATTGATTTACATCAACTGAATCTAGATAAATAAGTGAAGGAATTGGTAGAATATGAGTTAAATAAAATTCAGAGTTATTTAATAAGACTCAGAGATTGATGCTTGTTTGAATAAAATGAGTAGTTTGGAAGACTATGGGGAAGATGGTTGAATGAAAATTAGATGGTAATTTGTGGTTTACAATTCAGTCAGATCTGACATTCATGACACAATGAATTTCACCAGGTCTGTTTCACCAAGTCTATTGGCTTCTTGAGTTCTAGTAAGACAAGCTCATGCATATGCCATTAATAATTGTACTTAGCCACCTTGCTTCCTCTTGTGGGTTGTTTTTTTTTTTTTGATTGCCCTCAATTTTTCTAAACAAGGAAATCTTCTCCAGTGACTCTTTGCAGGGCATATACAAAATATATAAAACTTAACTTCATTATTTATATATCCAGTGAGCACAATATTTCAGTGTCTAGTAGTTACTTCATCTGGTATTAGATTATATATACCTTTGTAATACAAGTTATTCTTGAACAATAGTAACTTAATTTTCAGAAAATTATCTGAACTTTGCTGTACAACTTTGTTTATATACTAATCATTTTTTAACTTGAAATACTCAAAATATTCTTTTGTGTTGCTGGGAATCTTTGAGTTATAAAATTTTCATATTCTATATACGCATGTGGTTTTGAATATTATAGCTGGGGCTACATCTTTCAATTGGGTCTGTGTTTTCCACCTGTTAGAAACTTTTTAATAGATGATTAAACATGGAAAAATGTAAAAATAAAAAAACCATGTTAGAAAAGAAATTTTCCATTCACTGACAGGATGAAAGAATGGTTCTTGTATGATGGCACATGTTATGTATGTAGGGGCACTTTTTGAGAGCATGTAGAAATGACCGTATTATTTTAGTAATATAGTATGTAGATTCAATTAATCAAAACTTGTTTACTAAATTTTGAATTGGGGAACAGCTTTAATTTTAATTACATTTACACATTTAATTCAAGAAATGTTCTATTAGTATCCATATTCTATAATGAATAAAATATATGGTTACAAGATAATAATGCCAATGGCTTTTTTTACTCTTTAATGAAACTAATGCTTTAGATTCAATTTGAAAGTGATTTTTTGGAACGTTTGGGAATATAATGTGTTACTAACCTGCATTGCACTAAATAAACTTCCTCCATATCCAGGAGTGTGCAGCTGTGGTGACAGCCTCATGATCCTGGAAAATGACATGGTTGTTTAATGATCCAGATGTCTGCCATGCTTGCATTCTGGATGTTCTAAAGTACTTCTTCTGAATAGAATCTGCATCATGATGGGGCTAGCCTCCTAATGAAGGATAGGATGATGATGATGATGATGATGATGATGATGATGATGATGATGATGATGATGATTGAAATGTCCTCTTCTTTGCTCTGGAAGCTCAGTTGAGAGTTCAACTGAGGCTTGAGCCTGGCAATTGTCTGCCTGGCCTCCTGGCCTCTCTTAGCTTGTGGGCCACATAAAAACAGCAGTGGCCTGGTATTGTCTGACCAATAAAAACAATTGCTATAAAAACAATTTGCTGTGAAAAGTCAAAGATAGTTAGGGACATAAAGAAGAGAGAGAGAGAGAGAGAAGGAGGGGAGGGAGGGAAGGAGAGATAGAAAGAAAGAAAGAGAGAGAGAAAGAAAACTAATGTATGATAATAACTGTCTTTGTTTGGTCTGTCTTCTTCGTTTTAGGGAGTCAAGCCAGCTAGCTTTGATAAGGTAGCTATTCCTGAAGTGAAGGAAATAATTGAGGGATGCATTCGTCAAAATAAAGATGAAAGGTAAATGTTTTTCTACTTGGATTGAGCAGTAGAAATGGGCTGTGTTGACAGTTTTGATTGAAAATCTTTCAGGTAATCACTACTGTAGTATAAATGTTGGCAAATTTGTTCAGTAAAGGGCAATATCCCACCTCTTTGTGTCTGCAGGTTTAGTGCACCTGCCATTGGAATGGCACCAGGCTGCAAGCAAGGAATCTTCTGAGAGGTGCCCACCCACTATGCCCTGGGATTCAGCCCTGGAAACCCAGCTAAAACTCTGGCCTGGCAATCTCTATCTGCCCACCTTTTCTTTCTTAGTTCACAGGCTGTACAAAAACAGGCAGTAGGCTATATTTGTCTATAGGTCCTAGTTTATTCACTGCTTCTTTGGTGTATAATCTATGAATGTGCACTGATTTTGCAAGCACACATTAACGTTTGTTTCAGTCAAGGTCAAATTACACTGATAGTCTTTTTTCAAGTTACACTAATTGCTTTCTTTATAGAAAAAGCATACATTTTCAATTTATCCTGTCCTATTTAAAGAATGGGTGAAGTATTAAAATGCATTGACAATATTTCATTTAATAATTAAGTAAAGATCTCTTGCCTCATCCATTGGCTGTAATATTGTATCATAATGATGTTTCCTTCAGATGTTTTAAAAAATAAGTGTTTCCTTTCTTTGGAGGACAAAGTGGCATGAATGCATTATGTCTTTGCATAAGAATTAAGGCTTTATTTGGGAAGAAAATATATGTTTGGTTCAAATGGTAAAGTTTGAATAATCTTTGTATTTAGTTGCACTGGTTCTGTATCCCTAAATCTCCATCTCACTCATGGATCCCCTAAATTGTAACTTGTTCTCTTCTTTCTATAATTATCAGATACGCTATCAAGGACCTTCTGAATCATGCATTCTTCCAGGAAGAAACTGGTGTGCGTGTAGAATTAGCAGAAGAAGATGATGGAGAGAAAATTGCTATTAAGCTCTGGTTACGAATTGAAGACATTAAAAAGCTAAAAGGAAAATACAAGGATAATGAAGCAATCGAATTTTCTTTTGACTTGGAAAGAGATGTTCCAGAGGATGTAGCACAAGAAATGGTGAGCAATAAAGGGATTAGGTATCTGTCTCTAAATATAGATTTAGAGACAAATCTACAACAGAAAACTACATATATATAAAAGCAAAATACATCATCATCACAAAATCTCCAGAACTGTAAAGCCTACAAACTTGAAATTTGGCATATATGTTCCTCTTGGCTTCTAGATGCTCACTAAGGAAGAATTTTTCAAAATGACCATCAGAGCAGTAGTATTTCATATATTATTGTCAACAAAATAAATAAATGAATAAACAAACAAACAAACATGCTTTGATACTAATGAGTTCTACTCCCCCTCCCCACCTGGAAAGAAATCTGTTTCAAATGCAAAACATAAGCAGAGGAGAGGAGTTTCAGTTTTAATTTCATAGCAGCAAGCAGTTTTAATACAGAACAGTTGAGCTAAGCCACACCCAGGCTCCTTGCTGTCTCCTTGCTCACACAGCAAATATTCTTTCAGTTTCCAAACAGCCCTCAACTCTCTCACACATTGACAGGATGCTAGCCAGATGAATACCGATGGATGCTGGTAGGCAGAGGCAGATTTTTCACCCTTATTTTCCTCCCCAAAAACTAAACCTGACCACATAGTTTTATAGCGAAGCACGGGTGTCAAGCTAGTATAAATATAAATGACATAATAAACCTTTCATTTCAAGTCTATAGAGATTATCAATCTTCCAGGTCAAAGGTCTTCAAACTTGGCAACTTTAAGACTTGTGGACTTCAACTCCCAGAATTCCTGAGTTAGCATGACTGGAGGAGGAATTCTGGGAGTTGGAAGTCCACAAGTCTTAGTTGTCAAGTTTGAAGACCCCTAATCCAGGTCATGGTTGTCCCAAAGGTGCTTTTTCCAAAAAGCAACTGGATTGTTTTGGTTTTTTTCTTTGTAAATGTTTCCCCTTCTCATCCAGTAACTTCTCCAGTTATAACGAACTGACTCAGTAACAATACACTCTCTGAAAGTCTAATGACCAGATCGATGTCTGCAAAGAATATAAACCTTTCCATATCTCACCAGTCAGTTAGAACTAAATAAGTTTCTTGATTAAGTTTTGCCTTTTGGAAAAAGCATATTTGGGACTTTCATTTCAAAATTACGAATAGAAATCAGTCCTTGAAACAGTAGCTGATTGAATACATATCACACCAACATTTAATTAAAAGTGAATTGAAACATTCAAGTCTTAAAAGCATCCTGGTTTGAGTTCACCTTATGACTTCAGTGTTGGTTATATGTTAATAAACAGAGGACATTGCATCTAGATTTTCCTTCCATTCCAGGAAGCTATGGATCAGTTGTTCTATGAGGGTGAACAATACTGGCTACTATTATAGTTGCACAAGTGGTTTATTTCCTTGATAAGATATCAATATTTTGGGAGAATACTATGATGAGTAATTTTTGAGCCAAATATTTGGGAGAATACTGTGATGGATAATTTTTAAGCCAAATATTTTCTTCTAATATTTTTGTAATAGTTAATGTTACTTTAAAACTGACAAACTGATTGTTTCATTTTTGTTGTGTCATGCAATGGGTGGAAAGGAGAGAAGCAACTTAGAACTAAGGAGAAATTTCCTGACAGTTAGAACAATTAATTAGTGGAACAACTTGTCTCCAGAAGTTGTAAATGCTCCAATACTGGAAGCAGGAGGTTGGACTAGAAGATCTCCAAGGTCCCATCCAACTCTGTTATTCTAATTCTAATTCTAGAAATGGCTGTCTTAGTGTAATTAATATCATGCATTTTTGTTTTGTGTGCTTTTTTTGTAGTTTTTTTTTCATTGTGAACGTTTTTATACATTTTTTAAAATTGATTGCTATGTGCTTCCCAGAGTCACTTTCATGTGAGATGAATGACTATGTAGATGTGATAAATGAAATATATATATTAATTGTAATACACCATTGTCTAATAGTATGAACTGTTTTTCTTTCAGGTTGAATCTGGATATGTCTGTGAAGGAGATCACAAAACAATGGCTAAAGCTATAAAGGATAGGGTATCTTTGATTAAGCGAAAGAGGGAGCAACGTCAGTTGGTAAGGGAAGAACAGGAGAAAAGAAAGCAAGAAGAAGTCAGTCAGAAACAGCAGACAGAACAGAAAACACAAGCAGGGGCTGCCCAGCAAGGAACAAAACAGGCTGTGCCTACTACTAGTGTTACTGCCATTCCCACCACTTCAACTTCTGTTTCTACCCAAGTAGAACCTGAGGAGCCCGAGGCAGATCAGCATCAACAAGTTCAGTTCCAGCAACCCAGTGTTTCTGTATTATGTAAGTACTTTCTCTATGCATCACCCAACTTCCACTTTTTTCCCACTCTTGGATAGTGGAGGCTAAGTTGTCATTAGAGATTAATGGTAATTTTTTGTAACTATGGATGCAGTTTCTGCCTTGCTATTACGTTCAGGAATAGACACTGGTTCCTACAGGGACAAAATGGTTGCAACCGAATCCAAATCACCATTGCTGGTTTCATATCTATCGGAGAGAACCGTACATTGGCAGAATCAGTTGCTGCCATTGTTATCAAATCACATTGGGGAAGCCACTCGTTTTCTTCATCTCACATCCTCCTTACTATCACCAACATTATTATTAAACTCCAATAGTCACACAAATTGTGGTGATGTCATCTGCATGGGATCAAATTTCCTCTATTTAGAAGAGAGCTTTATAAAAAAACAAAAAAACAAAGGTTCAAAAGTCACTTATTCCCCCTTTGGGGAAAACAATCATTCTACTGCCTACATTACCAAGTAGTCCAGGTACATTGTGAGCAAGACCAGGAAGGCTGGGAGGAGAGTTACCCAGACAAGTTGTGACTCTGCTTTTGGGAAGCCAGCAGAGAAGGTTACAAATGGCAATAACATTACTACAGATGCTGCAATAGGCCATAAGTGCAAACTGGTTGCTAAGTGCCCCAGTTTTGTTCACATGACTGCAGGTGCACTGAATGGTCAGAACTTCAAAGTCTGGTCATAATTTCCCTCTTCAGTACCGTCCTTATTCTTCACAAGATGAAGCTAAATTATTTTCCAATGCAGCCAAATACAAAATATATCTCTGTCTTACTAGTATATAAAGGGAAAGCCGTAGCATGTGGCATATGAGTCTAAATTAATCTAAGACATTTGTGACTGCCACTGCCACCCTAGCATCACTGGTTTGAATCAGATCCTAAGACATCTCCCAAGATGAAACTGCATCTGAGTCCAGATTAAGAATTAATCTCTAGACTGACTCTGTTTGCCTGTTCTCATCTCCCCAAAATTACTTTCTAAACTCACTTCAAGAAATAGTCAGCTTCCTTATTCTATATATCCAGAGAAAATACCTAATCTACTACTATCTGGAACTTATTTCCATGTAATCCTCGATTTATGGCTACAATTCAACCCAAAATTTCTGTTGCTGAGTGAGACAGTTGATAAGTGACTTTTGCCCCATTTTACGACCTTTCTTGTCACAAGTTAGTAACACAGTTGTTAAGTGAATTTGGCTTTCCCATTGACTTTGCTTATCAGACGGTCACAAAAGGTCACCTTCACATGATTCCAGGACACTGGGATCATCAAAAATACATGTCAGTTGCCAAGATTTTGAATTATGATCACATGATCATGAGGGTCCTACAATGGTCATAAGTATGAAAAATGGCCAAAGCTCACTTTTTTCAGTGCTGTTGTAACATTGGATGGTCACTAAATGAACTGTTATAAATCGGAACTGCCTGTATTTGTTTGACAGATCAAATATAAATTATAGTACAGTAGTACAGTATAAGACAACAAAACAATATGTGAAATTTGCATATTAGGATAGAATTAATTGACTTTTTAAAAATATTTCCTTGCTTTTCTGTATCTGTTCCATATGCATTGTCTTTACAGATGTTATAATGCTGTTTCCCTTGTCCCTGAAATTCTTTAAATTCATTTGTGATATCGTTGTATTTTCTTGGCTTTGACTTGTCTTCTTGGCAATTCCCACATCCAGTGTGCCTTTTTATGTTTCTTGATCTTTGGCAGTTGATTTTTACATCCATTTCTTTATAATCATTCTGCAGTTTCTCTGGTTCCTAATCTATGAGGCTTAAGACATCAAAGTGATTCGCGATATTCTCCTTAAAAATGATGGGCATATGTTCAAGACCATATTATGGAAATTGATTGATTTTCTTCTGCTGCTAAAATTTAACTTGAATCTAGCATATGAGCATGATCTATTTCATAGTCATGTATTTGCTATTAATAACTAGGCTCTTGTATTTCCTTCTACCAGTTATATAATCAATTTAATTTCATTTCTGTGTACTTCATCTCAAAATACCCATCTATATATTGGCATTATTTTGATTGTTTGAAGAATGTGTTAGCATTAAATATCACTGGATTGGCAAAAATTTAATAATTCGGCTGGGGAATGGACATATATAGGAAAAATTAATTCCTTCCTCTTCTCTTAAGATGGTTTACCAGCCAAAGTGGTGTTTCTTTTAAAATTATATCACAAAGAGACACAAAATGTATGATTTCTTTTTTGGTTTACTTGGCATCCTTCAGCAACACACAATGGCTGAAGGAAACTTTAGGGAAACCACTAGAATTATATAAGCAAGAAGATGATCAAAAAAGGAAATTACACATTGGTTTCTCAGTTATTTTCCTCCAAATTATAATTATCTCCCAAGTCCATGAAACTCACCTCTAAACAGCCTGATACAACTTCTGATCTTAAGCTAGACTTTTATATCATAAACAAAATAGTTACTACTGCCCAAGTAACTAATATCTGTCTATCATCATAACTATATAACTTTATGTGACTGATGATCAGTTTACAGAAAAAGAGAGAGAGAGAAAGAAAAAGAAAGAAAGAAGATAAAAAGGATCACCAGAAGCACAAAATAGTCCACTACAAAAGAAAACTAAGGCACCATATAACCAGTTCACAGAAACAAACACATGTTCCACTAACATACTGGCTCTGATGGGGTGGGGAAGATACAAGGTTTAACAGCCTTCTTTAAGGTCAAGTCCCTGAGATACAAAAGGCATGGTGTCTGGGTTTCTCTATGATTTGATTGGAATAAATGATAAAAATATTTCCTAAACTTGCCTAGAGACTACAATTAAAAATATTCCCCTGGAGCTGAAGAAGTTTGTTGAATCATTATTGGAGAATTATTATATATCTCCTTGCTATTACTCAGTCTGTTTTTGAATTGCAACATATTTTTTTTTAATTCAAACACCCACTGGCAGAAATCTTATGCTATTATTCTTATTCAGCAGGATTTGAAGAAAATAATAACCATAGTAGTAGTAATGTGCATCCTGCAATGCTACCTTTAATGCCATTGAAGAACAACATCTACCTATCCCACCCAGGTCCTTGGGAAAGACTCTAGGTGGACAAAAAATGCCATATATTGTGTAAACATCTGGCTGACTGTGTGACAAACTGTAGTAATAAAAAGAATGGTATATATCTCTGTAGAATTAATGTTGAAAAATTATTTTACTGATTATTTTACTGAGTGGTTTTATTGCCTGAAAAGTGAAATCAAATGAAAAGTATTATTCCATCTGATAATTTCAGATATGAAAACTTGAATGCTTCCTTTTTCATGGATGGAGCATGGTGGAGTGGTTGTTCCCTAAATATAAATGAGCTATTTCTATAGTTATTGGCAAAATAATGCATTCTTAGACAGTGTTCAGAATGAATACTTCTAGTTGTACATTATCTGCTGTATAGATGAGGAGCTGCATTATGGCAGATGTCTGCAAATCCAAACATATTTACAGGAGGGGGGTGGGTAGTATGTCCAATGTTTAGTTGAAATGGCTTGTTTAAGAATTTGTTTAAAAATTGAGAGTAATATTTATTTAACAAATAGCCTTTGCTTAATGAGAATTCATTGAATGACCATGCAAAGTTTCAGTGGCATTAATGCGTGGGGAATGAGTCATACTGGTCCTTGGAAGTTCAATCGTTGCAGCATCCCACTATCATGTGATTGTGATTTGAGTGGCAAGTGGCTCACACTTATGACAATTGCAGCACAAGAATGTGATTGCCAATTGCTGCTTTCCTTGCAGGCTTCTTACAAGCAAAATCAATGGAGAAGCTTGAAAGGAAGTTTGCAAGTCTCCTCCCTCCATGGGCCATCCTTTCCCTTGTCTTCCTCCATCACTCCACCACATACAATTTTGATTATAGTAATTTATTTAAAATGTAGTAATTGGATATGACTTAATAGTCTAAACATTTTAGTGTCAACACCCAGCCTGAGTATCCAAATTCAGTTTCTATATGCTATCTTCCTTCAGCACATCACATTCAGCATATTAAGTGGAAAGAGAGAGAGAGAGAATGAAAATGAGAATGTTCTTTGCACTTACAAGGCTTGAACTTGCTTTTAAGTTATGAACTGGTATCTAAAAATCATATTTATATTGTGTTTTACAGCTGATGGCACAGTTGACAGTGGCCAGGGTTCATCTCTCTTTAGTGAATCATGCTTGAGTAGCCAGCCGTCAGCTTCCTTCACTTCCCAGCATGAACAGTCTCTTCCAACACTTCCAGCCTCAGGATATTCAGTTCCTGTTGGCCAGCCACAGTCACAACAGCCTGGAGGATACCAGACCTCTACGGTGGTAAGCATAAAATTAAGCAGAGTGGCAGGAACCCTAGAATCTTACTTCATTTCCCTGGGTGTCTTTAGACATTAGGTTTTCAGTCTGAAATTATTCAAAGGTAATAGAGAAAACTGTGTGGGCAAGCCTGTTGCTTGCCTTTCTCTAATATTGCTTTAAAATAGGAATGTTCTGAAAGTAAGCATAGTGAACTGAATGTGAAACATTTGCTTACTGGTAGTAAGCAAATACATAGAGGTATTTGAAGCTGTAGTTAGGTTCAAACATTATTGAACTGTGGGTGGAAGAAAAATCATGGGATAGAGTTTTTGACCAAATGATGACATTTATAAAACATGTGTTATGTGAATGTGTTGCAAGTTCTTAATTGCAGCTAAAAAAGGTAAGAAGTATTAACCATTATAGAATGCTGCATGTAACCACTTCAGTTTTAAGTGAACCTTATGTCTCCATTTATTTATAGCTCCCTTTTAATTGCTTATGGGCACAGTTACCTTTCCCATTTCCTGTGTTCATTTGTGTTACTCTATAATTTGTATCTTTCTCTGCTGGGTTTTCAGAGCTGCCATTGGGGTTCTTCTAGGAGATCTTACCTCCTATTCTATTCATTATACTTTTTTAATGAAAAAATGCTACTTGTGGAGTCTGTACTAACAAAAATTATAACTGGTTGCAGATTCTGACCCATAGCCAAAGATTGCAACATTTGGATAATCATATATTCATTTATATCATATTGATCCAGGTAATTAGAAAAGGTAATCTTTTTCTGGAAAAGAAGCATTGCCATACATTTCAAATGCACTTATGAAACTTTGTGCCCTTTTAATCCAAACGCAACATTTCAGTTTTAAGTTTGACATACATACATTTTAGTTCCTCTGATTCCATTAAAAATATTGTTTAAACTATAACCCATTAAACAATCTTCAAATTCCTTGCTTCAGGGTTCAGTCATCATAAATAATACCAAGAGTATGCTAATAGTTCTTCTGAACAGGCCAGTTTCAAATGACAAATAGATTTCCAGAAAAGAAAAAAAAAGTAATTCAGTCTTTTTGGGAAGTTACATTTTTGAGGGAATCTCATGGAGAGATGACTTGGGAATAAAATAATTAAAAAGCCTAAAAAAAATGTTTGGTGGGAAGAAAAAAAAACCCCTGGCTTCTGGAAGAGCTACTACACAACTTTTTAAAAATTCTAAGTTGGTTCAATCAACAAAATTTGCTTATTTTGTTGATTGAACCAACTTAGAATTTTACTTTGGGAAGGTAAGCAGATTATAGTATCTTTATTTTCTAATGAATTCTTCTACAATATTGTTCATTTTTCAAATTTGTTTTTAATCTTAAAGTCAAAACATCTACAGGTTAAAATGTGAATCATTTTGTGTCATATAATTCGAAGCTGAATAAAGTTGTAGAGAGATCCTGGCAAGGCATTATTTAGGAGGCCATTCCAGTTCAAAAAGAATCAACTGATGTGCAATTTAAGGGGTGGAGAAGATAATATAATAAAACGAGAGACAGTTATGTTATTAACATTTAATTGTTAACACTGGGAAGAAAGAGCTCTTCTTCATTAAGAGCTTGTTTTCTATGCCTCAGCAGAGTAAACCTGTAATGGATCCCTAAAACACAACCGAATGGAGACCGGAATTTGGAACATATGCTTCTTTCTACATACACTGCTTACTAACTATTTTGTAGTAGATTTAGTTTTAGTGAAATTTAATAGTCAGAGAAAAACCTGGAGGCCTCTAACGTGCACATATTAGTTTTGTGTGTGTGATCTCTTGTCAAGTTTCTTTCTAACCCTGTCTGTTATAATCAGTATCAGTCTTCTGCCATGATTATGTCCCTGAGTTTCAGTTCATTAGTCATGTCATTTATGCTCATTTCTTTGTTTTTTTGTTTTTTTTTAGCCTCAACATGGCTGTAGCATGTCAGTTTGTGCTTCAACTCTTTCCCCCTCCCTTCCTTCCCCGGTCCCTCCCAGTGCTATTTCTACCCTGCCATTAGCGTTGTCTGCACCTCTTTCTTCTTCCTATCTTCGGACTACCCCGCAGGAAACTTTTGGTGAAAAGCTTTCCAAAGCCCTGGAGAGTGTCCTGCCCATGCATATCACCTCTCCACGCAACCAGCGGCGCTCCAGCCTGCCTTCCCTCTTTGTCAGCCCTGTATGTCACTTTCCTGATACATTAAGATAAGTTACTACTAAATACATCCTGGCTCCTAGTATTGGATTAGGATAAAAAGGCACCATGGTTATTCTGTGCTATAGGAAAGCTAATTCCTCTCCTTCCTGAAGTTAGAAATTAATTTGTTCAAAACTTTGGGAAAATGTTTAAAAGTATCACAACATTTATAGGATGAATCTGAAAATTATTGTATAATTTCAAAAACATTTGAATGTTTTCTCAGTTGGGATAATAACCAAAGGTAGACAGTCCAATTGATTCTCATTATTTGTGGATTCCATAAATACAACTTTGCTTTCTTGTTAAAATTTATTTGTAGTTGCACAATTAATAATTGGGCAGTTTTGTGGTGATTCGTGGACATACACAGCAGTGAAAAATTTGAGTCACCCAATGCACATTTTTCAGGATATGCTAATTCTGTATTTGTGATGATACAGCATAACTTCTGCAGATAATGAGGATCCTCTGTGCCAGGTTTTCTGGCAACCACATGGCCAACTTTTCTTGACATAGTATGAAATGGTTTATCATTCCTTCTTTCAGAATTTTTTTTTTAAAAAAACCCTACAGTCCTGGATTTCCTAGCAGTTTCTATTTAAGCACAAATCAAAGATAGTACATCTTAACATTTTCTCAGAATTGGCCTCAGTCAATTGGGTGCTTCTATCTGTTATATGTTAATAATTCTGAAAGTAGCTTTTATTTATTATTCAATCAATATTTTATAGTACATGGCTGCCCATCTCAAATGATTTTGGGTGACTAACAGCAAAAAAAACCCTCTAATTTGCAGCCAAATGTTAAAAACAAAATAAAACAAAAAACTGTCAATAGAAATACAAATACATATATTTCAGCAAGATTACTAAATTAATTCAGAGTCTGGCAGACTTAACAACTGTTATATAAGTTTTTCTGGTTGTGTATACATGTGTGTATGTTCTTTTTCCTAAAATGGATTTTTTTTCAAGTACATTTTTACTAAGTTCAAAAAATAAGACAGTAGAAAGGAAGAGAGGGAAAAAATAACTTCCAACTTTCTTGCATTCAGTGCATTGCAAAAATAATACATCAGTCTTTTGCTTCACATTTCACATTTCAAGTCAATTCTTTAATTACAAAATCATTCTAATCATCAAAACCTAAAGTTTCTTTTTCTCAGTTTCAAGTAAGATACTTGTTTTTTTTTATTAAATCAATTAGGAGAATAATTAAAATAATCAACATTCACAAAGGAAATGGAAAATAATAAACATTACCTCTATAGTAGATCTATAACAAATAGAACCTGTAACAAAATATTGTACCATGTTATTAATCCTCTGATGCATGATGATTTTTAAAAATCAAACAATACTTCATTTTAAACTTACATGCACTGAAATATAATTTGCTTCCTACGTGGATAACTTTTGGGGCCATTTGCTTCAATTACCTGTATAATTTTCACCTGTAACTGTTGAGTCTTTCGTGCTCTCTGAGCTTGGTTGTTTGCAGATATTTTGTTACTAGACAAGATAACATCTTCATTGGTTTTAATCTGTCAACTTCATGATTTCACTGCTCATGCTTCAAGTCATTTATGAAGAAGGTAAAATCATATATGTATATTTGGCTAGACACAGTAGTAAAGAAGTAGACAATGGAAAGAAGGCAGAAACAATTTTTAAACTTCATCTGTTCTGGAAGCAACTGCTTGCTCTACTATCGTGGGGGTTAAAGAAAATTATTCTCAAGTCTCATATTTATGGACTTTAGGAAAGGTAAAAGCTTCCTCTTCCTTAAGCCCTGTTCCTTTGTGCCATATAGGGCCCCCAGGTCTACTCCCAGTGTAGAGTATTTGATACACTGAATGTTTTTAATTTTAGTTAAGAACAGTAATGGGTTTTTTGTTTAATCTCTGAGTAGCAACTAGAGATAAAAGTAAAGCTCTTGTGGTTCAAGTTCAATATCTTGCAACTATATGGATATATTTTCTTGGCAACATATACAGAAGTGATTGAAATTATTTTTTTAGGTAAGGAGAGGAAATTAGAATCACTTTCCTACAGTACAAGCAAACATTTTCCCCTCTCAAATGATATGCAAGACTAATTGTCACTCTATATTTTTACTACGTCATAGGAGAATTTGCTGCTGCTTTTCCAGAACAATTGAAATTTGGTCTCAATTGACTCTATTAGTATAAAGAAGAAAAACTGAGCATTTTAATCATATTGGAATGATATGCAAATGATATGCAAGACTAATTGTCACTCTATATTTTTACTACGTCATAGGAGAATTTGCTGCTGCTTTTCTGGAACAATTGAAATTTGGTCTCAATTGACTATTAGTATAAAGAAGAAAAACTGAGCATTTTAATCATATTGGAATATGTTTAACAGAGAGTTTTATAAGAGATAACATATCCATTCTGGAATAAAAAAGTGCAACACTTGACAAATGTAATCCCCTTGTTATAACTAGGTTTTGGAGGTGTGAAAACAATGAATAATCTCTAAACTTTTCTTTTTGCTGCAGTTTAAAATCAGATTCTCTTCCTATTTAGACAACTATTTCTCATGAAGTATACTGTAGTGCAAAAAAATTGTATTAAGAAATAATGGTTTTGAAGCAAATCTAACAAAATGTATTTATCTTAATAAAAAAGATGATTGGAAAAACAGCTTCTAACAAAAGCAAATATTCCTATAGACAACAGTCTCTGCCATGGATGTATTTAATGGATTTGCATAACACTCAAAACATTTTGTGCCTTAAATATGACCGAAGTGCAGCCATTCTATAAGGTTATTAAAGAGAGACATTTATTGAGCTGAAATGGTGATGTTTCTGTAATGTCTGAACTACTTGTCTTGTTCATGTCAATACAGCCTCAGTCCATGATGCATCGGTATGGGGGAACCCCAGCATTCCTAGATTCCCAAGTAATTTTTTCTACCGTTCATGAACGGCCAGGCTCTTTCTCACCACCACCCACCTGCCCTTTGGGGGTGTCCATTTCTCAACGGCGCAAAAGTACTTCTATCCTTGAAGCCCAAACTTGTCATTTCCAGCCCTTGTTCAAGACCAGTCAAAATCTACTTCTCCCTGGTGATAATCCAACAGTTTGGACACCAGAGACATTAGCGACAATGAGCACAACTGCTCATAATTCCACAAAAGAACACATTCAGGCTAACACTGTGTTGAACTTGACTCAAACCTTGAACGATTGCAGACCTGGACAAGCAATTTCAGAAGATGCTGCAAACACATTGACCCAAGAAGCATTATATTTAGTGGGCGTGCACTATCAATCTCAATTACCTGAACACTATGAAACACTATCCTATAATGCTCGAGGAACTGAGCTAAACTTGCTGCAAGCTCCTGAACTGAGAAATGTACAAGGTGGCCCTCTTCAAAATTCTGCTTTTGAATATCAAACTGGGCAGACGTTTTTGGCAAGACAAATTCAAAATTTGAGATTGGATTCTGTAATGAATCCATTATTGCCAGTGTCCGGCATATCAACCCCATTGAGCTCAGACGCCATACAGATGAATATTCATCCAGTCTTTGTTCCACATTCTGCACCTGCTATACTCTCTCACAATGGGGATGGTCAAACAAGTGTGTTTGAGTTCCATGTTCAAACTCCCAGTGTAACTGCAGGAGAAAGTACCTTATCTCAGTGTGTATATAGAAATTGTCACACAGATTTTAACCAGGAGGAGTCTACTCAAAGAACTTTGCAGCCTGTTCGCCTTCAGCCTGTAAAAGAGGAACAGAGTAACTATATGAGTTCTGAGTTCATGATGAGTAGAGGCAGTTCTGTTCTCCAGAGCTGGCTGGAAAGTAGCCCAGGGTATTCCAGTGACTCATCACAGTTAACTTCTTCCGATACTAGTGATTTTCTGTCGCCCCCTCCGAGTGGGACATCTGTATCATATGCCACAGATTTATCTTTTTCTGCTTCCCAAATGGCTCAGAAGATATTGCCCGATTCACAGGTCTTCATCCACTTCCCACAAAGAACTTCATCTGAACAGGCACTGTCTGCATTGTTTTCAACAAGATCATCTACATTCTATTCTCAGGTTACCAGTACAAAATGCTTCCAAATATTTTTTGGGGGTTTTAGTGTAATAATGGCACGATAGTTTAAGATTCCTTACATTCCTTTCTCCCTTCCAAAGATACTCTGGTACTGAAGGACAAATTGTTTCTCCAGGAATGTTTTTTCCTATTGGAACCATTCTAGTCCTATCTTTTTAGAAACATCCTCAGTGGGACTCTTATGTGTAGTGTGTATTAATTGTAAGCAAATCTTGGTTGTAGGGCTGGGTAATAGGCTATGGTAAAAAGTTATTACTTCATTGCATTAAAGTAAAAATCCTGTCTTTTTACTTATCTGAAGCTGAGTTTGGAAGCTCAGGTAAGTGAAATTTACAGCTTCTTTTCGACATCTGAAAATGAAAAATCTGGGGAGTTTGGATGTTTTGAGAGATCTTAGAAGCACTCAAATATCCTTGTTCATTTTTATAAAAAATTAATCCAGCATTTCCTTATTCAGATTGTATATTATGATTGCTTAATGTAAAATCAAGAAAAATGATGGTTCACATGTATGTTGTGCTTATACAGAACATCTAGTTATTTTGAACTTTGTAATATAAATGTGCTGTGAATCTTTAATATTTAGTTATATAAAATTCAGGTCAACAAACCATTGTAAAATTAATTAGGAGTAAGTCCTATGAAACTTTTAAAAAGCTTATTTTATAGAGAGAATTGTACTTACTGACTTTATGTTTTGAGGTTACAATCTTATACCAGCTTACATAGGACTAGGTTCGCTACAGGTGGTCCTTACAGGCATAATTGACCCTGAAATTATGATTGTACATTGTTGCGGTAGAAAGTTAAGGCATCATGTGACTGGACCACATTTTTTTGTGGTAGTCATTCAGCAAACGTTGTGGTCATTAAGCAGATCAGTTTTCTCCAATGGATGTTTCTTGTCAGAACCCCAAAATAAGCATCAGACACTGGCAAAAGTGCAGATTACAGTTATGCGACTGCAGGATGCTGCCAATGCCCCTAAATGGAAGTCAGTTGTCAAGTGACAAAACTGCAACCACGTGATTATTGGGGGTGGGGGATTGTTGCATTATAACTTCAAAAACAGGTTGTAAATAGCTTTTGGGGGATCCATCATAATTTTTAACAGTCATTAAGCAACCGGTCATAAGTCAAGGACTACCTATAAACAATATGTGTCTGGCCTATAAATAAATATGAGTTGGATTACATAAGGTATCACTCAGAATCTAAAATTGCATTACTTTGCACATATGATACTTTCATAGACTATCACATGTGCAAATTAATGCAATTTTAGATGCTGAGTGATCTAAACTCAGCATCTAAAGCAACTACTCAGCAACTGCTGAGTTTTCCATTTTCTAAGATTCTGCCTTCCTCCCCCAACTTAAACATTTCAGGAAATTTTACAACCAATCAATAATCGGCCCCGTTGAAGATATGCACAAGGAGTAATAATAGTGATACATGGGTGTCTGCACTATCTGCTAATCTTTCTCCTTGATTAAACTAAATTAGTTGCTGATCACTGTGGTCAAACTCTGAGAATGAGACATCAAAACACCACATAAATACATAAAACTTGCTTAATCAGAACATATCACAATAAAGTGTGCAAATTATACAATCTTCAGCTGTTTGAAAAATTATACATAAAACATAAAGTTAATAAACATGGATAATAACAATTTCTGCTCCCTCTGGCCTGCGAAAAAAACTTTCACATGAAACCGGTTCCTGGTGCCCAAAAGGTTGGGGGCCACTGCCTTATATCCCCTTCTGGCTATCCATTCTCTTGGGAAAGTGTGTTATGTCAAGTCCCTTTTTGATATGGACTACTATTTAAAACATATTAATGTTACCTAGTCTGGTAACAAAACATCCACAAACTCTGAGAATGAACCTCCATTCTCATCCTACACTCCAGCTGCAGATATTTGCCACGAACAAATTTTTTAAAAAGTTTATTTTCCCTGATTCATTCTTGATCTTAGCCAAAAAAAACCCCAAAAGTTCTGCTCTACGTTCACAATATTTAATTTCCTTCCATCCTTCACTAATAATCGCATCCTTCATCATAAATATCAAAACAGTCATGTTCGTTGATTCATTCTTTTTCCATATATGCATGCATGAATAGATATGCTTAACCACATATTTGAAACAATTCTTTTTTAAGCAGTGCAATATCTTTGGGTTTTCAAATTGTCCAGACACTTTTTCTGTACTCTTGTTCCCGTGTGTTCTTTCATTGCATCTAACAGGGTTATTTTTTATGCATTGAATTAATTCAGAATATTACACTATTTTTCTATAATTATCCCTGATTCCTGCATTATCATCTTTCACATTCATAACACATGCAGTTATCACCTGTATATGATTCCATATACCACTTGGATGATACCAATTCATGCATTTGATACACATTTCTGCCCTTTCATTCATATTTAAACTTACACCTTCCATTTCCTACATGCCCCAAAGGTGCTTTTTCAAAAGGCAACTAGACTTTATTTGTTTTCCTTGAAAAAGCACCTTTGAGACAACCATGACCTAGATAATATGGAATCTCCATAAATGTTTCCGCGTGCATTCAGCAATTCCGTATACAGTATCAGACTACTTTCTTTTTAATCGATCATACCCTTCCTATTTCTCTTGTTTCACACTCATGCAATCATTTGTTCTGTTTTCTTTATTTACTTATGCTTTTTACTATTTAATTCTCCACATTCCAAGCAGAAATTTTGCATATGCTATGGCAGTTGCCAGGCATTTAGCTTTGCTTCCATTGTATCTTTGACCAATTGTGATTTTTCAGCTAATGCTTTTTAATAAGATAGAGAACATGGAGACTAGATGACCAGCATTGGTTGCACTGTGCCTCATGCAACGTTATCTGCTTTTGGTAAGAATAGTACCAGTTTTTCCACATTATTGCAGCATGCCATAAGTAGACCAAAGGGCAGCTTTACCTCAAGCATTCTTATGCTTATCCTTGTAAGGTGGAATCTCTAATGCAGTATTTCTCAACCTTGGCAACTTGGAAGATGTGTCGATTCCAACTCCCAGAATTCCCCAGCCAGGATGGGAATGAAGTCCACATATCTTGAAACTGTCAAGGTTGAGAAATACTGTTCTAATTTAAGACTACCTTGCAAACTGCTATGTGGTTACAGCCTATATAAATACATGTAATATATTTGTATATTTAAGTTGCACACACAAACTTGTACCTTGGCTCCAAAACAGCTGTCCCTATCTAAACACTTTGTACCATTGATTGCTATTTCTTGTGATTCTAATAAGGTCTGTGATGGGAGGAAGGGTTAAAACTCCAAGTTTTAAGAATCTTGGAAAATGAAATGAAAATATAAACAGTTAATCAACTTGTACACTGAATATTTCAAGATGGTTACATAATTATCAGGGCATATATCGCAAGACATTTCAAGAAATAGTATTTTTTCCCCTCAGGACGACTCCAGAACTGTGTTTCCTATTTCCCTCTTACCATGAAGCTTTGAACACTGTATGCTTGTTTAATAAGAAATTCTTATCTTATCCTATATTTTTAGATTAACTAAAAAATATCCACTTCTTTTGTATTGTTCTCCAACCCTTTTCTCTCTTGCCACTTTTGTATTGCAAACCTAAATTCTGTTTTTTACTTCCTTGAAAACATTTGTTTTTCATTATATATTGAGATACAGTCCAATACATAATACACATTTCATTATATTGAAATGATTGCAAAAGGTGATCATTGCCATTCCAGTTTTACATCCATTCATAACTGTGTTGTTTTGATTTTGCTTGCTTACTCATTCAAAATTTGAAATTACTAACCATTGGCTTTGGGCACTTTTTCTAAAAAAAACAGCAGATTCTTATAGCATTTTTGAGAAATTTTAATAAGGTTCTTGGATTTGTTTGGATTTGACTAGAAAATAACATTATTTCACCTAAGTACAGTTCAGCATTTTGTTTTCTTGAGTGATAGATTAGGTTGATATAAATCTTTGAAAAACTGAAGGAAATTTAAACTTTTAAATTAGTAGCATTTTTCCTGTAGAAATTGTGTGTATCTATTTCTAACACAAGCTCTTTTGGGGTGGTTGTTTTTTTATTAACACCCCCATACAGACACACACACTCACAAACATATATTGTATTCTTATAATACTAGTAACTGAGTTTGATTACTAGAAAAATGCAACTGCTTTTTAAGTGTTGCAGATGGGTACGCTGTGAACTCCCTTTTAGACAATTGGGTTTACTGCACAGTCTCAATTGATTAAAATAAAATGCTTTTCCATTTCAGGGCAATTATTACTTTAGGTCATTATTGTTTCATTGTTCCCAATACAGAAATTGATGAATAGTCTGATTCTGATTCTCTTTCCCTTCTATGCAGATGCAAGGGCAGCCATCCTCAAATGAATCATCAGTGAGCACATCATCACAACTTTTGCAGCAAAATCAACTGGTAATAATAAATGATTTTTCGCTGTATCATTTTGTAGATTGAGTGACATCCTTCAAAGTATTTTCATAGCATTTTTGGTGTTTTTCCTCTGGATTGATGCTTGAGATTCAAAAAATTTATATATGTATGGAAATACTATAAATTTAGCAACGTCTGATGTAACAACCAGACAGTCTAGGTTTTACACATTTTTCTGCTACTGATGCAGACATATTTTCCATTTAACTCCACTATTGCTTGAGTCTTCTCATTTTCCTTAGGCATAGAAGCCAACATGGTGAGTTGGACCAATCATGCTTTCTCATCATTTTCACTACTAATTAGCATGAGGTTTTGTTAGGAATATAAGTCACTTAACAGGTATTTGGGTTAGAAACCAGGATAAACATTTTAAAACTGTATCTTTAAGAAAATGCAAAACTGTAATTAGGTGTGGTTTCTCAAACGGCCATAAGATGGAGCCAGAAACCTGGTTTGTCTTAGTCTGAGTCTCAGAAGAAAGTGTGAGTAAGTTTCTGTTTCCTTCTGTTGGAAAGTATTGCTGTTGCTCCCTTTTTCCTAATTGACTGATATTACTGGATTTTATGTAAGTCTGATACTGAACTGTTTATGATACTGGAATTTGATATTTGGATTATCCCTGGATTGAAAAACTGACTGATTTACCTGTGAATGATTTTTGGACTGCTTATCTTGAACTTTGCTATACCTTTCTGGAAGTAAAAACCTACATTTACAGAACAGTATATCTGTGTATTGTGTGTGTATTATTCAAACACTATTCTCAAATACGTCTCCCTGTATGCGCTCATTCTCCTAACAGGGAATTACCTCAACAGGTTTGCAAATAAAACCCCTCGTTGCATCATGCATTGATAGTTTTGCTGCAAGAGCTAGCAAGCAAAAACAACTGTATTCTGGACAAGCATTAAGAAGAACAATTGATTTCAGCTAAATCAAAAGCTGGTAAAACCTGCTCTTAAATTGAAAATGGAGAACCTTTTCCTCCATATCTATTTGGCTATGAATATAAGTGTCTGAATAAAATTGGTTGGTTAAGTAAACAAATTGTATTGCTATCCAACTTATACACAGTATTTTAGAATACTGTTGCCTATAAAAGTTGATTTACAATTCTAAATATACCCAATGTTGAAGGGGCTGGCTTGGACTGATTGTGGTTGTAGCCCAACAGTATTTGAAAACTACAACTTGCTCATTTTATTTTAGTGTCAGTATGATTCTTGTTCATAGAACCCATGCTTGCAGAAGGCACACCTATTCCAAACTGAGTATTTTTTTTTGAATGAAATATTTCTGAGTTCATTCTTTTTCCCCCCATTTCTTCATTTCAGACTACCCAACAGCCAACCACCTCTCAGCAGTCTGGGCAATACCAAGTTCCACAGCCATCAGCTTCCACTGGAGCTGCTCCGTTACAACCAGTAACACAACAAGCACAAGTAATGCCTATGCCTCAGGTACCTGCTGGGACACAGGTATAGTACAACTTGATATTTCTAAGCCACCCTCTAGGCCAGGGGTCTCCAACCTTGGCCACTTTAAGACTGCAGGACTTTAACTCCCAGAATTCCCCAGCCAGCTTTGCTTTGCTGGCTGGGGAATTCTGGGAGTTGAAGTCCTCCAGGCTTAAAGTGGCCAAGGTTGGAGACCCCTGCTCTAAGCTATCTAAAGTTTAGATTTTTACTTTCATGTGGATAAAAAACAACAACAGACTAGCAGGATATATATTGTGTGGAAAAATATAATTAAGATGTGTTAATTATGAAGTCAATGAAAGGGAAAGACTTGCCTGCATGAGTTTGGACATGATCTAAAATTATGTAATGGGCTGGTTTTTGAAAAAAGTAGAGTGCCGTTGGTATGTATGATTTTGAGAGTATTACCAATAGCCCAATAATCTAATACTGAACATTCTTTAAAAATGCTCTTTCCTATATACCTTTCTTCTTTAATATTGGCTAAGAAACCTTCCTGCTAGTTTTACCAAATATATTTTTATGCTCTCTTACGAAATAAAATGTTACATTTTTTCTTTCTTGGACTAATGCAGGAAGAACATGCTTCCTGCAACCCTGCTTCTTAAAACCCTATTTCTATTTTTCTTTACCTCCCCAGCTTCCTGTTTCCCAAACAGTGCCGATCATCCAGGGTGAATCACAGTTACCTATGGGAGCACCTTCCCTTGCTCAGTCTTCAGCTGCCCCAGTCATGTCTCATTTCCTCCCAGTGGGACAGCCCATACAACCACCACTTCTTCCACAGTTCTCAGCTTCTCAGATGCCCATGCCAGCACCTCATGTGTCTGTGGCTCAGCCTTGCTTCCCATCTCTATCCATTTCTATGGCAGCTGGCATTAACCAGCCATTGCTAACTCTGGCTACATCTGCTGCAGCAACTGCTATTCCTGTGGGATCAACTGTTGTCCCTAGCCAGCTTCCAACTCTCTTGCAGCCTGTGGCTCAGCTGTCCAGCCAGGTGCTCCCACAGCTTCTTCAGCCAGGTGTTCAATCCATGGGATTGCCTTCTACTCTGGGACAAACTGCTGAAGTTCCACTTCCAGCTACAGATGCTTTGTACCAGGTATTTTGAGAGTCAAACAAAAGTCCCGCTCTGTAATCTCATTGGTTTCCCAATGTTTTAATTCCCATGAAAAATTTTGAGTATAGGAGCTCTGCTTTATATGGAAGAATAAATAGGAAAAGACAGCTTATCAGCGTACATGGGAATCTTCTGATTTAAAGCTAAAAACTGGACCCTTTGTTTTAAAAAAAGCAGTGATGGCTTTATTTTAAAAAGTAGCATCTATTAGTTAATAGTGCAAAGGTGGTTACTAATGTCTAAAAAAGTTAAAATTACTATTTAAATTCCATGTATTATCACATGCTTAAATATAAGAAGGGAAGTATAATAATTCAGATGCTTCCTTAGAATTGCTTGAAGAAAGTGACAAGTTACTAAGATATATTTTTTAAAAATTTGGCTATTCAGTTTTCACCTCCTAAACTGGAAGGTATGCTCTACTGGGAGTACAAACAAGATACTTTTGTTTGGTTGGTTTTTTTATTCTGTGATGTTCTCTGTTACTTTTTACATTGTGAAAATATGCTCAGCATATTCTCTCCAATTTTAGAATATGAAAATACTGTTTGCTTTATATTTTGCCAAACACACCTCTAGAATTAAAAAAAACACTGGGAGAGGGATCAGATGAAATATAGAAGTTTTTGTTTTTAACTTTACCATGAGTAGCATAGTTTACCTTGAAGTTGAAGTGTTTGCAGCTGAAGCTCTTCTTTCAAAGAGGAGTAGTTGCTTGCTAGAGATATAGACTGCATGATGGCTTGGAAGGTAAAGTTGTCCCGAAGGCTATATGCTATGGAGCTTCTGAAATAAGACTTAAGTCTAAATTGGTGGTTGGGCAAAAAACACACTTTTAACAACCTGGCTTGCAATTTCTCCTTTCTTGTCTATTTCATACTGTTTCATACCAATCACACTAAATTAAACTAACATGGCTTCCTCATTTGTCACAGGGCTTCCCACCTCAGCTACCAGCACAGTATATTGGAGACTCAAATATTGCTTCCTCTTCTGTGGCTTCTGCTTGCCTTCCTTCTGCAGTATTGTCCCCTCCTTTACCCACAGAAGCATTGGCTCAGCCAAACTATCTTGCTGCAGTAGGGCATCCTTACATGGAGCAGAATGTTTTAGTTTCTTTGGGCAGTCTAGGAGGACAGGTTCAAGTGCCCCAGTCTGCTTCCACCCAGCAGACAGCATTAGAGGTAAATGGATGAACTGCATGTTGTTGGGAATGTGCTTTAGAAATGAAATTTCAAAGCATCAGTTATAGATCTGGTCCCGTTTTCAGGTTCCAGCTAATATTGTATGTTAACTTTCAAATGAATTTCTCTTACAGCAGAATGTGATGCCAATGTGGAAACCTTGTTGCCCCTGGCTGTGCTGTTGGGAAGTGAGTGGGCCTCCCAGATGCAAATTACTTTCTAGTACTTCTCTCCTGGCTAGTAATGCCCTTTAAATAAGATACAGATTCTCAGTAGTACCTGGAAAGAAAAAAACTTTCCTCAGAACTCTTCTCTGCAGCCCTGTTATTAATGGAAGAGATTTGAATTAGCCCTGCATTCTTCATTGGCTTTTCTTTTGCACATTCTGCTAAGATTTCTGGTTGCATGGCAAGCTTTGATGTCACATTAATCTCATGGTTGACTTCTTGAATTTGCACGAGAAACCCTCTGAAAGTTAACAGTTTGAATTCACTTAGATGCTTTAGAAAGCTTTTCAAAAGCTTCTAGTTGCATAGATGATTGGACTATGGTATCAGATTAAAAGAAATCATTTAAGAAGGTAATTGAATGCTCATTTTTCTCATTGCAGGGTACAACTCCCGGAATCACGCAGATTGCACCCCCAGAGCCTCAGCCTTCAATACAGCAGCAACCTTCACAATCAACTCCATTAGTTTCTTCAATAGACAGGTAAATAATAAGCTACTGCTTTTGAAAGACAGTTGTGATAGCAAAGAATCTGATTTTCTTAATGCTCAGGTTTGACAGTGTTTTTAGTAATTTTGCATGTAAGCTAAAACTGTGTTTTTCAATTTGGAATAAATTTTCTGAGATATTTAGAGCATGCAAGAACCCAATATATTCAGCATAATCACCTAATAATAACTTTCCTGTTACTCTTGAAGCAGATGAAGCTTTCTTAAAGTAGATGATATCATACAGTAGAAAACTGCATAGTATTTATAATTTATTAGGCTGTTGTGGATAATTCATTTTTGGTGCATGCTTGTTCTTTAAACAAAACTCCCACCTCCTGGGTTTTCGTCCTAGTCCTGGAACAAAACATTCTGATTTTGTTCTAAATGTAAAATAAAATTAGGCTGTTCCAGTCTGTTCTAAGTTGTCCTTATTGGTTTGTTAATTTCTGAGTCATGGTTAGCTTCAGGGTTTGTTTTTTTCCCCTTTTTAAATATGCTTCTAAGTTGACATTGAAGGTAGTTCTGTCCCTAATGCTCTTGGCTAGGACTGATGAAGCAAGGAAGAAAGATGGTTGGAGAAAATGGCAGCTGTAAAAATCATATGTTCAGGCTCAGAGGAACCTGTGTTAATAATAATGTTGAGGTTTCAAATTCTAAGTTATTCAAAATAGCTTCTTTATTGAATGAAGGCAAATATACATTTCTCAGGATTTCTCATTATTATTTTTGGTTAAATATTCAGAACATTTTCTGTTTTATTCAGTATGAAATACAAAAATCTCAAGGGACTCTCTCCTTCCACCCCCAAAAGTATGAATACTGTAGTTATATATATGACCATAAAAATTTTCAATTGTTTGGTTATTTGCCTTGCTGAGAAAGAATATCCCCACCATAACTATCTAAAACAAAGAAAATAAGACCTACAAAACCAATTTCATTTGTGAAATGGAAAACATTGCTAATATAATTTTTTTTTTTTTTGTTTTAGTGCTCATTCAGATGTTGCTTCAGGCTTAAGTGATTGCAATGAAAGTGTTTCAGCATCTAGTGGTAGACACGAAGGGAGGACTACAAAGCGGCATTATCGTAAATCAGTACGCAGCCGTTCTCGACATGAGAAATCTACACGTCCCAAACTGAGAATTCTTAATGTGAGTTACCTGTTTGTGTAATACATATTGTATTGATTAAAATATAGTACTAAGTAGTTTGGGATTATTCTGTCAAAGAAGCTAGTTCCTACCAAGATAGAAATCAAAAGCTCACTTTTTCAAGGGGGTAGGAGAGGGTGAGATTTAGAGATATCCTATTGATATATTTTATGACTTATTGTAAAATTTACAAATATATACAATTGCAGTGTTACTATCAATATAAAAGAATTAGTGAAAATAATTATTTGTTACTATGTAGGCAGATTTTCCCTTAATTGTTGCCCAATTAATGTGTGCATGAAATGCTACTTTGTCTTGGCTCTTAAGCCTAAATCTCCTGTAGGCTTCTTGTTTTGTTAGAGCAGGGGTGTCAAACTCAGTTTCATTGAGGACCACATCAGGGTTGTGTTTGACTTCTGGAGGAGGAGGGCTGGTGGTATGTGTGGTCAAGGTGGGCATGGCCAGATCAACGTCATTCATGTTGGCGGTGCCTGTGGTGGCCTGACTGCTCTGTCAGTGAAAACGGGCTCCCGAGTTCTGTTTTTGGCTGCAACAGCCTCCTGCAATTCTTTGCCAGCAAAAACTGAGCTTGTGGGGGCGGCTCCACAGGCCAGTCCTTTGCTCTTTCCAGGGCAGCCCTGCGGGCCAGATTTAACACCCTGCGGGCCAGATCCAGCCCTTGGGCCTTGAGTTTGACACCCCTGTGTTAGAATGTTCATTTTCTTTTTCTTAACACACTTTATAGACTGGTGGCTCTGCTTCTCTCCTACACATTACTTTCTGAACTAGAAAGAGGAATTTTGTCCCATTTAGACGACTACTGAACACCATTGGTTCATAAATACTGCACTAGATAACTGAGCTCAGCATATCTGTAGTTGATCTTCTGTATTCAATTTGCATTTTAAAAACCATTCTGTTTTTCCAGGTTTCAAATAAAGGTGATCGGGTTGTGGAATGTCAGCTAGAAACACACAACAGAAAAATGGTTACGTTCAAATTTGACTTGGATGGTGACAATCCAGAGGAAATCGCTTCTATAATGGTAAAATAGTTCATATGAGGACTTAGTTCACTGTTAGCAGCATTAGTTTTAGTAAACTTCCCTATCAGATTACTGTCTCCAAAATTTTAATTTTGGTACATTTCCTCCTAAAATCTCTACTTCTGAGACAATTGAAGTTTTTACCTTCTGCTGAACATTCAGCTTCTCTGTATTAAAATGGTTAAATCAAAATTTGGATTGCAGGGATTATTGCCTTCTCCCCCTAAATTATCATTTATTTGGCAAACAGCTGCTTTAACAGCTTCTGTTTGAAATTCTGAAATCAGATGTTACTAAGTAGTTTTAGTTTGGTGACAGGTTCCCCCCCCCCCATTACGAGTATATGTTTGCAAAAAGGTATAGCATCATTTATAATAAACGTTTAATGTGTTTGTATTGCTTTTCCTTTTTTAAAACTTGTTAATCCTTAAAGGAGAAGAAATTAAAATAGTGATTTATAGTAAGCAATGAAAAGTGACAATTGAGAATCTCTATGCCAAATATAGACGTATCTGGCTCTAGGGCTGCCACTGAGCTGCAGACATCCACATGTTCACAAATGGATGGCAAAGTGATAAAAAACTGTTGCCAACTCAATATAGTTGTTGTCTGGGTATTTACTGTCCAGAATTACAGTTCTGTTAATATTCACTTCAGCTCACATTTGTCCATTTGAAAATCACTTGCCATTTTTTTGGCTAGAAGATAAATGAAGAAAGTGTGTTTCCAAGAATGTTGTGTAGTTCACCTTTTATAGGTTTTCAAGGAGAGTGTTGCTGTTTGCTCCAGAAGATCACCCTGTAGCAATTCTATAATTACTGTAATTCCAATTTTATATGCAGGTGCAAAATGAATTCATATTAGCAATAGAGAGAGATTCATTTGTTGAGCAGGTTCGAGATATTATAGAAAAGGCAGATGAAATGCTCAATGAAGATCCCAGTATGGAGGCAGAAGGTGATCAAAGTATGGATGGTATGCAGAAGCAGGTATGGGTCTAGCATTTATCTTTAAAAAATTCCTATTCTTTTTGTTTTTGCAAAGCAATCTTAGCAAAAGATATTTATAATCTGAAATTGAACCATCATATGAATAATTGTGGGTCTTTTTTTTTCTCTCTCAGCAGTATTGTCCATTTTTTATATCCCTTTATTGTAGGTTTTATTTCCTTCCTTTCCTTAAGGTCTTTTGCTTAGTTTCCAGAGATAGGTATGTGGGCATAAGTATGCTCAGTGGCAAGTCGCCTGTAGTTTAGAAGTATGTAGACTTCAACTTTCAGAATTTCCAGCTAGGATGCAGTCCGTACATTTTAAATTTCTGAAGGGTGACACAGAAAGGGGAAATTATGAGGAAGAAAAAAGGACTACAAATTTAGTGTATCTTAAGGTTAAATAATGTGTCTTAAAGTGCCCATCTGTGAGCAATTAAGGAAAAAGAGAAATGTAATGGAACCTACCAGTCTTTTAGAAAAGATGATTGAATGTCCCTCCCTCCATCTCATTTTCTATTGTTCCAACTTACTGAATGGCCATTTCATTTTATTTAATGTCCATGTTACAAACTGAAAAGGCAAATTAAGTGCCACGGGAGAAGGCCAGTGAGGAAACTAAAATAGCTTTGAAATATGAAGCATTTGAGAAATGTTTTTCTTATGTCAAACTTTCAATGATTAGATGATTTTAGTATTTATTAAAATCAATAATTTTTACCTGCACTTGAGTTGTCCAGAACAGCAAGCTGGGCATTATATAGATTTAATAAATACAGTTTTGTATTTAAACTTAAAGATACAGTTTTGTAGATTTGACAACACTTAAAAGCAAGACACCAAAATATCAAATTTAAAATTTACAATTGAACTTAAACATATTTCAGTGAGCAGAGTTTCTGTTCTGAAGTAATGTATCTTATGAGTAGCTGGAAAATGGAAAGTCCTTTTAGTGGACAATTGGTTGGATTGTAAGTTTTAGTTCTTCTTTAGGAATGAAGGCCAGCTGTCTTTGGGCCAGTCACTTTCTTTCAGCCCAACCCCCACACAGGCTGTTGTTCTAGGGAAAATTGGAGATAGGAGCGTTATGTGTACCATCTTGAATTAAATAGAGAAAGGTGAGATAGAAATAAAACACACACACACACACTTTAGCCTAATTGTTATGGCTATAATTCTGAGATTTTTCTTTGTTACAGAAATTGGATGGAGACTTCAAGCAACCAGATCCTGTTTCTTCCATGCCACAAAAAATAGGCAAATATCATTAAATTCTACTATGATTTGGCATTGGTGATTTTGATTTCAACCACCTATTGGTAAAGTTTCAACCACCTATTTCATAGTCTTTTCTTATTGCCTGCTCATTCAGCTGCCGTTTGAGGTTGCAACAAATGGTACTTACAACCAGTCCTCAAAGTTCCAGCTGTTCCAGCAGTTGGTCATGATTTGTGATCTTCCCTGCCAGCTTCCCACAATCAAAACCAATGGGAAGCTGGCAGGGAATTTTGCTCCGGTAAAGCTTCCCTGGCCTCCTTGTGTTCACAGGCATCACAACCTGTTTTCCCCTGACTCCCAAGTTGGTACATGAACTGCATCAGCCCCCCGCCCACCAGTGATACTTCCTCATAGCAGCCCTATTCTTCTTACTTAGCACTCCCATTACCTCCTGCTTAATGACCCCACGTGTCATGGGGTTACAGTGATGATTAGGACTGCCAAGATTGTCATCACTTAGTGGTGCTCTCACAGGATGTCATGTTTTATGATTGCATCGCTTAGCAGCAACAATGCTAGTCCCAATTTGTCATCACATATGAGGACTACATGTAGTAGAATGTATGAACTTTACATTGAATTAGAAATTGGATTGCATGTAATTGCACAACCATAAACAGTCTTTTTCTTATTATTTTAGGTGTACCTCCTAATTCATTTACTCAGGTAGTCCACTCTGCTGGAAGAAGATTTATTGTCAGTCCTGTACCAGAAAGTAGACTGCGAGAACAGAAATTTTTCACTTCCATTCCATCAGAATATGAGCTTTTCGATTCAGGTAAGTTAAATAGTATTCCTGCACAAAATATTTGTTCGTATTGCTTTCAGGCATAGGCTTGGTTTAATTGGGTTTGTTTTAATCAAAAATGGTGTAAATTTCCCTGACCTAAACATCCATCTTTCACCAGATATCTAGAGTTTGAAAGCATCTTCAAAGATTCTCTTTGCATGATGTGACGTGCCATTTTTATCTATATTGGGTTTTAATCTTTCTTGTCTAAAGCTAGGCCAAACAATTGTATTTATATGTTCAGGATATCACATGACATTTTAAAATTAAAAAACAAAATGAGATCATAGGAAAGAATTAAAATATTGATTATCTCATGAGTTTTCAGCTGTTTTCCAACTTTTAAAAACATGGGCCAACTGGTAATAGTATTTAATGGTTTTGTTAGTGTCATATGCTCTTGCTTTAGGCTATATTTGCTTTCTATGTCTGTACACAAACACACATACACTATATTGATTTTAGAATTTGATTAATTTATATTGTAAGCTATTGTACTTGTTTGTTAGGAAGATGGTACAGGTGGTCCTTGTTTAGCGACCGTTTGAATTTATGAATGGTCTTCAGAAGTCCCTCTGTGGCAGCAACCCCATGGTCATGTGATCATACTCTGGAAGGTCAGCAACCGACCTGGATTTTCAGCCATTGTAGTGTCTATGTCACATGATCATCATTTTTGACCTTTCCTGCTGGCTTCTCACAAGCAGAATCAATGGCTTCTCACAAGCAGAATCAAACCTAGCTGAAAGTTGTGGTCTTCTCGAGTCCTCGCTTAATGATATGCTATAATTCACTGAACAATGGTAATGGGACTGCAGGGACTGCTGTCACTAAGAAGCAGGGTCACACATTGTGCTTGATGACCTCATTGCTCAGTAACAGAAATTCTGATTCCAAATACCGTTGTTAAATAAGGACTACCAGTAGAAGTGCAAACAACATTAGCATTTAGCATTCCATTATTACCCTTCAGTAAATTTTCCTGAATAGGTCAACTGTGTCTTTTTCTTTCAGTTGCTTCCACATCTCATGGTCCTGGGATGAATCTCTCGCATTCTGCATCATCACTCAGTCTGCAGCAAGCTTTCTCAGATCTCAAGCATATGCAGCACACTGAAGGACCTAGCACAGCTCCCCCAGTTTTTAACCAAGCTGTGCCTCCTTTTCCTACTGTAGCTTCAGGTGCCAATGTGCTGCCATCTACAACTGTAACTGCTTCTTCTGCATCCCTTCCTCCCTCCACTAGTATTTCTTTATCAGCAACTCAGTCCACAGAAATGGGGCTTCCAGCGAGTGAAGAATTGTCAGTCCCAAGCTCTCCACCACTAGTGTTGCCTGGGTCACAGTTAAACAGTGGAGTAGCTTTGAGTGTCAGCGCACCTTCATTTTCATCAACAACTGTAGTCCAGGCAGCTTCTGCTACTGGAGAAATTGTTACTAGTATTAGTACGCCTGCTTCTCTGACGTTGCCACAAGCTGCAACAACAGGGCCTAGTGTTACAGTATCAGGTGTTATGGCACCATCAGTGCCATCCCAGCAAGTTGGTAGTGCTGTTTCAACATCTCAAACAGTTCCTGTATCTATGGCCCAGAGCATTGTTTCACAGTCTTCTCAGTTGAATACTAGCATTTCTGTTCCCAGCCTAGCAAAAATGGTAGTGGTTAGTGTGTTGCAGCCAAGATCAGAAAGTGAACAGGCATCAGAAAATCCACAGTTGTGCCATACAGGTGAAGTACCTGTGCATGTTTCTGTACCAATACTCTCTACAGGAGCCTCAGGTACATCTCGCAGCAGCTCCCAACAATCTGTGGTACAGCCATTACCCGTCCCACCTATAGTTACCTCATCTAGCTTTGCAACATCATTGGGTGCAGCCTCTACCCCAGTATTACCCCAGGTCCCTTTGCCTGGTGCTCTACCACTGGCACAGCCAGTAGCTAATATACCTGTTGTCCAGCAGACTTTAATACACAATCAGCCTCAACCAGCCCCATTACCCAATCAACCCCATACTCATTGTCTAGAAGGGGATATTGACACCCAGCCCAAAGCACCTGGCATAGATGACATAAAAACCCTGGAAGAAAAACTACGATCCCTCTTCAGTGAACATGGTGGAATTGGAACAGCTCACCCCTCTGTGTCCCTGGAAACATCATTAACAATGGAGGCCACAGCCATTCCCGGCTTACCAAGTACTACTGTTGCACCCACAAAGCCTGTGGTATCCATTACAAGTACCAGTATGCCACCTGCAAGTTTGGTGCTTGGTCCAACAGGTCTTCCTATCATGACACCAGTTGCCACTCCAGGACAAGCAGGCACCCCAATTAGTTCTGTCTCAGTGACGTGCTGTCCTGCCACAGCAACAACTAAACCTGGGACGCCTCCTTCCAAACCACCTCTTAGCCGGGCATCGGTAAGGAATCCAGTATTTTTATCAAAACATTTTAAATCATGTCAAATAAAAAGCCTGCTAAATATTTATCTATCTTTTTGTTCAACCTTTATAAGTTTTTTAACATCAGTTCATCCATTTTAGTTCTTTGCTAAATATTATAAATATTAGTGCTTCCTGTATGTCTACTTAGAAAAGCAAAGCAGAAGAGGAATAATAGATATAAAAAGTTATGAGTGAGGTGAAAGGAGGTGGATAGAGATTTTTTTTACCTATTTTTAATAAAATTTTGGTTCACTCAATGGAATGGTAGGGAATTTGATTGGGTAAAAGGTATTTTACACCACCACCAATAATTAAATTATATAAATTACCACAAAATACTGTGATAACTACCAACTTGGATGGCTTTAAACCTGATAAATTTATGGAGAGATAAGACTATGGTGACTGAATATCATCATAGCAATGTAATTTGTAAAGTCATATATCTGCCTCTTCAACTAATCCAGTCTAATGGTTAAGGCACCAGGTTACAAACTAGGAGACTATGAGTTTTAATCCTGTCTTAGACATGAAAGCCAATTGGATGACTTTGGACCAGTTACTCTCCCTCAGCCCATCTCACAAGGTTATTATTGTGGGGAAAATAGGAGGTGGAAGGTGTATTAAGTAGGTTTACCACCTTGAGTTATTTATGAAAATAATAAAGGTGGGATAAAAATAAATAAAATCTATGTCCTTCCTCCATGTTCAGTGACTGTCCAAAATTATGATGGTGCTGAACAAGTGGTAGTTGTGACTAGTTCTCATATTTACAGCCATTGCAGTGTCCCACAGACATGTGATCAAAGTTTGTGACTTTTCGTGACTTCTGACAAGTGAAGTCAATGGATAACTGGAAGGAAGTTGTGTAAGTTGGGGTTAGTTGAGGTCCTTGCTATGTGACCTACAGAGTTCTCTCCTAATGATGCCAGGACAGCCATTGCTAACCAATCCGTTCTCTGTACTATAGCTATAATTCTTTGAGTTATCATATGTACATTCATGTGACCCTTTCCCTGCTGAATGTGCTTACTAATGGCACATTTATTTATAATGGCATGGAACTGAGTAATTACCAGGAAATTGAATGTAACAGGATGGAGTCTATGTCAGGCTTCAGTAACCACGGAAGACATGTTAACATTTTTCTGAGCAATTTTTTTCATTGCTGCTTACCTATAGACAGAAATATTGCCAGACTGATGTATTCCCTTCCTCCTGGGAATCTGGACAACATTTCATCACAGTCTATTTTTGAAGGGTAGTTTTCTGCCAATGAAAACTCAGCCAAAGTATGTTTCAGAATATTGGTTTGTGTAGGAACATCCCCCTACATGTGAATCCCTAGATCACCACTTTAAGATCTGCAAACACAGCTGAGTAATTCTGTCTTCATTGAAATATTAAGTGGGAGAGATTATAAACTACATTTCTTTGCCAAATTAAAAAGAACATTCATGCTGTTGAACACAGGGAAAATGAACAGGATGCAGGAGTTTGGAAAAACTTGGATGGAGATTTGAATTTATTTTTAAGTTTCTTGAAGAAAACAAAGGAAGATCAAATTAACTCATTCTTTTTTACAAGGTTCCTTCATGATAACCTTTGTGTTTTCTTATGTAGAGTTAAACATTCCCCCAAACTATCATATATAAAGATATATTGTAACAACTTCTAATGTTCTTTCTAAAAAAAAATGAGGTATAATGAGGTATAATTCCAGACTAAGTTTTATACAGCTACCTATTTTGATGGAGGAGTTGGAGGGAGATGTTCAAATCTCTTCATTCCATTTTTCAGACTCATTGCTATGGTATTATGTATAACGGAACCATCCAGAACTTTTTTGTTAGGCTGATATTTGGGTGCATCTGTTTTAACAAATGTTGGTAACATCACTTTTCCCATCTTGAATTTGCATGCTCCAGTATCTTTTAATAAAACAACCAGTTTTATAGTTTCCTTCAACATATTTGTTAATGTTCTCCTTCATTTGCATGGTAGCTAGGCCAATCTTATGAACAGTTCAAATAATTGTAACCTTCAGCTGTAACCTGACTCTAGCTAATCTTGCTTTGAATGTATTTGTTTTTGAATTAAGCATATGAACAACTACTTATCCAAAGAGGTCTGTCTAAACAATACATGTTCAAACCCCATGGAAGATATAGATGGGATTTAAAATAATAACTATTCCCTCAGTGCTTCTTGTCAAAATACTAGTGGTGTGCATGAACAATTTTGGTTTGGAGTTCATTTTGTCACATGGAAAATTTGTCCAAATTAGCTTGGGTTAGAGTTTACCTAAGGTCTCTCTAATGAGATTTTTGCCTTTCATTGATGAGCTGGTGATAGCTACAAATGAATATGGCTTGTTTATTTTTTTAACGGGATGGTAAAGTTCCAAGCAAAATAAATGCCTTTAAAGTGATAGAAATTGCTCAGTTTTAGACAAAAAGTTAGACTTTTTTAAGGGAAGTGCCAATAACTGATATTTGTACAGAAATAACCTATGTTTTCATGAAATATATTCTGCCCAATATGTTTCAGATTATCATCCCCCCCAAAAGGAATGCACATTCCACTTATGAAGATCAAAGCTTGGGGTCTGAAAATGGTTACTTTCTTTGTTGAAGTTTTACTTTTTGTGTATTACTGATACAAAGAATTTCAGCAATTAATCATAACTGAAGTTAATGATGTTCTTTTGACTATTGAAGGCTCTAGGATGAAATACTTTGGTTTCATGTGAAGTTTAATTTGTTTTGCTTCTGTCACTGAACTTTAATTTCATGTCTATCCATAGGCACTACCAGTAGGTCCTGAACTCCCAACTGGTGCTCCACCCAGTGAGCAGCTGCCACCCTTTCCAGGACCTACACTAACTCAGGTGCTCTATGGCTATCTGCTTCTCCTGTTTTTTTTCTTTCAGTTAGCATGCTTCAATTAAACTCTATTGCATGATAGTTCTTCCTACACCCTCTTTTAACTGGGCAACTTTTTCTTGCATAATCTCACTTAATAATAGAGAGGCTTCTTATTTAAAGGTATTTTTATTTTCAGTCCCTCTCCCAATACAAAATAGCTGTTGAACTTTTCTGTTAATGGGTTTAAATATATTAAGCTTCCTTGATATTATTAGTGCATATTTCCTTTTAAATGTGTTCTGAACTTTGATGTGTGATTAGTTTGTGAGATGTATTTTCCCCTTTTAAAAAAAAGGTACATCCAGTGAATAAAGTCCTGGTGCTTCATGTTCAGATGGTAATGGGGACTGCTTCAGGGGATTGAGAGATGTAAATACCGTGTGCCTGTTTTTGATAAATAGCCAGCTAGAAATCTTTGGGGCACTTATAAGCAATGTTTTAATAAGAAATATTATCTTCAAAGCCTGCTGATCAGTGCATAATGGTATGAGCCTTTTGAGTTCTATGGATCTTGATTATAGGAATTGGAGAGATCATAAATGAATCCACACAAATATCCTGATGGGATACAGAAGTGGTTTATCATTGCTTTGTTATTCTTTTGGGTTTTCCTGTGTAGTGTACAGTTCTTGTCTCCCATCCAAGTACTAACCAGCCCTAACCCAACTTAGATTTGGAATCCCAGTCAAGGTTGAACATGTACTTTCATCTGAAAACTGTTGTTAGATATTGTATCTACATACAACTAATGCTGGAGAGGACTATGTGGACATATCATTTTAGAGTTAGCAAGATTAAGATGTTGGGCAAGAACTAGAGAGGGTTAAAGTTCACATTCAATAATAGAGACCAGCTGAGTCACTTTGGGCCAGTCACACACTCAGAGCAATCTACCACATGTGGTTGCTGCTGCACTGACAGATATAAGGACAATCCCTATGGAAGTGGCTTCGGCTTTTACAAGAAAGGTAGGAGATCTTCCTCCCTCCCTCCCTCCTCTCTCTCACACACATACACCCAAAACACATAGAGAGATAAATATAAAAAGCAATGTTATATTGCATTTAAGATACTTTAAAAAAAAATCTGGCATATAGCCTCTTGAATTGAAAATACTGTTGTGATTGAGATGTGCAATATTTGTTAAGTTAATTTTTATGCGTCAGCTGCTCCTTGCTAAACCAGATATAGGTAATAATGGTTAAACCAAATCTTAAATCTATGCTGGCTTTCTGAGAATCTGTATTATGTAGTCCTGCTTGGGACTATTTCAACAAATAAGCTGCTAAACTCTGAATTGTACAGTTTGTTATATTTTATATAGTGTATTTACCTAGTGTCTTTTTTAATATTTTCAATACTAGTTCTTCATAACACAGTCCTAGAAGGATTACAGAAAATACAATTGGATAAGTTGGAAATCTATATGTAAACTTGATCTTGCAAGTAACAATAAAAAATAACTTATGAAAAGTATTAGTTTGTTAAACAGACAGCATTCTATAGTAGTAAATTCTACTGGATTTTGAAATCCTCGCTGTGCACATTGAGGATAGGGCTCTGAATAATTAAACTTAAGATTCTTTCTTAATAGGCCTTTGAACGATTGAGCCCTAAGAATCCACTAAATCATTAAGGCATTTTCCAGTATGCAAAGGAAATAGATGGCATTGGTGCTCCATTCCCTTTTTTGATTATTATGCTATATAACAAGAGTACACATGGATTACCAATTTACATTAAGTACTTAATGTAATAAGCATGGATCGAGTAGATGTGATTGTAATTTCACTTGTGCATTTGTCACAGATAATTTGTATTTAACCCACATTTATTATGCAAAAATATGGTTGTTGAGAAATTTCTAAATGGCAGTATTAAAAGTATTAAAAAGGAATAGGTAGGCATATTTATATCAGCTCAGAAAAAAAGAGGACCCATGGGGTTTACATCTTAACAGTCACAAGAGTGGCTTAGTAGACTTGTTAGTATACACCTATATTCTATTTTAATGTTGCAATACACTTCCAGATTTTTCAAGTAAGGTTGCTATGGGCAAAGACTTCATACATATGTCAAATGCCTTTGAGTATGTTAGAACATAAAGCTATAGTTTTGTGGATATAAAGATATGACTGTTCAGATGTTTGTTCTGTGTACTGGGAGATTTTAAGGAACAAAGTCTAATTGTTTCTTCCTTCTTATAGTCCCAACAACCTCTGGAAGATCTGGATGCCCAGTTGAGAAGAACTCTGAGTCCGGAGATGGTTACAACAACTGCATGTGTAGGTTTTGACTGAAAATAACTTGAATATATTCACATGCTTGTGACCTGATCCCAATTCTCCAGAAAATTTAAGAATGCTAAGAAGATTTGCTGGCTATATTTTGCTTGTCTCATATTCTAGAATTGCCCATGGGCCACATATGGCCTCTTGCATGCCATTTGCAGCCCTGTTTCCTTCCAGGGTTGTTATGCACCTCTAATTTTAAAAATGAAAGTCAGATGTACATGGAGCCTGGTCAAGATCAAGAGAGGTGCCCTCAGGCATCATCTTAACTGTCTCATGTCATAACTGTGTCTAAAATGATGCAGTCCAGCTTCTGCTCAGAGTTCTTTTCCCTTCGACAAATATGAGGGGTATGAATCTTTTTTACAATAGATAGAATAGAATAGAATTCTTTACTGGCCAAGTGTGATTAGAAACACAAGGAATTTGTCTTTGGTGCATATGCTTTCAGTGTACATAAAGAATAAAATACACTCATCAAGAATCATAAAATACAACACTTAGTGATAGTCATAGGTTACTAATAAGCAATCAAACATTCTGGAACATTCAGTATTGAAATTACCTGAATAAGCACTGTTTCCTAGTGGTGTCAGCATGCTACAGTGGATATTCATAACTGCTTTGCATTTGTATCTGCCTCTTAAGAAAAACTGTGACATTCAAATGATCATATATTGATGATTGCCCCAACCTACAAAAGAATAAAAATAGCAAATTAATTTTTGCTGTGTTTTTATAGTCTGTGCCACCTGTGGCAACTACAGCAGTTACTGGAATGGTATCCACCTCAGAACAACCCACAGATTCTGGTAAGTGTCTCTGGTTATAACAATTTCTGGAAAGTAGAAAGCATTTTTCTGCCATTGCTAAAACTGAATGTTTTATTTAGAATTATTTTGTAATAGGACTGGAAGTCTTAGTAACAGGATTATAATTCCAAAAATATTTTCTTTTAGAATTTGTTTACATAAATGAACAAAAAGTTACCTAGCTATTTAAATATAGATAGGAAAATGCATATATAGGATGCATTTATAGATAGGAAAATGCATATATATATGTAGCTGAAATAGCTATATTAGTGCATTACTTTTCAATTTAATGTGATCTTATAGCAGGCTTTTCTTCTTTGCTTTAATTATGTGTTTGTAGATGGTTTGGATTCAGTTCTGAAAAAATGTTTTGAAGGTCATGGGATCATAAATGCAGTAGCTAACAGAAGTATATTAAAGCAGCTGCAGAATCTTGAAAACAATTCTGACTGTTTTAGGAAAGACTCTTAAATGCTGCTTTCTTATTCCATGTGGTTCAAAATAAGTTTTTGGAATTGAATCCAAATAATTATTTGTGCTAATAACTCCTTAATATGCTAAACTGGGTTCTTAGACTCTGGAGTAGTCTGGATAGGTTCCCTCTTCTTCGTCTTAGTAACCACTCCATATAGGCACGCATGCCAACACCAAGTCAGCCTGAGAGCCAGGCCTAGCACCTACCCTGTAATGGGAGCCATGAAGTATGAGGCACAAGGCAATTCTGTGCCCGCTATGTCTCCTGGTTGTGATAGAAAGAGCATTTGAAACCTGCCACAGGCATCTTTAGACCCTTTCAGCTGAACCATGGCAGAGATGAGAAACTGCCATCCACTCTTCAGAGTCTTTGGCCCAGTTTTAACCATCTCATACGATACTGTAGGGAAAATTAATTACCTTGAAACCCAGTTTCAAGCAGTTTGGGATAATGGGGACTTGAGAAGAGAGAAAAGTAACATCAGAAAGGGAAAAGGCCAGTATATCATTCGTGCTCCATATCTGGAGATGGCTCCTGGCTAATAAGGCTAGGTAAGGAGAAGTCCGATTAGAGGAGACCCCAAGTTTCTCTCATACTTGTGCCTGATGCCTGGGAATTCAGGACAGCTCCAAGTAACTCCACTCTCAACTACCCTGCATCCCTCTTCCTTTGGCTGGGGTGAGCAGAGCAAAGCCAGTGGGAATATATGGGAGTAATGGGAGTATAAAGACAGCAAACAGCTTTCAGAGAAAGAGGTTGGATGAGGTGATGCGGGAGTGGTGGCTAGTGTTGCTGATAGGCAGGTGGCAAAGAAAGAAGGGCATCTAAGAGCAACATTGGTGCACATATGTACAAAAGGGGCAGCTCTTTCATTTGCAGTGTCACATCTGCCAGCTGGCCTTTTCTGATCCATCCACAGAGACCGTTGTTTGAAAATGCAGAACTGGACTCACTGTCTGGCTTGTCCAGGCAGGACAAGGGTAGCCTCCCTCAATTTGTTCATCATCCTCCATTTGTAAATTTTTGAGGTTCATGCAGTATTAGAAGGTGTCCACAAATAAAAGCTTGTTAGACTTGATAATGGATCACAGGAACATAACAAACTGCTGTATGAAGTCTGAATCTTGGCCTATCGAGTTCAATCATGTCATCATTGACTGACTTAATTTGATATAATTATATATTTTCAGTGGATTTTTGTTTTCTCAGAGAATTTATTTTCCAGTGTTAAGGGATAGAGACCTGCATCTCATTCTCACGTTCTCTTTCCATTTGGTGTTTCAGGTTCTCAGGATGCAGAGAGCAGTAGCACCTCAGGAATTGCAGTTCTTAAGATGGGTCGTTTTCAGGTACTAGCATGGAGTGTTGATTTTTTACAGATGAGTTTATCATAGACAAATGGGTGCTATTAGAGCTCATCACCACTGCCAAGAAAGTTATAATTAGAAACAAAGCCAGAACAGGAGAATATTTCATCCTTTAAAAACACAGGCTTTCTGCCTCCCTCAAAAACAGAAGAGTTTTAAATTTGGATGTTTACTGTGAGGGCAAAGATGGCATAATTACAGATCAATTTAAAAGGTTCAAACATTGTAACTTTATTGTAGGAAAAAATGTTCTGATGTACATTTGCTTAGATACTGAAGCAAATGTTCTTGTTTGTTCAGTTATTTTGTTGCTTATATGAACAGGAGAAAGTCTATATATAATTGTGTGAAAATTATCTCAATTGTGCCTCAATAAAATGTCAGGCAGAATGTTCTTCCTTGAATTTCCTACTACATTTTCCCGACAACATCAATTATAATTCCTGTTCACTAGCTTAGCTTTACACTATTCCCCTCCCCATTAAAAGTAGAGTTGCATAATAATTGTGGCAAAATAGATTTTTTTCCTCCCAAGAACACTTATATAAGTTATAGATTTCTGTTTCATGACTATTATGTCAAAGGTACTTCTGTCAGGGTCGCATGAGGACTAGCCTATTTAATGATGGTGGGGATTTTGTTTTTCTCAAGTCATATGGCTTCCGGCAATAATTTCAGCCTCTTCTCTTCAGGAATTGCTGTTTCTACCTCTTTTTCCTCCAATTTTCTGCTGATTTGCCTTAGATAGATAGCAATTTCCTAAATTGCTGCTCAGCTAATTTCTAGTTATTTAATTGGGTGCTAGACAAGCCCTTTTATAAGATATTAAGCCTACTATGAAACCAATACCCACACAGTCTTTGATCTTGAAGTCTTCTTCCCTTTGAACATTTTCAAACTTCATAATGAAGTGTTCACCTGGTACAATAAATAGGTAAAAGGGAGGTTAACATATTGTGTAAAACAAGGCAACCCAGCAGTAGTGGGATCAGAATAGGATTAGTTTTAGTCCAAAAATATTCTTAATTTAGTTTCTGTTGTGCTGACAAATTTATATGGCTGCCCACCCATGAATATGACCGAACCATTAAGAATGTATTAAAATAATAACAACAATATTAGCAAAAAAGTAGAAACTCATGACAAAAGAACCACATAGACACAATCCGATTCAAAGTATCAGCTGCTACTAAGGCTTTAGTTGGAACAGGCACCATACCTTCAGCAACCCAAATAGATCTCTGAAACCTATGGGATCCATTAGTTGACTAATTAAAATCATGAATGAGGGAAGTTTTATTACAAACTATCCTGGCATTCAGTAGCAACAGCCAAAAACCTGGGTCTCTGAGGGTCCATTGGTCGGGCAGTGAGCTAGAGAACAGGGAGTCAGCATGCAATACTAATACCAAACACTAGAGATTCCCCTGATAAATTACCTTATATCAATGATAGTGACCTTTTCGGCACCGAGTGCCAAAAAGGGACTGCATGGTTTGTGCGAGCATGCATGTCAGGGATGTGACCTGGAAGAGCAACTGCCCAGTGGGCACGTGCGCACTGGGAAATGAACTTTTGGTTTCCGGTGCACACGTGCATCAGCCAGCTCATCTGGTTACTGGCACACATGCACATGCAATGATCAGCTGGCCTGCACACATGCACACAATACAAATTGGAAGATCAGCTCTTCCAGTTTCCGGCACTGCTGCATGCACGAAGGATAGCTGATGAACGGGCGATGCCACATGTGCCAGCCGACATGGCTCCAAGTACGTGTAAAGAGAAAAACATGTTTAAAATTGTCATAGCTTTTTCCATGAAGGTTTTGACACATCTGTTAGGCCCTCTATTAATATTCCTTGTTTCTACAATGGAAACAAGCAAATTCTCCCTCGCCATATTACTTTTACAACATAAAATGTGTTTTGTCATTGTTTCAGTGCAGGAATCTAAACACTATATACTTTATGTGTTTCTACAACTAAACTGAATTATTAATATCTGTTACATTTAGGTGTCAGTGGCTGTGGATGATCAGAAAGACAGTGAAAGTAAGCCCAAGCACTTTGATACGACAACCTCAGAATCCTCATCTTTGTCTAGCAGCAGTCCAGAAAGTACTCTTGTGAAGCAAACCTCCAGTGGGACAGCAGATAATATTCCTGTTACTTCAGTGGATGCAGTGGATGGTGCACACTCTCCCACTGTTCATTTGCAGCCAACCAAGGTTGGACGTTTCCAGGTGACGACAACAACAGACCAAGTTGGTCGCTTTTCTGTATCTAGAACTCAAGATGAGGTAACCTGCGTAGGGAGAGAGGTTCCTGAAGTGGTCCCTTTGTCCATGGACTCTGAGCAAGTTTCTTCCCCACTGACAACTCCTAAAACGGAATTTGCAGAGAGAAGGCCATCTCTTCATCTAAATGGGCCATCCTCTGAATTGGAAGCTGCTTTCCTAAGCGGTACAGCTAAAGAGTTAGATGATGGTTCAGCAAGTCCTGATTCGATCCACCCTCCTGCCTCAAAAATCAGTCTTCCAGTCCAGAGTCTCAGCAACTCATTCAACTCTTCCTACATGAGCAGCGATAATGAGTCAGACATAGAAGATGAAGATTTGAAGTGTGAGCTGCGTCAACTGCGGGAAAAGTAAGTTTTCAGGCAGGTTTATGGTAGCCGGTGAGCAGAAATACTCCATCTCTGAATCAGTATTCTTTATCCAATGCAAGAGTAAAAAACTCTTAGGACTGAGCATATTTAGAATTTTGAATGTTGTGATGGGCACACTCACAAAATGGCTATCATGGGACACTCATCTAATTATAAAACTTGCACGATTACCTTGGCAATTGCAAACCATTAGCCAGAAGTCAAGCTAGTCTCTGGGATACTCATAACCAATCCAAGAAATTTTTGCTGGGCTCACAAGAATTTCTGCAAATAGAAATGATGCAATAGTGTGATTCTTTCACTTGTGGCATCTTTTTACCTCTTTAATTTTTTTTATTTAAAAAGTTTTAAAAAATAGTCAAGGGGATAAGAACTTTCTGTCTATATAGCTTATAGCTAAAGCCCTCCAGGTGAAATTTATCTTTTGGCCCAAGGCAAGCACTTAAAGAAGTTAACAAAACTTCAAACCAAAATAAGCAGCTCGCAGTCACATTTGTGTCAGAAGTACCTCAAAGATGCTTCAAGGTTGAAAAGATTAGCCGGGGACATCACTGGGAGATGCCCAATGGGGGGCTCCTTTCAATTCCCCATGATTATGCCCACTGGAGTGGTCCTTATCCACTTGTGATTACATGCTTTTGAACTGCTAAGACAGCAGGAGCTGGAGGGCATGATGGGAACACACCCCGCCATGCAGCCACACTCAGGTCTTGAATGAGAATAAGAAGCTAAAAAGTTAAAATGCAAAATAAAGATAACAGAACAAAAATACTAAGTATATATTCTGTATGTGCGTGCATGTGTTTTATATTTTATTCAAAAAAGAATAAAACAACAGTTGAAATTAAACATAGGGAAAAAAATTACACCAGCAGATTTTACATCTCCCCCCCCAAAAAAAAAAAAAAAAAAATAAATCTGGCATCATCTGAGTGTGTTGAAAGGTTCGTATGATTACTAATTCTGGGAATGGGTCCCACATCTGTACATAGTGTTCCATGAGGGAAGGACAGACTGAAACATTAAAGTCAGAAAACAGCATGAATTTCTAAAAATCCATGGTTATAAACTAACTTAAACTAAATTAAGAAGACCAAGAAGAAAGACAGCCTGGGGTCAAAATCATCATATTCCATCAACCACCTCCAGTCATAAGAGTGTCTCCCACAGGGCCCCAAGCCAATACAGGTTTTAATGCCCTCCCAGAAGGCCAGATGGGTAGGAGCAGTTCCCTATGTTACTTAACAGGTAATATAGCAGTACAAAAACATTGGTCTAGGTAATATTATGTAAAGGACTCACAAATATATAAGTATGCCATCTTTTCATTTGGCAGGCACCTTAAAGAGATCCAGGAACTTCAGAGTCGTCAAAAGCTGGAGATTGAACTCCTTTATACAAAGTTGGGCAAAGTGCCTCCAGCAGTAATCATCCCTCCTGCTGCTCCTCTCTCAGGCAGGAGAAGAAGACCCACTAAAGGAAAAAACAGCAGATCCAGTCGCAGCAGTTCCCAGGGTAATAAGAGCCCACAGATTTTGGGTAAGCTTTGTAAAAAAAAAAAAAAGCACACGTTTTTATTTTTTAGCTCCTGTTGAATTCACTATGAAAACACCTTCTAGTTCTCAGTATTTGCTCATTCTCCGAAATCCTCTCTAGCAGAAGTGTGGCACAAATGGCGGGACAGAAGAGGGAGGAATAAATACTGAAAACTGATCATGAAACCTCTCCAAATCTCTTCAACGGACTAGAGATTGACAATTCCCAATCTACGTAATAAAAATGAGTCATATCATGTGAAGACCACAACTGTGCTTTGTTAATCTTTTAAAAAAAATTCCACTCAATCATCTTGATTCTCCAAGACTGCATGAGAAGGTCCCTGCAGTTTTCTTAGCAAGGTTTTTTTTTCAGAAGTGGCTTGCCATTGCCTCCTTTTTAGGCTGAGAGAAATTGAGTGGCCCAAGGTCTCCCTAGCTGCCTTTGTGCCTAAAGTGGGACTAAAATTCACAGTCTCCTTATTTTTAGCCTGATGCCTTAACCAGTACACCAAATTGATTAATCATATGTTAACACTTTGAACGTTCATTTACAACCATAGCCAGGGGTGGGATTCAATTTTTTTAACAACCAGTTCTGTGGGCGTGGCTTAGTTGATGGGCATGGCTTGATTGTCATGTGATTGGCTGGGCATGGCCAACTCAATATCACTCACATTGAGGCACGCATCTCCTCGCCTGACCTCTCATGACTGTGGGGATGCTGCAACAGTCGTAAGTGTGAAAAATGGTCCTAAGTCACTTTTTCAGTGCCATTGTAGCTTTGAATAGTCACTCCACACAAGCAAAGTACCAGCAAAGGAGGGGGAAAAAATCCAGAGACATTCCGAAGACAGAAAGTCTAGTCCTGCCAAGAATGTAATAAAGGTTAACGGAGAGGCAGTTTCTGTAAACAACCCCAGAATGTTTCCTTCCTGCCTTCCTTACAGGATTAGGCCAGAAATTTATTCTAACAATCGGTTCTCCGAACTGCTTAGAATGTTAACAACCGGTTCTAGTGAATAGGTGTGAACCGGTAGAATCCCACCCTGACCATAGCCCTCTAAACAGAGATTGATGGTTTCTTAACTAATTTTACTCTTGTAGTTTCAGCATTAATTAATAGCTAATGCAAACACCTCTCTTTCATAAGAGATCATGACTGAATTTTAACATGAAGTAGTGGGATTGGAAGCAAAGGCTTTCACTGTGTTACCAATGCCTTGATTTCTGTTCTCCTCTGTTCCCTGCACAGGAAACCTGTCTGCTCAGAGTGCCCCTTCAGTTCTACCCCAGCAGCAGACCCTGCACCCTCCTGGTAGTGTCCCTGAAACAGGACAGAACCATCTGTTACAGCCACTGAAGCCATCTCCTTCTAGTGAAAATCTCTATTCAGCTTTTACTAGTGATGGGGCCATTTCTGTTCCAAGCCTTTCTGCTCCAGGCCAAGGTAAATATTGTAGATGAGTATCAGTAATATGGAGTTTCAGTGGGGCTTATCTGCCTGCATCAGAGGATGACAAGATTCCTAGAGCCTGGCATACCCTGACAAATAAAATTTAAGAACAATGATTCACCTTCTTCAATTAGGTGAGAATGAAGGAGTAAAACTTAAGACAGATGCTGCAAGGAAGGTTTAGCTGAAATAAGATAGATCAACTTGTCTGTGCCACTATCATTGTTTGAAACTGAAGTTTTCTGGAAGATTTGTACAGTGTACAAAGACAATTGATTCCCCTCTGATAAATAAATGTTGGAACAGGTACAGTTTCATTGTTATAAACAGATCAGGCATGTGAAATAAGGATGAAATAAGGAAGAATGAAATAGTACGCTGTAATAGCCAGGGCTCCTTCCAAACCATAGAAAGCAGGTCATTGGAGCATACTGATTTAAATCTTACATATCTTTCAAATTGCACAATATTATGTCTTAATGTACTGTTGCTATAATATATATTACTTTTGTGGCATGCAGTTGGATTAAAATAGTTTTGTTCTGGTATCAGAAGCAACATGATATTGGAAACGTGATTATTTTGGGGGAGGGGCTGTGGGGGGAGGGGAGAAAGGTCCTGGTTTCTTGTGTCTTGTGTGAAGCTCTCAATTGGTTGAGGTTCTTTCTCCTGTGTCTTGCTAATGCATTTCACCAGTCCAGCCTAGAGTTCTCTAACATCTTGTAGTTGTGTTCTATCTCCTGTCCTTGTTCTTCGCCCCTTTTTTCTGTTTTTTGTTTTATCACAGGCTGTGTGAAGTTTAACTGTGCATCTGAGCGGGTGACATTCAAGCCTGGTGGCAGGAGGACCCGATTTCTGAGTACGCCCTGCTTGGCTCTTTGTGTGTAACACCTTTACTCCTTCCTCGTCTTTCTGTTTTTGGCTACTTGGATCTGTTATCACATGCTGTCCATTTACATCTGCCTTCTTGTATCTCTCTGACCTTAGGGCTTGGCTGAGAAGTGTAGCTTGCAGAAAACAGTGTTCTGAAAGTGTTACCCTGCTGCTCAGCTAAGAGGTTCTGGTGGTAGTAGTGGTTTCATATGACCCTTCAGGTTACAAGGAGACAACCTTTCTTCCTAGAGCTTTAAACTTCTCTGTAGTATATAGAAAAATCATGGCCAGGGACAGAATATGCCAGACAGAGAGATGTTTACCCCTTTCCTAACGGACATGACAGCTGTGCTGAACATGAGAAACTAATTCACAGTGAACAGATTTTTGTTCATCTGTTTGGGCTTATTTTTGTCAACTCAGGTAAACAAACATGCGCAAGTATGCATGAGTATAGCATTGTCTGAACTCAATAGCAGTTCAGCAAGATTAGGGAGGATATATCTGCCCCAGGAGAAGTGCTACAAAGGTTTTACCCACTGATGTGCTTCAGATCAAAAATATAATTTTCCCTGAACATTATGTGGCCAATTACTCACAGTTCAGTTAGAAATTAGGGAAAATATCTGATCCTCTGCTACCATGATTTACAAAAATCTAGGAAGGCCAGAGCTGATCTATAAGCTGCAAAAAGATATGGCTAGTTTAATTTACAGGTAATGATCCTATCTTCTCATATGAGTCACGTGTGGACAGATGTTCATGCATGAAATTGGGGAAAAATATTTCTTACTTTGAATTGATTTTAGAGAAAAGTTTCCTCAATCAGTAATTGAATTTTATATGTTTTAGTTTCTGAGCCCAGACATGATCTGTTAAATGGTGATTTAGCCAAGACTGAAAAAAAAGTTATTGGAAAATACTAAATTGCAATAAAATAAAAAATTCAGAAAACAGTAGTTATTTTGAGGATACTTAATAGCAAGGATGTGGCTAATTCACATGTATGGGATTTATGTTGGGAGTTTTTTGGTACATAAATATTCTGTGAACTATGCCATGTGGGAGAAAGATTTGGGGACCCTAAAAATAATGGAAATGTATCATGCCTTCAGTTTGGCATCACTTGATTTCTGCTGTCCCCTAAAACTTGGCAATACTTGTGGAAGCATGGCTTGGCTTTACTCAATTTTAACAGGTTTTCTGTTTTCCTGAGGCCTGTCTTTTTTGTTAATAGATTGTATAGGGGAAAAGATTCTTACTAGCTAATATGAGGCTGATGACCTCTGTTGCAAATAACACTTCTTTTATTCACTTGGCATAAAAGTAGAAAAGGTTCAACAGGTTCTTTTCTTTGGATGGCACTGACTTTCTAGGAAAAATGAAATTGTTTTCAAGACTAAATTTGTTTTATTTTAGAAAATTTATATTGCTGCCTACTAGTCCATGGCGACTCAAGGCAGCTTACACAAATATAAATCAGCCAATTATTGTATCAGTTACAATAAAAACAGCAAATAGCCTCTGGTGGGTTTATTTGTTGTTACTCTTTTTGAAGTCAATTAAAAATAAGAGGAAAAGTTACAATATTCAGTTCAGATTGTCAAAACTAATTACCCTATATTATATTAAAAAACCCTCACTGCCATAATGTACTTGAGAAATTCTAAACAAGTATGTGGTAAAGTTGATCTATTGTAGCTCTTTCTCTGCTTGAAAGTCGTCATGCTGTTTATGCCATTCAACAATTAAAAGCAGTGTCATCAAGGGATGATAACTTGTCTTTTCCTACTCTATCACCAGGTGCTTTATGCTATTTGCTAATACTGTGTTTCTCACTGTTTCTCTTTAACCAATTGCTTTCTCTTTGTGCTTTAGGGAAGATGGTGAAAAAAGTCTGCCCTTGCAACCAGCTCTGTAGTAATTATTTCATTTTTGGTTACCTCTGAATTCTGATTGCTAAACTATGTTGTTTTGTTCAAGGCCATATGGTTTAACCTCCCTGAATCTGTCTTAAGCACAGCACCTGTTCTTTATATACCTTTGTTCCTTCTAATATATATATCTGCATTATTGTAGAAATAGACTTGGACACCTGTTACTACTACAAAGGATAACTTTGATCATCACTTAATGATGTACTCCCCTTCAGAAGTTGTAAATGCTCCAACACTGGAAGTTTTTAAGAAGAGATTGGATAACCATTTGTCTGAAATGGTATAGGGTTTCCTGCCTAAGCAGGGGGTTGTATTGGAAGACCTCCAAGGTCCCTTCCAACTCTGTTATTCTATTCTATTGTTGGAGATTAATCATGAGGCTCTTGTATATATTGGCTCTAGTAAATTTCATATCATATTAGAAGGCACATTCCCTTTTTGAAAGCTATTTGGTTGCAATAATTATGTCAAAAGGGGGTTTCTGCAAGCACTTATTCAGCTGCATATCACCAGTATGTTATCCATATCTTAAAGGACCACAAGCAAGCAAACAAATGACCTCAAGGTGACCCTATAACATATGAAAAAGTGTCATTAATAAAGTCAACGAAGCAGATTTTCTTAATGATCTCCTGAACCATTTAACAATTGCAATGATTCCCTTTTAAAACATGCAAAAAAGGTCGCAAAATTGGGCAAGACTCACTTAGCAACCGCCTTGTTTAGCAACAGAAATTGTAATCCCAATTGTCATAATTTGAGGACTTCCTATACATGGAGTGAAGCCTTTTGACAGGGTTAAGAAGGAGAGAGATTGAAGAGATTGATGCAGTGATGTAGCCATAGGGGGAAAGAGGTCTGTTTATTCTTTCAAGATAAGAGCCTATAAAATAAAATTCTGTGATATATGCTGTGACTGAGCAAGATTATGGGGAGGTTTTTTTTTTTTTAATGACACTGATCCACTTTCTTCTCAGACTCTTCTTGATGGCTGGTTTAACAGATTAAAATTGGTTACTTTTAACAATTGAGGTCTTTTTTGATATGGTATAAATCCTTCTTATTTAATTCTCTTAGAGAGTTTCTGAGGCAATTGGGTGCATGCTGAACTGCCAGTGAAAGAGAAAGATTAGTCACACCTGAGAATTCACGCCATCAACTTACACCAATGTCTTGTAGGCATTGTACCTAGCAATGTATCTTTTATGGCCATCAGGAAGGGGCTGAAGAATACCTTCTAGTCCCTGCATGAAACTGATGACAATGCTTTTAGGCATGATGTAAAGGTGGTTTTCTTTTCTTCACTATTGTGTGTTACCTGTGCTGGTGTGTGTCTGGCTGTTTCTTTATCATCAGATTTAAGCCTATATTACAGCCTATGTCTCTTATCGTATCAAATACCTTTTTTTTTTTTTGCATGCTATACAGCAACAGTGATTCAATATTACATTCATTTCTCTCACCTGGGCAAAGGATTCCTTTTTTCCATTTTCTTGTTTGCATGTTTACCCTTTTCTGTCTGTTCAGTTTGGGGAGACGGTTACCTCTTATGTCATCTTAGTCACCTTGCTTGTTTATACAATATTTCACAGTGCAATAACAACACCTTGCCTCACTGTTACCACAAATAAGGATTTTTATTTCTGTACTTGCATTTTTATCAGGTCTAGGGATCCAGAATCCAGTTGTTACTGTCTTTGTAACCTTTCACTATTAGTTTCTAAGCAACAGGATCCAGTTGCATTAATATACGATGCCACAGAGACTAAGATTGTGCAGCAGTTTGGATCTGAAGGCAAAAAGTGCTTAGGAGCACACAAGGCCATGCCCATAGAACATAGCAATCCCAGGATAAGATGTTGGAATATGGAATTGCAGATATAGGCATCTCTACCATTCATTATGATTCAAAAATGGCACGCACACACATTCACGTCACAGTGCAAATCTGGCCTTTTTTGTTCATGACCCCAAAGTTGCAGAGTTCAACACACATGTTTTGTCACTTGTCAGTCTTGCCTCCCACTGAAGATGCATGTGGCTGCACACAAGTGCAACATGCAGTGCCCCTGCAAGCTCCAAAGTACCTCTTTGCTCTCAGATCCAAAGGGCTACACAAATTCTTCGTGCCTTCCTGACTTTTTAAAATAAAACTTAGACTCCAGTACTTTTATAAACAGCAGTATTAGGAGTACTTTCATACTGTTCTGTTGTACTTTTAAGTTCTTACATACATACATTCATACGTGCGTGCATGCGTGTGTGTGTGTGTGTGTGAACACAGTCTTTCTCTTGGCATTATAAGAACCTTTTTTCACATAACTAATGGTTATTTAGGATCAGTATGCTAATTGACTTATACTGCAAATTTTTCCACATTAGAGGTCCTGCACACAGACCTATACAGTGACCTTCCTGGGTTCAGATTATATTTTATCAATTGATGAACATATATGTTTTGATTATGGGTGATTTTTTTCCATAGCACATTGAAGTTCTCAATATTTGTGTTGAAGTTTTTGCTATTCAACTAACTGTTTCAAGCAATAATACTTTTCCACATCATTTCAGCAGATTTGCCACTGGAAAACCTTTGGCATACACCCTTGGGTATATTGGACTTTTCTTTGTTCTTATGATCTGATTCTAGCAAGTGCCATGTTTTTTAATCAGGAAGCTCTCTTTTTAGATGTATTGAAATCATTCCGTCCCATGATATGAAACCTTTGGAACAAAATAAGCAGGCTGCCCTGGAAGCCACCCTCTCAGTTTGAAGCAAAGGAGATTGTTTGCCATATGTCATTTTTGGTGTTGGGATGTGAAGTCAGTGGGCTCTTAGTCCAATTTTGTTTCACAATTCCTGACTGTACCACAAGTGTTTCTTTCCAGTAATGTGTTCTTGAGGTTTCAGATTGTCCATCTGCAGAACAGTGGTTATCCCGATGAATATACAATTTCTTGGCATTGGACTGAGTGGGTAGAGTTGGCAAATGGGTTAACTGAGCATAATAGGTGCTTGTAGACAATTGGGAAGAAACTTCCCGACAGGCTTGTTATTAATGCCCGATGTTAAGCCACTTGTCTGTGGAAAACAACAACTTTGCAGACCACCCACTGATCTAAAAAATAACATACAATTACATAATTAACTTAATAGCAGAAAAACTGCTCGCTGAGCTCTAAAATCCTTTTCATTATGTCCAAGTACACTTCATATGCATGGCTTTTTAAATTCTTACTCTTATTTTGCATTGTAACTCTTGATGGCCTCCAGAGAATTCTATTTCAGTCAGATATAAATGATAGCTGCTTTTATTTTTCTAGGGACCAGCAGTATAAACACTGTTGGAGGTACAGTAAACAGCCAGGCACCCCAGTCTCAGCCCCCTGCTTCTAGTCGGAAAGGAACCTTTACTGACGATCTGCACAAACTAGTGGACAACTGGGCTCGTGACGCTATGAATCTGTCTGGCAAGAAAGGAGGCAAAGGACATAGCAATTATGAGGCAAGTTTAGTTTTTTGGTTTTTATTACCATGACTTTTTAGGTTTCTATCAGTTTTATATTGGCTTTTTAAAAATTAGTATTAGTACTGGTATTATTATGTGCCATCCACAATTCTCTTTGGGGTAGATGGATGGCTATTTAAATTTGATTGATTGATTTCAATTAATTAATCAAATTTAAATAGCCATCCATCTTTCCCAAAGAGAATTTTGGTCACCTTGCAAGAAGAACTGATAGCAGGTGGACCAAGGCAGTCATAGAATGAACCTCACTTGATAAAAAACATCCATGAAAGAGACCTAAAACAAGACAGATCAATAACATCAGCAAGTATTATGGGCCCAACTGGAAAGGAAAAGCTCAGGACCGTATTGGTTGGGAACATGTGGAAGAGGCCTTCATCCTGCATGAGGATGATGAGGATGAAGAATTAATACTGCAATGGTGCTTAAAACTTTGTGAACCCTTTTGAATATTCAATATTTCTGCATAAATATAACCTAAAACCTAAAGATCTCAACTCTACCCAACTCCTAAAGTTAGATAATAAGAACTTAATTAAACAAATGAGTGAAAAACATATTAGTTTGATTATTTATTAAGAAAACTACATATTTGTGTGAGGCAAAAGTAATGAACCTCTAAGACAGGGGTATCAAACTGGATTTTCAGGGCCAGATCAGCATTGTAGTTCTACTCAGCAGGGAGGTGGGGCGGGATGGATTCCTCCTGCAGCATTCAGCCAGCCAAAAATGAGCCACACAGCCTGTTTCCAGACTGTTTTTGGCTGGCAGAGTGCCGCAGGAGGCCATGGAGAGTGAAAACAAGATGCGGGAGGCTCGCACGTGGCCCGTTTTATCCACCAGAGGCAACGTAGGCCACTCCTTTGATATTTCCAGGCGGATTTAAACACCCCATGGGCCGGATGCAGCCCGCAGGCTTTGAGTTTGACACCTCTGCTTTAGGATTATCAGTTCATTTGAAGGCAAAATTAAGAGTCAGGTGTTTCAGTCCATGGGATTATAATTAAGTATGAACATGGGAGGCCTTTTTTTATTTAAAGAACGGAATTAAAAGTCTGATCTCCAGGTCAGAAGGATGTAAAAGTGATTCTGACTGGAAAAGGTTAAAAAAACTATGTTAGACTCCAGTAGTCCACTATCAGGCAGATTCTGTACAAATAAAGGCAATTCAACAGCACTGTTGCCCTCCCCAGAAGAGATCAACCAAGATCGCACCCAGAGCAAAATATATAATATCCTGAGAGGTCTCAAGGGGTAACATCTTCTAAGGAACCAAAGGCCTCTCTTGCATTTTCAAATTTCAGCATTCGTGAGACCATCATCAGGACAGCACTCAACACCACTGGTGGGCATAGCAGGAGCGCAAGCAAAAAGTCCTTACTCTCTAAAAAGAACACTGCTGCCTGTCTCCATTTTGTGAAAGATGATGAGAATAAGCCAGAAGGCTATTGGAACAAATGTTCTTTGAACAGATGAGACCATAATGTAACTTGGCTTGAATGGAAAGTGTTGTTTGGTGAAAGGCAAACACTGCATTCCAGCATAAGAACATTATCCCATCTGTGAAACATGTGAGTGACAGGATTGTGGTTTGGGTCCGCTTTGTTGCTTCTGGACCAGGATGACTTGAGAGAAGTGTGAATTCTACTGGCAAATTCTACAGGAAAATGTCATGGTATCTATCTAGCCATGAAATGAAGCTCAAATGAAAATGAGTCACACAACAAGACAGTGAGCCAAACCACACAAGTTGTAGGACCAAAGAATGGTTAAAGTAGAAGAAAGTTAAAGGTTTTGAAATGACCAAGTCAAAGTCCTCAACTTAATCCTATAGAAATGTTGTAGAAAAACCTGAAGCATGCAGTTCATGCAAGGAAGCCCACCAACATATATAAATTGAAGCCATTCTGTAAAAGAGGAACAGGCTAAAAATTGCTCCAGGCTGATAGGCAGGACTGATCAACTGTTAGCAGAAATCATTTTCTTGCAGTTATTACTGACCAAGGAGAGCACACCAGTTACTGAAAACATAGTTTCATACACTTTTACCGTATACAAATATTTAGCTAATGAACAATGAACAAATATGTTTTCAACTGTGTAATGTGTAACCGTGTAATTTATGTAATTTTAGGACTTGTATGAATAAACAGATCACATTTCTCCAGAAATAATGAAAATTCGAAAAGGTTCACAAACATTTAAGTAGTGCTGTCCAAGTGCCTTAGTTACTTTTCAGGGTCATATTTGGATAGAGTTTCATCCATACTTGGATGAAAGAAATTTGTTTACAAACTCTCAGATAGCTTGATTTGGGATTAAGTTCTGTTGTTTATATTTGTTTTAGGGTCCAGGAATGGCAAGGAAGTTCTCTGCACCAAGCCAACTCTGCATCTCGATGACATCTTCTCTTGGTGCTACCCCTATCTCTGCAGCATCAGCTACCTCCCTAGGTCACTTCACCAAGGCAATGTGTCCCCCTCAGCCATTTGGTTATCCAACAGTGCCCTTTGTAGCCCCTTGGAGTGGGACGGGTGGTCCAGCACAGCAGCCTTTAAACCAGTTCCAGCCTGTAGGAACTGCCTCATTACAAAGCTTCAACATCAGCAACTTACAGAAATCTATCAGCAACCCTCCTGGCTCCAATCTGCGGACCACTTAGTGATTCCCAGCCACATTGCTGGGAAGACCTTTGGGTTGGGGCCTGAATTAACTGCTATGCTCTATGTGCCCAAAAGGATACCCCCCTCTAACCATTGCTCTCTGCACACAGTAAGTAAAGCCCCCCTTTCGGAAGATGGGGAGAAAATGACCAGGATCCTCTAAGATGGCACATGCTTCCTCTAATTCTTGTATGTGGCAGAATGTATAAAGATGGAAATCACCATGCAAGCCAGCAGCCTCTGACTGTAAAAATCACATGGCTTAAGAGGCTGGATCCTATGGGTTGGGAAGAAAGTTGTTAGCCTTCGCATGAATCCTGGTATGTGATTTGCTTTGTTCTGAAGAGCTAAGCCCAGGAGGAAAGCTGACCATTTAACATCATCTTGTCTCTTCCTTCCTTCAAAGCAACACATACCAGTTCCTGAGCGAATGAGCACACAGATGGACATGCAGAATAGCCCATGCTTTGAGATAAATCTTTCCTGCTTTCAGGAAAAGATATTAACAGCTTTGACAGCAGCATTAGAGCAATTTAAAATGTTTAGAAGAAAAAAAATAATTAAAAGTTCCCTGCGGACATGTACTTACCATCAGTTTTGATGTGGAAACACTGTGATATATAAATGTTGTTGGACAACAGTAGTTTAAAAAAAATGAGTGGAGTATAGAGGGTTAAACAGTCAAAAAAGAAAAAATGGGAAAAAAGCTAGCTATATCCTGATACTTATTGGAGACACTTTAACTTTTTTCCTTTTTATTTTCATTGTATTAGATAAATGTGAATGTATAATTGTATAAATTAATGTACTTGAATACTTGTCTGTTCTCCCAGTATGCTTGCTGGATATTTTAGTGCCTTGGACTTTTTATTGCTTCTGCAGTTAGCATCACCTGCCCGGCAGACTTTAGACAGACCGAGGGAAAGGAGAGAGGGAGGTTATTTTGGACATAGCCACTGAAATACCAAAGGCCTAAAACATTGGATGCTTATACTGTAACAGTGTCTGGAATAGGTGTTGGAGGGGAGCTACTGCAGCAGTACGTTGAGAAGGTAAAGTTATGGAGTGGTGGGGGAAAACCAGCAATGGATATTGGTGGAGGGTACAGAAATGATGACATGTCATGTAACCAGAGTAAAGCTGGGCTGAATGTGAACAGAGAGAGAGAGAAAGGGAGGGAGAAGGAGAAAGGCTTGTCTGAAAAGACGGCTCCTAAGGGCAGGCTGACTGAAAGCTACAAAGGGTTTTAGGAGGGTCAACATGTGTTCAGAAACTGGAGTTTTAGCACTCTGGGAGCATGAAAGCCTCCTGGGGTTTGCTCTTCGTTGTCTTTAATTCTACCTAGAAAGAGCAGAAATAGATATTCCATGTTGCGGGTTTCATTGCCAAGGACAGATACACTTGAAACACTCAGAATCAAAAATAACTTTGTTTTTGTTCAATGTCTAAAGGACTTAAAACTGGTACCAAAACTAACTGCGTTGCCTTCTAGTAGGTGTGCTGTATCGCCTACTTTCCACTCAAAGTCGGTTTCTAACTCGACAGACAGGTTCTCTATTCAAATGAAATACTTCAACCAACTAGTATTACTCTATATTGCTGCAGCAGGCTGTGAAGGGTCAAAGTACTTCTATTTTGTATTTGGGAGTAGCTTTACTGCTGGTCTAAAAGTTTGTATACTAAGTAAAAGAAAAATGTCTCTCCTTTCCCCCTCCCCCACCCCCCAAAAAAGATCCTTTTAAGGTTAGCAGGGAATTTGTTTATTTCTGTACTTGTTCACGCTACCCTCAAACATATATGCACAGGTTTGTCTTTCCATCCCTTTGTCTCAAGTTGAAGTTTAGAGTGGCTTTGTCAGGAAGGGAGGCCTCAGCAGGGTGGCTGGAAAGCGAAAGACGGGAGTCTATAAGGTAGCTGGGTTCCAACCTCTTTTCCGACTTCAAAGTCCCCATTGTGACGGAATATGCGAAAGCTCTGTTAATGGAGCAGCTTTTACTTTCTGAGTTGGTGGCCCATTCTTCAAAACAAAACAAACATGAGTTAATATGCAGAAAGTATAAAGAATCAGTGCCACTTCATGGTTAGAATGGTCAGCTGAGTGTTGCACGAGGATGGTATTTTGGTTTAATATGTTTGAGGTTGGGTTTTTCACTTAGTTACGCAATACTGGTTTTATTTACCATTGATTTCCCTCCTGTGGATTAAATAACTGAGGTCTAGAAGAATTAACTAATGCTACTGAACTGTTAAATTATTTTGTGTTAATATTACACTTTTGAGTACCTTTTTTTTTCCACAAGATCTGTTTCTGAATTACAGATGTTTTCTTTACATTATTTAACAATGTACACTGTAAAAATAAAATAAAATAAATTCAAACCTTGGGCTTCCCTGGCCGTAGTTAATGGTATGTTTTGCACTAAATCCAGGCATTGCGCTTCATGTACAATTGCGCTTTGTGCTGCAGTTTGTTACCTTCTTTGTAGATATTTAATGAAATCATTCAAATAAACCAAACCTGCTTTTGTTGAGCTGTGGTATTTCATTTTCAGTTGGCATTTGCTTCTTTCAGTGCCCTGAAGCTTAACTGTCAAGCTGCTGCTGTCAGCAACAGTTACAAGGACAGATGGTTCATCCATTCTGATGCCAGGGCTGCAAACTCTGGCCGGAAACCCATCTGGATAAGGCCAAAATGAAGAATGCTATGAAGTAGTTATTTGAGCTCAGAGAACCATTTCTCCAACCAATGGTTATACTATTTAATGGTTATACTATTTACATAAATATACTATTATATATTTGAAAGGCTTAGTTATATTGATGGGGGACTTGTGATTTTTCGTTTTGTTTTTGGAGACTTCAACAGGCATTATGAACTTCCTAATATACAGCATGATGTACGTGGAAGGACTAATAATACGTGGAAGGACTAATAATGAAGCATTAATAACTTCATCATGCCTTAAATTCTCACGGCTGGGAACAAAAATAGATACCTGAAAGTATCTATGTGTGCCAGATCATGCATTGCCAAGTTGAATTCTCTTGTCAGTCTGTTCATGAAGATTCAGTGAATGTGAAGAAATGGTTGCAAAGATTGAAGTTTTTAATCTCGAAGTAGAATACCTGGCAGAGACATGTTTGCAACTCCCTTGAAATTCTCAGTTCTCTCCAAGTGAAGTTCATGGTTCTTCAAGATCTGTCCATCCCTGTTTGTTTTTTTTAAAAAGGCATCATTCCAGATTTCCTGTCATATTAGAATCTTCCTTTTTTTAACCTGTCATATTGAAATACTTGTAAAACCTCCTTTGGAACATAGTCTCTGATTCTAAGACATCAGCTCACATCGAGGTGTGAAAAAAGGAACCTTGTGTTGATACTAACTAGACAATAGAAGAGCAGGCCTTAAGAGAATTGGAGTATTCCATCATTTACTGAAAGGCTAATTTACCCTGAATTTTTGATCTGTGAAGACATTTGGAATTTAATAGTTATTTTTATTTTTATGGCTTACATGAACTAATTTGCACTCTAGGAAACTAGAATCTTAGAGATTAACAGAACAGAAGCTGCTATACCTCTAGCAAAAAGTGTATGTGTGTGTGATCACTGTAATTTGGTAAATCATCTGCTGTATGGGAAATTTATGTAGAACTCTGAAAGCTAGTTGCAATTTAGGAAATATAGGAAAAGGAGAAAGGGAATAAGAACATAGAGCTTTATGCTTGAATTGATTAGAACCAAATAAGATGTGAACGGTTTAGTGTGCTGTTTTAAGTTCTATAGATCTATAGCTGAAATCCTTATTATTACAGGAATGGAAGACAGTGGCTCCTCAGATGTTGCTGGGCTTCAACTTATAGTTGAATTTATAGTTGAATTCAACTAGAACTTATAGTTCTAGTATAATAGTGTACTCAAACTCCAACTTTTATCTGATATTTTTATGATTACTGTATGGAATAGTTACTGCAGATCTTGCAATAGTTAAATTGGAAGAATTCCTAAAGATTTCTTGTAGCCAGGTAAACATTTCTGTAGTAATCTTGGCAGCGAGGAGATGAAGGAAACAAGTTAGTTATACAAATAGCCTGTCACTTCCAGTTGCTTTTAAAGAATGAAATCAGTGTAACCATTTTTCCAATAGGAGCTGCTAGACATCAGTCATATTTGTTGTGCTATCCCCTGCTTCAAGACTGGAAGTTATTCCTTTTGTCAAAAATGTTCATTCTTTGTAAAGTTGAGTCTTAGAATCTGGAGTGTATTTCTTGACTTGCAGTTTAGCAACTCCCATTCTTCCCAGGGTTTCATAGGAAACTACTCCGATGGGTTTTCTTGGCAATAGTACATTAAAAAAAACCCACCAACTTCCAGTTTAGTCTACAGCTCCTGCATTTCCAGACAATCAAGTACTGAGCAAGTCCAATGTTGCTTAGCTTTTAAAAATCAGCTAAGGAATATTTCCCCTTTATCTCTTCTATTTTAAGTTGCATATTGTAAAATAGATTTATATAGGTAGGAAGCTAGATATACTGTAGGTGTCTGGCTACTATATTGCTTGCCAAGGAAGTAGTGGAAAATGTCATGTGTCCACTTGGGAAATATTAAGATTGTTCCACAGTCCTGATCATGAACCCCCCCAAAAAGCATTTTTAAAGCATCATTAGGTTAAAACCTACATACACACAAATAACTGCGATAGAATAAAGGACTTGGATATAAACAAATCCCTAGGTGTCAAAACTGATAGGAAGTGCCAATGTCTCTTTACTGAAATATTTCATTAAATATTTCAATGCATCCTGAAGCATCATTATATACAGGATTCATAGCATTCTTGAGAGTTCAAATAATTTTGGTTTAATCTGCAGATCAGAACATAGTGGGCCAATTTTGAAAATTAAGGAAGTTTATTTGAAAAGAATGATCAAGGAGCGTTATATAAATGATATACATATATAACATCCTACATGCAGGCTCTTCCTAAATCAATATTTGTAACATGATAGTAATCTGATATTATCTTAGCTATTGGTCAAACAAAACTAACAGCCTACAGATAGAGTTCTAGAGATAGGGATAGGGAACTTATTTCAGTCTGATGCTAGTGGTCTCGCAGAAAAACCTGCTTTAATTATCCACCCTTTTGCAACAGAAAAGGTATACAAATTTGCAAAAGGTATACAAAAGGTATACTGATCCTATTTTCATATTATATTGCAAAAATTATTTGGGAAAAAGTTGGTCAATTCAACAAAATAGATTGCTAACCATTGGTATATAAAATATATATATTTGTGCAAGTGACTTAAGAAAACATGACAGTTTGATTACAAAACCAGTAACCTGCTACCTCTGCTATCTACCAAGATGTGATAGAGAATCCAGAGACAGTTTACGTAATAATATTTATTGCTAGGCTGTCTATTTAATGCAAGCAACACAATCAGAGTACATGATCACATGAGATACTGCATTAAATTATAGATTGCAAAATGAATTAGACCGTTCTAATAATTGATTTTTGTTTTCTCAGACTCTGGTAATAGACTAATAAATTGACACTATAAAAAGTCCAAGATTGAAATATTTCCCTTCCTCTCCGAACACACACTTTTCTATACTTCTTTCTAAATATTTTCAGGATGTCCCTCTTTTCAGTAGGTGGAAATCTTAGTTTCGGTTGATTTTGTTCATCAAAAGAAAGGACAATTATAATTTAAATTAAAAATGGTTTTTCCTGATCATCAAATTCATATCCAGGTGAGACCATTATAACACATTTATATTTAGAATATATCATTACTAAAATTGCTCTCTTCCAATTGGAATGAAGAAAGTTAAGTACCTTTTAAAATTTTAAAATAGAATTACATATAAAATGAAATATTAGGGCTTGTAATATTTCATTCTTTTAACTGGACTTGAAGTGGCATTTGAGCCATTCGTTAAATACTGCAAAGCAATGCACTTTTTTCCTGTAATAAAATCTAGAAAATATACTTTGGTCTTCAACTTTATTGGACTAAAAGTTCTGAATTAAATGCTTATGCTGAAGTCTTAAGTGCTTTCTATGCAGGCTCCAGTTTTCTCTTTTTCATTCCTTGGCCTTTTCGGTAGGGGCTACATTCAGCTGAAATAGAAAACAGTCATTCACAAAAGGATTTTTTTTAAAAAAAAATTCCCCCCTAGTTTCTTTATCTACAACAGGAGGATCAAACTTGATTTCATTGAGGGCTGGGGCAGGCGTGGTCAGGGGCGGGCGTGACCAGCATGTTGGGGAGGTGCTTGTGGTGAACCAAGCACTCTGCCAGCGAAACTGGGCTCCCAAACTCCATTTTCAGCTGGAATGGCCTCCTGCAACCCTCTGCCAGTGAAAATGGAGCTCGGGAGGGCCACAAGTATCCCTCCCGAGCTCTATTTTTGGGGGCAGAGGCACATTGGGCTGGTCCTTTGCCAGGTGCCGTGGGCCAGATCTAAGCACCGGATTCGGCCCCTGGACCTTGACACCCCTAATCTACAATAAAATGTATCCTCTTTCATCATTCACCAATGCATTTTAAACAATTTTACTTTACAATTTTACTGACTTGCATATAATGCATAAGTTGGAATCACTGGGAAATATAAAGATTTTTTTTCTCTGTACTCTGCAGGATTTAGACAGTTTAGATTCCCATCCAATTTCATGTTCTGAGCTATCCTATTTCACATACAACATGCCTCATAGTCTAGAAGTTGCATTTTAGCTGCTTTTCACGGAGACAATATGTTATTTATTCTCTCCTATTACATGCATTTGTCATATAGCCTAGTTAATATTGACAAAAGTTACTTGTTTTGCTATCTCTTTTACAGTTTACCTGGTAAGTAAGATTTGGGACTGGAGGACAGATGCCAAGATGAAGGTTTTATATTTGATTGCTGATTATTTATTCTTTGTGGGGTTCGGCTGCGAGTCATCATAGTATGGTGTCCAAGAGGTGAGCGTAAGCATTGGGCTGGCACTGCTGCTGTATCATGATCAGTCGCTTCCAAAGGAAAGTTCCAGAGTTCTGGATCATCTGTAATCAGTCAGGTATTAAAACTAAAACCTCAACTATTGATTGTTCAGTTATGTGTCTGATTCCTAATGGCTCTGGATTGTAATGGAAGCTGCGGTACTCAGGGGCAAACTCAAAGATGTGAATGTTTAAATCTTGACTTAGGGAGATTTTCAGTCATCCAGGTCATGGTTATCCCAAAGGTGCTTTTTCAAGAGGCAACCTGACTTCCTGGTTTTTCTTTGAAGACATTTCGCTTCTCATCCAAGCAACTTCCTCAGCTCACAATATAAAACCTTCCATTCCCCGCTATCCTGTCAGAGCTGAAGAAGCTTCTTGGATGAGAAGTGAATCATCTTCAAGGAAAAAATAAGAAAGTTGCCTCCCGGAAAAGCACCTTTGGGAGTCTAAAACTTGAGTTTTTTCTAGAAAAAGAGAATGTGGGTGAATAGATGGGTAACACCTTTGCTCCCAGTAACTGTTCATTATAAAGGCCCCTGGCTGTTTCTTCCTTTCACGACAGTCCTTCCCACAGTCCGCATTCAGCATCAAACCAAGTGTGTAAGGGAGGAGTTGCCTGAGAAAAGGATGCACACTGTATCATAATAATTGATGCTGCAAATACCATGAAAAAGCCATGAACTAATCACCTTAAAGCAATTTTACACTCACCTGCAAGGAATTCTTCATCCACCACAGATTCCGGTTGTACAGAAGAGTTGCATTCCATGGCAGGGGAAATGGACACCTCTGTATGCAGAGAACAATTGCTGAAAAAGTACAATGGTTACCTGCCTTTCTGAGTATCAAATTTAGTATCAAAGTATAAATTTGAGTATCAACAGTATCAAGCTAGGTAAAACTAAATTGGTAATGGACAAATGGCAAATCAGAGTCTTCCTGATTAAAGGAGAATCGGTGGTAGCTCAGTGGTACAACTCCAAGTTGCTACAGATCTAGTTCCTACTGCTCTCTTTCTTCCCAGTTTAGTTCACTTTATTGTCATTGCATCTCATACAACGAAATCAAACACCACCTTCAGCGCACATTGAAAATAAAACACAAACACATCCTTCACCCTCCACACATTGAACTGAAAACTCCCAACGCTGCATCAACACTGCACTATACAGCAGAATTCAAAAGAGCTACTGCCCTGGGATAGAAGCTGTTTTTCAGCCTATTTGTCCTTGTTTTTATTATCTTGTACCATCTGCCAGATGGTAATAGTTCAAAAAAAGGGTTCCCAGGATGAGATGGATCTCTGAGAATGTTTTGAGCTTTCTTTAGGAGTGAGAGCTATAAAGCTCTTCCAAAGAGGGGAGAGGCAACCAATGATCTGGGCAATGACGTTCACCCTCTGGAGTGCTTTCCTATCTGCCACTGTGCAACTGGCAAACCACACAGAGGTGCAGTAAGTTAAAATAATCTCGATGGTGCAGTGGTAGAAGGTCACCAGCAGTTTTTCATTCAGTTGTTGTTTTCTGAGAAGTCTCAGGTAGTATAATCTCTGGGCATTGCTGGGCAATGAGAGCATCCCAGATCAGGTCCCCTTTTATGGTAAGGGCTGGATATCTGATCCGTTATAGTCCACTATAAGCTCCTTGGTCTTATTGATGTTGAGGACCAAGTTATTGTCTCCACACCATGAAAGCAACTGGTCCACCTCATCTTGGTAGGCAGACTCATTCCCCCCTGGAGATGAGTCCCACCACTCTTGCATCATCTGCAAATTTAGCAATAGTATTACTAATGTGAGTGGGAATGCAGTCATGCACATAATAAGTATAGAGTAAGGGACTCAACATGCAACCCTGTGGTGTACCAGCGTTAAGAATAAGGGCTGAAGAGGTGTGATTCCCTAATCTGACCCTCTGTGAGCGGCCAGACAGAAAATCCATAATCCAAAGGCAGATTGAGTAAGAAAGTCCAGAAATTTAGACACTAGTCTATGTGGAAGAATTGTGTTAAACGCAGAACGAAAATCCACAAAAAGCATCCTCACATAGCCCTCCCGCTGTTCTAGATGAGTCAGAGCAGTGTGAAGAGTGATGGCTATAACGTCCTCTGTAGATCTATTTTTTTCTGAATGCAAACTGGTGTTTATCAAATGTATGCGGAAGACCAGAAATGATGTGCCGGCAGACCAATTTCTCAAAGCACTTCATGATGATAGGAGTGAGTGCCATTGGTCTGTAATCGCTGAGGTTATTGATATGCTATAAAAATTATCCTCAATCTTCCTCTTATAATCAGTCTTAGCCTTCCGAATACCTTTCTTCAGATTAGCTCTGGCAACGCTGTATCTTGCCCCATCACTGGACTTAAAGGCCTTGGTCCTGTTACGCAGGAGGTGCTGGACTTCCTTGGTCATCCAGGGGTTCTGATTGGGATAGGTCCTAATATGTTTATCCACAGTGATAGTATCTGTGCAGTGTTTGATACAGCACAGAACAATTGCAGGGTGCTCCTCTAGGTCAGGGTGGAATACTGCAATCATGTCACCCCTTACTCCTTTTCTCTAGACTAGCCATGCCCTGTACCTTGATCTTTAATTCTGCAAGCTGAAACATCTGGCTGGATCTGCTGTTTCTCCTGCATCTGCTGTCGGAACTTCTGTTGAAGCTGCTTCTGTCGTAGCTTCCGATGGTGAGTTGCGTTGTAATCCAAGGGTAGTGAGATCCTGTGATAACAGAATATAAACCAAGGGGGATTATCCCTGTACGTTAATAACATTTCCATATGCTTGATGGCGAGGCATGTTTATGGCATATTAATTTCAACTCCATGATACTTTTCTTCTAATAATAGCACTTAGCAATAGCACGTAGACTTATATACCGCTTCACAGTGCTTTAGAGCCCTCTCAAAGCAGTTTAGAGTCAGCACATTACCCCCAACAATCTGGGTCGTCATTTTATCAACCTCAGAAGGATGGAAGGCTGAGTCAACCTTGATAACTTGCTTAATAACTTACTTGAGATCCAAGAATATCAAGTATAAACTCATGAGAGAGATATTCATGCTGGATAATAAATTCTGAAAGCAGAATGTTAGTTCATCCAGAGGGCCTCAGACTGGAAAAAAGCTGCTATAGGATATATGTTCCACTTGGATATGTTTAGTACTTTACCAATGTTGTACCCACTTAGGAAACATTTAGACCAGGTGTGTCAAACTCATTTTCATTGAGGGTCGCATCAAGGTTGTGTTTGACCTCCAGAGGCCGTGGTGGGCGTGGCCAGGGCAAGTGTGGCTAGCTTGACATCACTCATGACCTGAGTGCCCTGCCAGAGAAAACGGGCTCCCAAGTTCTGTTTTCGCTGGCAGAAGCACTGCGGGCTGGTCCTTCACTGTTTCCAGGGTGGCTCCACAGGCCAGATCTAAGTACCCCACGAGCCCCCAGGACCTGAGTTTGACACCCTTGATTTAGACTATCTTTTTCCCAACAGAATTCACAAAAGCAATCCTACATTACTTTTTCTTTCCCTCCTGCCAGAACAAAAGTAGAATATCTGAGAACACCTAGGAACTTCTTGCCAAATTAAAGTTCAGAATACATTTCACGGCAACTTTCTAATGTCATTATGAAAAGTTTAAAATTTCAAACTGCGTGCCCGAGGAGAAAAAAAAAAATCTAATGAAGCTGCTAACCTGTTTTGGTTTTGTTCAACAGCATTCAAGGGAGAAGCCAACTTGCGAGGTTTGCTTGGGGTTGACGGGGAAAAGAACTTCTGGTCTTCACTTCCTTTTGGCAGGCAGCTGTTATATCTTGCCTTCTCTATTGTAGGATCAAAGTCCTGCCTTTTAACTTTGCCCAAATCTAAATCTGGAGGCATCTAGCAAAAGAATAAAACAAAAAAGCCATTCAAGTAGAAACGTTCCGGAAATAGTAGAAGTATTTCACAGTATTTATCAGGGGGAAGCTGCTCAGCAAATACCCCCAAACACCCCAGTCCAGAGGTGAAGCTACCTGGGAAACAAGTGGTATTTTGTGCAGAATTTGCCTCTTCACATGACACTTTTAGCCAATGCTGTAAACTGAGCTAATGTGGATTATTTATCTGTTTAAAGCAAATTACAGTTACTCTTAGTGTCGTGTACCCTGTAGATCACCTTTGGCTTTTTTTGATTTTTATGACAATTTATTTATTTAAAACATTTATATAGAAACTCATCTTATAGCAAACTTTGAGCAGTTCACAATCAAAACTTTAAAACCACATTAAATGTAGAGATAACCAGGCTGTTCCTGAGAGAGATCTCAAGCACATCATCAGTCTAGAGCGCCTTTGCACCCACATGAGATCTAAATCCAGCCCATCTTGAATTCTGTTGACTTATCTACTGCCAATTTGCTGTGACCCCTTGTTGAGGGTGTAAGCATGCAATCATTTGAACCACACTGACTCCTGAATTCCTGAAAGACAGGTCTTCGCTGCTTTATGGAAGGTTAGGAATAAAGAGGCCTGCTGAACTTTGGGGGAAGGACAGTGGGGCTGTCCCAAAAAATACACACTTCCTAGCCCTCATGGGATGGCAATGTTTAAAATGAGGGACTAGCAGCTTGCCCACCCTATCTAGCCTGGCAGAATAGGTCAATGACTTCAGAGAAAGGGAATCCTGCAAATAATGTATGCCTGTGCCATATAGGGCTGTATAGGTGCTAGCTAGAAGCTTGAATTGCACTCAGAAAAAAAAATGGAAGTCAGTGCAGCTCCTTTAACAGAGGTGTTAATGGGCAGACTCAGAGGCACCCATCACAGCACATCCTGTGGCATTCTAGACCAGTTGAAGTATCTGGGTGGTCTTCAAGGGCAGCTCTATGCAGAACACATTGCAGTAATCCAAATGGGAGGCGATCAAGGCGTAAGCACAGCCTCCCAGTGAAGGAAAGGGTGCTGTGAGTCCAGGAGACGCTCAAGCTGCTCACCAGCTCAATTCAGGAAAATACCACCCATCTACTCATCTGGATTTGGGGAACCAAAAACCCGGAGTCATTTCATCTCACCAGGGTGAATCATCAGTTCCTCTACACCCGGACCCTTCCAGCCTTCAGGTATTTGTCTAGTACTACCACAGCAAAATCTCTCTGGCTGAGAATGGAGATATATTGTTGGGTATCATCAGCATTGCAAAGCCCTAGCGCTCGACCTCTCCCTGTATACCAGGGGAGTCAAACTTGATTTCATTCAGGGCCACATCAGGATTATGTTTGTTCTTGGGGAGTCCAGGGTGGGTGGAGGAAGGCCAGGGTGGGTGTGGCCAGCTCGATGTCACTTGCATCAGGGAGAGCCTGTGGTGGCCCAAGCGCTCTGCCAGTGAGAACGAGCTCCCGAGCTCCATTCTTGGCTGTGACGGCCTCCTGAAACTCTCTGCCAGCAAAAAACAGAGGTCGGAAGGGCCGCATGCGGCTCTCTGAAGCTCCGTTTTCGCTGGCAGAGGCACCGCGGGCCTTCACTATTTCCAGGGCAGCCCCGTGGGCCGGATCTGAGCATGCCGTGGGCCGGATCCTTCCCATGGGCCTTGAGTTGGACACCCCTGCCTTATCCCAACACCAGCTGGAACTGACTGGAGAGGAAGGAGAACCATCCTAACACAGTGCCTCCCAGTCCTCAAGGCCAATCCAGGATACCACGGCTGAAGGTATCAAAAGCCACTGAGGGCCAGGAAGGCTAGAATAGTTGCACCACTTTCATTCTGAGCCCTCCGAAGGTCACTGATCAGTGCAGGGGTCCCCAAACTTGGCAACTTTAAGACTTGTGGACTTCAACTCCCAGAATTCCTCAGCCAGCTTGGAGAGCTTTGGACTAGTGCAACCATTGCCATTTTAGTGTTGTTTTCTGGTCCGAACCCAGACTGAAAAGGATCCAGATAATTCGCTATATCCAGGGCCATTTGCAGCTGCCAGCCAACAACCTTCCCTAAAAGGGGAACATTTGAGACTAAAGTTATCCAATTACAGGTTTTTAAAAATACATAAATCATGGGTAATGTTGTGGCAATGGTATGAGATATTGAAAGAGGAATCTTTAGACAGCTTATAAGTTTAGTTTAATCTTAGACATGATTATGCAAAAAATAAATACACGTTCAATTATCCTTGCTTTTAGGCAAATAAATAAATAAATGAACCACAGGTTCAAGTTAATTTCTCTGAAGGGCCATAAGGTAGAAAACAATATTCTCTAAGGTCCACATAAAAATCACATGAAGGTACGTGTGTTACAGAATTTTATTCAAAATAAGGCCCCCCCAAAAAGAACCTTGTTTTATATAATGCTAGAATAATGATGTAATACTTTTGGCTTAGTTCTGAGTAATAATGAACAAATGGGAACATTTCTAATAGAAAAAAAGCCGAATGGTGAAATCTGGTGATTATGAAAAATAAATGATGCAAGTTGCTATTGATTTTACAATCTGTGCTCACTCCAGAATTTGGCATTTTTACTTTCTTTGAAACCTGCTCTCCTCCCCTCTCCCCCCCACCCCGCCCATAACATACCTGACGGGGGAGCTTATTCACTGAGCGCAAGTAGTCTTTATCCAAAATACAGTTCCCAAGAGCATTACCAAAGCACCTGAAGAGACAGACGGCTGCTTCTTAAAACGTAATTCTCTTTTGCATAACAAAAAACATTGTGTGTGCAGGTTACTCTTACTTCAGTGCCCTCTTCAAACCATCTGTGACAGCCTCTTTCCTTGCTTTTTCAAGGGATAAGGCCTTAGATTTCAAGCCTTCACTTACTCCGTAGCCAACATCTTCATGGAAAGCCCCATCCTGCAAGAAGAGTAGGTTATACTATATTTCCTCTTCCTATAATTACCTTCACAATGCCTTTCTTAATATTTGAAGGAAAAAAATGAATGGATGACTGTGGTACGTTCAGTTTTTCTGGAACCTATTGGGATTTGGATACTTAATCTGCAGTATTGCACCACGTCAACCTATTTTAATTCTTCAAGTCAAGTGTATCTTTGGCCAATAACAAGGAGGCAAATATAAGTGGAATATCTTCTTCAGCATTAAATAATCCCTTTCAACCAGTAACAGAACTGACAATAGTAACAGTTTTATATAACAATACAGTCTCTCCACCTGATTATAAATAGTACCTTCAAGAGTTCTTATTGTGCACATTTGGATATAATTTAACTCAGCGGTACCCAACCTTTCTGGCTTGGCAACCCAGCAGGGTAGGAGGGATGTTTCCATGCAAATGGCAGCCGCACAAACTCTTGTGCACCGTCCATTTGTTTGAGCAGCAGGCACACATGCACGTCACACTCATAAACTGAGCTACGTATGCAAGCCTGAGCACCTGTTGCTCACGCAAGTGGAGCTATGCACACATGGCTCGCCCACTGCTTGTGTGGCCTGGTTCCAAACAGACCATGGCCCGGTAGTGACCTGTGGCCCAGGGGTTGGGGACCACTGATTTAACTGTCTGTCTCTAAAAACTCCAGTTTATTAGAATACCCACCCATATGTACATGCTTACTTTAAGTTGAACTTTCACAAAGGCACTAACACCCACATAGAATTTGCCATTATTCAGATCAACAAAATCTGCAAAAGGAAGGAAGAAGAAAAAAGTTACACTAAAGAGGCAAGAGGCGGTAACAGAAATACATAAAAATGCATATGAGTTTTTGTTTTTTTTAAAAAAGGACCTCTGGTAGCTTTTATTTATCGGTGGCGGAGTGGTTAGAGTGCAGCACTGCAGGCCACTTCTGCTGACTATCAGCTGCCTGCAATTTGGCAGACTGAATCTCACCAGGCTGAAGGTTGACTCAGCCTTCCATCCTTCCTAGGTGGCTAAAATGAAGACCCAGATTGTTGGGGGCAATAGGCTGACTCTGTAAAACCGTTTAAAGAGCAGTAAAGTAAAGCACTATAAAGCTGTATATAAGTCTAAGTGCTACTGCTACAGCTATTTTTGAAAACAAAGACCAAACACAGTACAAATTATATAAAGAGTAAGCAAGAAAACGCGCTTAACTAAAATTAAATTCAATGGTGTCTGGTCGTTTTCATTGTTTTCATAAACAGCTATTTATGGTTAGCACTTATTATAAGATACCATATTTGAGGTAAACAAAACCTCCATAAATATTATTCAATGTTAATTAGAAGTACCAAACAAGCTTTTATTTTTCACTGTATCATCTATCAGTATCAGACCTTTCCTAATAGACTACTACAGCAAAAAGCAAAAGAATATATTCAGGTGAAATGATGAATACAACCTTTCTTGTGTTGTTAAGACAGAGGCAGAGATGTAGGGGGAGGCAAGTCATTTGTACGTGCAGGCCTGGGAAAGGTGAGTGGCGGTAGGCCAGAGCCGAGTGGCGAGTGGCGGTAGGCCAGCGGGGGGGGGGAGGAGAGCAGCACAGGAGGCTCATCTTCATATCTCTTGGGTTGCTTGCAGCCTGCGCAATGTACTGGGATTACCTGCCTTACGTTCTGCGTAGGTCCAGGGTGTGGCAACTAAGGGACTGGCAGACTGCAGCTGCTGCTGGATACCATCAGTCCCTGCATGTTTGCTGGCTTCGGGGGCAGGGCACCTAGCTGGGCTGATCACCCTGAAAATAAGCCCTAGTGCTTATTTTGGGGCACAAAAGAAAATAAGACTGGGTCCACAAACTACCAATTTCAAAAAGTGTAAAGCATCACAGGTGACAGAGGCTGGAGGTGGAGAAAAGCAATCACAGAAGGAAAGGTAATTTGGGAGGCAGTGAGCACCAATAACAAAAGTGCAACAGAGTTCAAGATTTGGGAATATTGTATAAACTGGATCTGGCCACAGGGAACAATTTTAAACAACTATCACATTAGAAAATCAAATAATAAATAAATATGAGTGCTTGAGAGTACCAGCAAAAGACACATAAAAACTGTAACTAGTAGAATAAGAGGCTATTGTGGTGCTTCCACTTAAGAGGTAAGAAAACTACAACATAGATAAGCAAAACTGCTTTCTGGCTGGCAAATACAATCTAAAATAATGAATATACATCAATTTTATTTAAAGTATTATTTAAGGTTGACTCAGCCTTCCATCCTTCTGAGGTGAGTAAAAGGTGGACCCAGATTGTTGAAGCTCTCTCTGTAAACCACTTAGAGAAGGCTGTAAAGCACTGTGAAGCGGTATATAAGTCTAAGTGCTATTGCTATTTTATCTGCAAACCAAAGAATTCTTGGCCACCCTCGTACTTCAAGGTCTCAAGTTGTCTAAGGAAGAAAGGCAATTCGATAATTCCTCATAACATTTCTCATGCTGTTCTACAATGGATTTTTATCAGGAACACATGGGAAATAAAGCAAAATTGCTTCCTAACTTTCTCTCCGTGGAAATCGTATTACCAGTTCAAAGAAGCTTCCATGAGCAGAGCAGTATTGCAAAACTCCCAACCTTTTCTTTTGCAATTTATCAGAATTGCTTTTATGGTGAGAATATTTTGCTCACATTTTCAACCGAAACAAGTTCTTATTGGACTTACCAACGTTCTGCTGAGTGACAGAATGAGCCCAGCCATTGTATCCAAACATTTCATTGGCCAGGCTGATGACTCTGTGCCCCTCTATGTAGCAAACCTGAGACCAGAAAGAAAGGAAATACATTTTAGCCTATCAAAGATCCATTTTTATCTCATATTCAAAAGGGATTTATTGCTATGTAATATAATTTATAAGTGATGTAGCACAGGAAAAACAATAAAGAAGCAGGCAGCAAAATACATTTTAACAGGGATTACTTCTTATGTTTACCAACTTGGAGACAGACACTGTTTTCACGTAAATTGCTCTGTACATGACAGCTATATATAAATATTAAAGTGATCAAATGGATTCTATTTCAGGAGGAGAAAGCTGGTAATATCTCAAAATCTAGGCCAGAGTGTGGGATGGGATATATAGAGTACAAGGGTGGGATTGAACATTGTATGTGTCATGCTCCTTTAAATGTGTGAAAAGCTGTTCAAGATTCAGTGCCACAGAACATGAGATGCTTTGGTCAACTAATTGGGCAAAACAGGCAGTCCTGGACTTACAACAATTTGCTTAGTGTCTGTTCAAAGTTACAACAGCATTGAAAAAAGTGACTCACAACTGTTTTTCACACTTATGTCCGTCGCAGCCCCCCCATTTGGATGCTTGACACCCCCTTTTGCAACCTGACCATGAAGTCCATGGGGAAGCCAGATCCACTTAACAACAATTTAACGACTGCAGTGACTCATTCAACAAATGTGACAAGAAAAGCTGCAAAATGGAGCAAAACAAATTTCTCACTTAGCAACAGGAATTTTGGTCGTAAGTTGAGGACTATCTGTACACACAAAATACAACATTGTACTAAAAACCTGGCATTTAGAGCCATTTTGCCCAGGATTGCGTTTATTTTTCTCTTGAAATCTCTGGTCAGCAGATCTAATTTGGCAGCCTGAAGGTTAGTACCGATTCTCAACAATGTGGTCGGATGAGGCTGGCTGTTGACAGCTATGCAGTACAAGTTTTTTTTTTAGAAAAAACATGTTAAAGCATCTTCACATGCTACTCTAAACCTGTCAGGGTCACATCTCTGGAGTTAAAAGGATGCTTTTCAGTACAAAGGAAAGGAAAGCTCTTAATCTCTATTTGTACCTTCTGTCCTCCTCCAGCTTGTCGGCTACTGATGTATTCTGGACCCAGCCTCTGCCGCAAAGCAGCCTGAACAGCCTGATACTCATCTGCTGTGTACTGGCACTTCACACAAACACAAAAATCAACAAATTTAATTACCTTGCTGTCTTCTTGCCTCTTCCGGTTCTTTCCATTTCAAGCTTTAATTTGCTCACACTTAAAGTCTTTTTTCAAGATGAAAGAATAAACTGCCCTGTCGTGATACTGTCATAAATTATAAAATGATAAAAGTAACATCTTTTAGAGTTCACTCCAGAAGTCTCACTATCTTAATGCAAGTTGAAGAGATAATTGTATCAGCATATTGCCTAATATTCCTCACCAAGAAGCAATTTATGAATTAATCCAAAAAAAGACCCAAACCCTCAAACTTCAAAATTGTACAAAGTCTTCTTTGTAAAATAATCTCAATAATACCTGAGCTTCACTCTTTCTGCATAGGATGCAAAATACATTGGGATTATTTCAGAAAGATTGATTAGTACCAACCTGATTTTCATCCAGGCCTGCTCCCATTAAAATTTCTAAGTAAGTTTGCTACAGATTTGTTATAGTGATGTAGAAACCATATTCTCATCCTTAATAAATGTTGCACAATGTTGCTTCATCCCTGAGAAGATGGGCAGCAAACTAATTAAAAGCAATTATATACTGACCTGTCCAAACCACGTACTGGGTGTGTCACTGGTGTTGCCATTTCCATCTCTTGCCATTTCTACCTTGGACATCCCTCCAAAAATATATATATTAGAATTAGAATATTCTTTATTGGCCCAATGTGTTTGGACACACAAGCAATAAGCTCTCAGTGTACATACAAGCAGCAAAATGATGGGTCATCAATTATAAATCATAAGATACAAAAACGTGATAAACCATAAGATACCAATAGCAAAAGATAAGTTCCATTAATACATTTGAAGCAATAGGAATTCCAAATATTGCAAAGAACTAATGTGAAGGTATTTCCTCAGAATGAACAGAGCAGGATATCCAACAGAAACTCCGCACAAATTTTGTTCTTTTTCCAGAACTTGACTTTTCCTAATAAATGCAAAAGAGAACATTTTATTTCAGTAAGAGAATATGATGCACAAGAATAGCTTTCCCCTTATATTATGGTACTATCACTCCTTGATCATTCTAATGACTGAGATGAAAGGCAGGGTGTTTTCCTGATTATAAAAATTTGATGCAAATATATATGCATCAAATTCCATTAAACCAAAGCTTATTTCAGAAAGGAGCAGACTTGTCTATTTCAAGATTTCTAAATCTGAACGGAATTACTCTGCACAAATGTTGATAGAAAGACTGCTCTAAGCATAACAATCTGGTATTACTGAGTATTTGCACTACATCTGCCATAAATCCTAGTAGGAACAGCCGGTCAGATGTTCAAAAGCTTTGAAAGGCACCAAGTTGCTTATTCTCAAATGCATGAAAATGCCTTTTTGGTACATGCATACATATATACACACATATATCCATCATACATATACACATATGTATATACATCATACATATACACATATATACATAAACGTGTGTGTATATTTCTTAAGTTTTCGCGGGTACTTACATGTATGGTATTCAGCTTTGTTCGGGTATTTTCCCACGTCATTACAGTTGTGCTTTTAAAGTTGTAGCAACGTTTCGGCAGAATCTCATCTGCCATCATCAGGCTTCTGTATAGTGTTCGTCTCTGAGTCAGACTTTCACAGCCGTTTCTGTTTTAAATTTGGTGCTAGCCTACTCCTGTTTTGTAGCTTTTTTTTTGTCTTGATTGGCTGGCAAAGCCTCCAATACAGGAACACAATGTTGCCAGCCAATCAAAACAAAAAACGCCACAAAACAGACAGAAGATACTAGAAACACCAATCAAACAGAACACACCAAATTCCAAGACCAAGAAAACACAGTCCAAGACTCCCAACCAATCGGGATGAAGAAAAAGCCATTCTGGCACAGCAGTAGGCTAGCATCAAATTTAAAACAGAAATGGCTATGGAAGTCTGACTCAGAGACGAACGCTATACAGAAGCCTGATGATGGCAGATGAGATTCTGCCGAAACGTTGCTACAACTTTAAAAGCACAACTATAATGACGTGGGAAAATATGTATGGTATTCAGCTTTGTTCAGGTATTTTTCCACATCATTATAGTTGTGCTTTTAAAGTTGTAGCAACGTTTCGGCAGAATCTATATATATCTATCTCCCCATCATGGTGTTCTCTTCCAGAATAGCCAACATTATGCAGAATGTAAAAAAAGGAACAAGAAACGGTAAGTGAATTAAAGGCAGGAGATAAAGGAAAGGTCATGCAGCCATCTTATATCAAGAACTTGCTCCAAGAGAAACAATTTCCCATCCCAGAAGTTTTTTTAATGTTTCAGATACTTTACAGGTATGCCTTTGATTTAAAAAATATATGGTTGATTGACTACCCTTCATATTTAACTATGAACTTCATCTATGCATCTACACATGCTTTTCAAAAATATTTACAAGGTTTTCATTGGAACTCAGCAAAAAAGCGTTCCCAAAACATGCTTAAATTTGTTTCTCTAGCCTTGCCCAAAGATGCCAAGAATTGTAGCTGAACAGAACATTAATCTGCTTTCATCACATTGCTACTCAAGGACTTGAGCAGTTAAGTTCCAATACTATAACTTTTCTTGGCATGTTTCCACCTTGGTGAATCTTGATCACATTTGGACTACATATCCCACACTTCCTCTCCAGCAAGATGTCTGGCCTTCAGGCTGGATGTGATTAATGTTTATAATACAGTGTCAAGTCAAGCTGCTTTTGCATACAATTGATTGCCATCAAATCTGTGTGAGCTCTTTGCAACCCCACAGATTCTGTAAATATTTTCATTTGTCTATGAAGCCGTATAAAATAGTGTTATCATACCAGGAACAGCTAAAAGGCATTAATTTAAGGTAAATGTTTGGAAAGGAAGCAGAGATGATTGCTTTTTAAAAAAAGGACTTATGACCGTTTTTCACACTTACAACCTTTATAGCATCCCCATGATCATGTCAGATGCTTGGCAACTGATACACACTTATGGCCGTTGCTGTTTCCCAAGGTCCTCTGATCCCCTTTTGCAAGCTTTTGACAAACAAAGTCAATGGGGGAAGCTCGATTCGCCAAACAAATGGGTTGCTAACTTATCAACTGCAGTGATTCACTTAACAACCATGGCAAGAAAGATTGTAAAATGTAGCAAAACTCACTCAAAACAAATGTCTCACTTAACCACAGAAATTTTGGGCTCACTTGTGGTCATAAGCTGAGGACTACCTGTAGTTGTCTTTTCCCATAATTATTTTTGACTTTCCAAACTATGCTAATCCCTCCCCCTTGAGATTTCCTAGTGGTCTCCCATCCTAACCATCTCTACATCTAGATCTCCCAGCTTTAACCAGATCTGATCCTGATTAACAATTTATGATCAGCCTGAGAGGTCCTCTGTGCTCTCTTCGCTTGCTTGTTTTTATTGCAGATGTTTTTATTACCCAAACTAGGTAACATCATCAGTGCTAGTAAGGAGCGCTGCTTGCTGTCCGTTTATATTGCATTGTCTACGGAGATTCTAGGTCAACCAGGCCATGGTTGTCCCAACGGTGCTTTTTTCAAGACGCAACTGGACTTTCTGGTTTTTCTTTGAAAACGTTTTGCTTCTCATCCAAGAAGCTTCTTCAACTCTGGTTTACATTACATTCTTACTAGCACTGATGACCTAGTTTGGCTCATGAAATGCCTGCAAGATAAGCAAGTTCAGAGAGCACCAAGGACCCCCTCATTCCAACCCTGAGCCACAAATATTCTCCTTTATTAGTAGGATCAGCCTGTCTGCTGTCTAGCTGAGCAAATTGAATAAGACGTTTTATCAACTTACCTGAAAGTAGGATTCTTTGAACGCAAAGGGACCGAAGGAATTTGGAATGGCAGCTCTGAAGGACGATCGTTGAGAACCCCTTTTATCCAGTCCCTACAAGGCAACTGTTAAGGGCATCACCCGCCCGGGCAAAAGATAAATTAAGCCCGAGGCCACCGAAAGCCCGCCTTGGATTCCCCTAAATAAAAGAGCAGACGAACTTCCCGCTCGGGCGGACTGCGCTTGCGCCAGACCGCCTCTCGCGCTCGGGGGCGGAGCTTGGAAGGACTGGCATAGGAAAGGGAGCATCCGGGACGTGTCTGGGTGCCGCCCAAGCCTTCTCGGAGAAGGCGGGAGAACGTTTCGGCAGCGAGCTTCTATTGGTCTAAAGGTGAGATGGAGAAGGGGAGGGGGGGGAAAGGAGCGCCACGCGCCTCTCGTGATTGGCAGGCTTGGGTGGGTGGGGCGTGAAGCGCCACCGCGAGCGAAGGCCGAGGTGAGTCGACATTCGGGAAAAGGAGGGGGGGGTAGGGCAGGGAGTGGGCTGCGCGTGCCGGGCACTGATCCACCGGCCGATTGATTTCCGCCCCACCCAGCTCGGCGGGCAGACTCGGAAAGGACGAGGAGAGCCTCGCCGGAGCGTCACACGCCAGCGGGCGGGGCTGGCAACGAGAGGGGCGGAGCCGCGTCTTGCGCCGCGGCTGGAGGCGCGGGCGGGAGCCGCTTGGCCGAGGTGAAGAGGCGCTGCCCGAGCGGGCAGGGTGTAGCGGGGCGAGGAAAGCGGTCTTGCTCCGGGACGCCGGCTGTCCAGCTGACAGGTAACGGCGGCCATTTGGGAGCGGCCTGGGTCTTACCGGGCTACGAGCCGAGCGGGATCGAGCTGGCTGTGGGGCGAAGGATCCTGGCGGTGGGGGATGGATGGTGTGGGGAGGGGAAGGGAGCCCTGGGCGGGGCCTGCCCACTTTGGTCGCGAGGCTCCCGCCCGGCCTCCCTCCTCCCCGGCTCAGGGCCCGTCAGCTGCCCTACGGAAGAGGAAGGTGTTCCCCCCTCAAGGCCTGCCGGGGTCCCTCGGCCGGGAGAAGGTGGCTCTTCGTCCTGGCTCCCTGCCTTGGCATTGAGTGTCCGAGCCCACCGGTCCTCCCCACCCGGGAAAGAGGATCTCCATGTGAGCCCTCACCCACCCGCCGGTCCCGCTATGAGCCTTTCTTCGCAACCCGTGGAATTACGGTCCCATCTCTTTAAAAAAACAAAATAGCGGGGGGTTCTTGGGACGAAGCTGCCGGCCGCGGCTCATAATTATCCCATCCTGGCGATGATTGACACCTCGGAGGAAAAAAGGAAATCTTGACACCCCTTATCAGTGTCAAGCCGGCTCTTCTGTTTTGGTCTCTTTGGGCTGTGACCTCTGAAGGAGATGGGATGGTCCTTAATTGGATCGATGGATGTAACAATGGATTGTGCCTCACTTGAGCAACTGGATCATTTTTGGACCTTTGCAGAGAATCCTAAGCAGTTAGCTGTTTGATGGGCTCACAGATTCAGTCTCTCTTAAGGATACTTAATTCTTTCCTCCACGAATAAAGCTCTTTGAAAATATGTGGTCAGTGCTGGAGTAGATAAGATATTAAAGGGGTGATTTTTGTTTTTTTTAAAGTACAGATTAAGGGTACTGAAAGATAGGGTTACTTGGTGGGGGAGCCTGGCAACTCTTGTCATTTCCTATTTTTTTAAAATCCTATTAAAAATATGCCTGGTTGCCTTTTGTCAATTTAAATAGATAGCACCCTTATAGATACAGAAGTTATCTGTTGAGAATTACTCTTATATATCCTATTGCATCAGGTAATATTAACTGTGACATATGTAGACATCATTTTAAAACTCATTTGAAATCAAATATTGTACAACAATTAAACTTTGAATTAAATCGATAATGAATTTAAATGTTTTGATTTGATTGGTCCAAAAGAGGCGTTAGAAGCGCTTTAATAGATGTCTGTTGTCTCACATCTTTGGCTTGGTTTGTAATAACTTGCATATTGTCGACCTTTGTCTCTATTCAGATAAGATTTTGCTATTTTTGGTTAGCCAGAAAGCAGAGCAAGCAGTTTTCTTATGAAAAAAAAAAACCATGACTAAATGGAGTAGATCCTCTCATAAAAGGGAGATGTCTATTTTTACATTACCTTCTAGAAAACAATAGGAGTGGTTTACTACATTTAACATTGATTTAGATATCATTTATTATATTTCAGGCCAGAGAGAAAATATGATAGGGAGGAAGGACACCCTGAATTTAATAGCTTTTTGTTCCTACTCTAGCAAGCACACTTTAATATGTGATACACCCTGCTTAAGCCACTGCTTAGAACAAGAGGTAGCTGCTTTCTATTAAATGACTCACTGCATTTTATGAAATCCAATGCACTTTAGCTACACAAGAAACAATCAATGGTATTGCGTCTAGTAAGAAATCAGCAGCTTTCTTCTCTTTGTTCTGTTCATGAGGAATTGTAATTTTGTTCAGAGTTCCATTGTTGTCTAGTGCTCCAAGGATAGCAGACAACCATCATTTAAATGTTTCTTTGCATCTGATCCAGTTGGGGCTTGAAGAAGAACAACACATGATACATGTTCCAATAATCTCAGAAGGCTGGTCCTTTTTATCTGTTTTTATTTCAAGCAGCAAAGCTCTCTGTTAAAGTCTCCTCCTGTGATCGAAGGCTTCCTCCTCTCCCTCAGGCCTTCCACTTTGCAAATGTAGATCATCCTTTTTGGGGAGTTAACCATTTTTTATCTGGTCTACTCCTTGATGACCAGGAAGATATTTGACAATAAGCCTCATTTCCCATTCCATTCCAGTTATGCCAGTGGGGAAAAATGAGTCTCTACCCCCTATTAACATTCATTTAAAATATGTTTTTGAGCCTTGGTCTTGTCTAGTTCCCATGATACGTTTGCTATTTTGTAGACTTATCTTTTAAATGCTTAACTGAAGGACATTTTGTACAGCAAATATGTTACTTTAACCACTTCTTTATTAGTTAGCATAAAATAAAAACATGTTCTGTACGATAGACCAGGATATTTTTGTCAGAAGTATTTTAAAAGTTCTTTTTTTGTAAGTATAAAGAAAATGTGAAAGAATGGTGCAGTATTTCAAAATTAACATTAAAGAAAAGCTTGAAATTATAACCACGCTCTGAGTCTGTATAGCAGAAATAGGATTAAACAAAGTTAAGGAACCTCTCTAGAATTCTGCTAAGCATCAGGAGAATATTCAGCAACTTACTATGATGGATACTTTTATCATATTTTGTTTGTAGTGCAAAACCAATGGGGAAGCCAGATTCATGTGTCAAGAAAGTTGTAAAATGGGGCAAAACTCACTCAATGTCTCACTTAGCAATGGAAATTTTAGATTCAGTTGTGGTCATAAGTCAAGGACTATCTGTAAGCATGGAAAAGAAGATAGCTGTCTTTTCATTGCTTGTGAAAATCTATCTGAAATTCCTTAATGGAATGTGAATGGGTTTTAGTTCTCATTATACCACATTACTGATAGTATCAGTGGCTCTGCCAGGAGTATATCTTTTGCTGCATAATCAGGATTTTGTACCAGTTGAATATTCTATAATCATAATGGTTCTTTTTAAAAATCTGCTTCTGACAACGGCTTAGTTTTCTTTTAAAGAGAGATTCAGAGGGAAATTTTCATGCAGACTTGCTTTTTTAATATAGCAGCAACTGGTATGATTGTGTAATTATGAGTAACTTCTTTTAATCAGTGGTAGAGTAAGCGATCTTGAGAAATCCATACAGAAAACTGGAGAAGTCAACATAGTAATGGAGAGTCGGTTTAATGTAGTGTAATTCTGGTGCTGCCACTTCATAAGCTGGATCAGGGGTGTCAAACTAGAGCCTGCATGCCAGATGTGTCATGTGCAGGCCATGTCCATTCTAGCTCCATGAATGGGAATAACATCAGGAAACATCCAGTGACTGCAATATGACACAGTGAGTTTGACACCTATGAGCTAGATGAAGAAAAATAATTAGTTGACTTGACAACCAATGTCAAGATTTTAACCAAGTACTTGTGATCATTTCTGAATCTTGACCTATTTTTTTTCTTATTTCTTGCCTTACGGATTTCTATTTCTGTACTTTGTATATTCAACTACTGTGTATCAGTAGTTTAATGCAAATGGTTTCACAAGGTGTTGATGATCAGAATCTGAATATGCTTCTAAATCAGAAGCGGTATAAAGCCCGTTTATACTTTTCATTGTTTTGCCTAACTTGTACCTAAATCACAGGATAGAATTATGAGATCTCTGATAAAAAAATATTATGTTTTCTTGCTGTTTTAATGGATATTTCAGCCCCACTTCTTAACAAAAATCAGTTCCAAAATGCCATTAATAAAAATAAAGGGCAAATAAATAAAACGAGCATTATAGAATTGATGTTTTCATTTGTAAGTCATAATTTTTAGTATCTGTTCAGTGATGAGAGCATACTTGCTTATGTTGTTGCTTCATGTCAAAATAAATGACACTGAATTGCCTCATTCTAAATAGTTCTGTCATAAGATTTATGATGATCTGTGTTACCTGTACCTTCTCTGTTTCTCCAGGGACAATTTGCACATAGTTTGTATCTCTTTCCTGCTCTCCTCCTTGTATTTTTATCTGGTTCTTGCTGTGCATGGATGTGTTTTTAGCTCACCCTATTACATCAAACAGTCTTGGCTTCTCCACCCACTGCAATTTTATTTTTTTAGCAAGTGAGTGAGAAACAAAAATGCTTCTGTGACAACTCTAATTTGAATGTGCCTTGACAAACTGTATAATTAAGTACTTTTGTGCAGATCCTGGGAGCAAACAAATCCCAGCTCCGGAGAGTTAAAGTCAGGGTTTGATTTCCAGCACTGACTTCAAGCATGTATCTCCATCTAGAGATGTGACACAGTGCAGCTTATCCAACGCGGAAGGAATTCAGGATCTGTTTGAAATTAAGGAGGAGGACACACAGATGATTTGAATAATGAGAACAATCCTCATTATAACTTCAGAATTGAGACCATTTAATAATACTGAGTAATTCCAACGGTCTTAGACATTATATTACTGATATTCTATCTTACTCTGCCAGTTTAGATTCAGATTTGTTTTAATTTAGGCTACTGTATGAAGAAGTTACGACAGTTGAGAGAGTAACATTTACACTCACATCATCTTGTACAGAATCTGCTCTGTTCTACATGACTGAGGAATCCCCTGATTTTCATTCCTACTATAGATGCAGACATTTACCGATATTATTACAACTTGATCGTCTGTATGAAGCAGACCAGTACTCAGAAATCTTTTTCCTTATGCTAATTTTCTGCAAACAGATAGAAACAACAGATAGTTCTTTTCAGAATTTGGTAACAGAAGACAGTGTTAAGACTAAGTGTTACTTTCAAGCAGAGGTGGTATTCAGCAGGTTCTGATCAGTTCTGGAGAACCGATAGCAGAAATTTTGAGTAGTTCGGAGAACTGGCAAATACTACCTCTGACTGGAGATTTTACAATATCCTTCCTCTGCCACGCCCATAGAACCAGTAGTAAAAAAATTTGAATCCTACCAACGCTTTCAATTTCAATATAACATATTTCTATATCTTGCCTGCCAAAGCCAATTTACCAAATTGTAATGAGTCATTGTAACCATTGCCATTGTTTTTCCTTTCCATATTCTCTTGTAGTCCAAATGTCCCTCAGGGATATGCAAACATTTTGATTCAAATAGAGCTATTCAAAGCAGTTTGAATCAAAATGTTCTGCGCAGAATTTCTTTCCCTTCTGACAGCCTAAATATATTATTTCAATATCTGCTTCTGTCTGAATTCCATTCTACATTCTTTCTTTAACTTCTCACCAATTAGAAATTCCACACTTTGACTTTAATTACATTTTTATACCAGTATATATTGAATAATCTGAAACAGTTGATTGGTAGCTTTTTGTTGAACTAAGGCAGTTGCTTTTTGTCCTTAATGATTTCATGATTTTTTCATTTATTTGATTTCTGTAGTCATCCCTCTCAACTAGTGACTCTGGTGATGTATGTGGTTTAGATGATGTTTTTAATATATTAAATGTTTTGATCCTATAAAAGGAACAAATCTTTTATTTAGTGTCTTATAAACATTACTGCCATATGTCACTTACGAGTCTGTTTTACACTGTGGTGTCTGAAATCTTTCTAGCAATCTCTGGTCAATGGATTTTTTTTACTTCAATTTAACAATAAAATTCTAAATTTCAGCATTAAAATCTGATGACTGATGCTTAAAAAGTAGCATCTTTGTATCACAAGTTTTAAAGGCATGATAATTCCATTTATGTTGCTGCCTTTAATTTATCATGATCTTCATATCCAGGCTATTTTATGTTTATATATGTGCGTATAAGAAGTTAATTGATAAATGTTACAGTGCACAGTAGTAAAGACAAAGAGAAGAAAAGTAGATAAGTATGAAAAGTAATGTGATACAGATTTTACAAATACTCCTGAGGGAGATTCAAAATAATTTAAAAATATTAAATTTGCTTTCCCTAAATAATACACCATGTGTTTGAACTCTTAGTAATATAAGGAAAGTTTAAAGCATATTGAACAATAAGCAATGTAATAGATTGTGAGAAATGAGATATTGATATTTTCGTTTCTGTTTCAGATGATTGACATCCAAAAACTATGATTTCAGGAATGAATGCTTGGACCTAATATAATGCTTGGACCTTAAACAGAACCATAGGAAGAAAAATCCAGAGAATCTCAAGTCACAATCAAATTACACCAGAAATTCAATCATGTATGGAAGTGCTCGGTCAGTTGGGAAAATTGAGCCAAGTAGCCAGAGTCCTGGGCGTTCACCACGGCTGCCACGTTCACCACGATTGGGCCATCGTCGAACCAACAGCACAGGGGGCAGCTCTGGAGGTAGTACTGGAGGTGGAAGTGGCAAGACACTTTCAATGGAAAATATCCAGTCCTTAAATGCTGCTTATGCCACGTCAGGCCCTATGTACCTAAGTGAACATGAAAATGTGGGTGCAGACACACCTAAAAGCACCATGACCCTTGGCCGATCTGGGGGTCGTTTGCCTTATGGTGTTAGAATGACTGCAATGGGCAGCAGCCCCAACATTGCTAGTAGCGGGGTCGCCAGCGATACTATTGCATTTGGAGAACATCATCTTCCTCCTGTGAGCATGGCTTCTACAGTGCCTCATTCACTACGCCAAGCCAGGGACAACACAATAATGGACCTGCAGACACAACTAAAGGAAGTTCTCCGGGAAAATGATATATTGCGGAAGGATGTAGAAGTGAAAGAAAGCAAACTTAGCTCCTCCATGAACAGTATCAAGACATTCTGGAGTCCTGAGCTGAAGAAAGAGAGGGCCCTGAGGAAAGACGAAGCATCCAAAATCACAATTTGGAAAGAGCAGTATCGGGTGGTTCAGGAAGAAAATCAGGTGAGCAAACTAAAGACTTAAGCAGGAAAAAAAAAGGGTGTGTGGGAGAGTGGGAAAATGCAGTCGTAATAGTAGGTAGGTTTTGAATAATTTATTGCTGTGAAATTCCACAATGAATACAATAATCTTATCCAATCTGACTAGTTTTAACAAGACAGAAAGGTTCTGTCTTAGCTTTTTCTATATTGCCTGGGTAAATATTTAACTTAAGGGCAACTTCTTTCTCTCCCCATTTTCAAATGGGGAGTCCCAAGAACAAGTAGTCATCCCACAATTTTCTGTTGCTAGCCAAGACAGCTGTTAAGTGAGTTTTGCCCCATTTTATGGCCTTTTTTTGCCAGAGTTGTTAAGTGAATCCACTGCAGTTGTCAAGTTAGTAACACAGTCGTTAAGTGAATGTGACTTTCCCATTGACTTTGTTTGTCAAAAGGTTGCAAAAGTTGATCACATGACCCTGGGACTCTGCAGCCATTATAAATATGAGCCAATTGCCAATCATCTGAATTTTGATCACATGACCATGGGAATGCTGCAGTGTTTTAAATTATATTTTTCAGTACCGTTGCAACTTGGAATAGTCACCAAAAAAATGGTTGTAAGTTAAGGGCTACTTGTAGTATAAATATATTCTCTGATTTCTTCAGGTCAAAATTCATTGCATAATACAGAAACACTGTAATTCATAATATCATTAAGTAATTATTAATTTCAAAGCACAATTAATCAACAGTACCTAATTTGAAAACTTAACAGTTAACACAGTCTTGGTATTTTAAAATTTTGTTTAATTTTGGCTCCAATTTTGGCTACAGGTAGATATAATCATAGAACAAATATTCATAGACACAATTCTACCTCAGTAGTGATAGAATACACTGCAAACTAGATAGGACACTGCAAAAACAAATGCAGGTCCTCATTTAGTGACCACTTGTTTAGTGGCCATTCAAACTTAAAATATCACTGAGCAAGCTGTAGTTGTGACTGGCTTCGTGACCAGGTTTAAAGTTGTGATGACCCCCCCCCCCCCCCCGGCTGCCCATGGTCAGGTAATTTCACCTTGGCAGTTGGTCTACATTTATGGTTGTTTGCTGTCACTGTTCTGATTCTCCAAAATCAAAAAACAAAAATAAAAGATTCGATTAAATGCTTTTAATTCTGGCAGGCCTGGAAACATCAGTACATAGCAACCAAATCAAAGGCAGCAATAACTTGCTGCTCTCCTGCTTATTTAACCCCACCCCCTGTGCACGCATGCCCCACCAACATGGCTGTTGTACTTCTCAAGAGGCCTAAGAGGCCTGGAATCTTTCTGTTGGGCCTAGTTCTTTCTTCTGCTGCCGGCCTGCTCTACAGCTGATTGTCAGCTGACTGCTTCTTCATTGTCCACCTCCCATGCCTTGAGTCTACTGTTTTTCTTTTTCTTTTTTTTTTGAAAATTTTTTTATTAATTTTTTAAAAAACAAACATATACTAACAAAACACAAAACATAGAAAACATAAAATATCTTTTTGGACGGCAGTTTGATCCCGAGTTACATCTTTTTGTACAGACATAAATTCAAGTTCATGTTTACTTTTATATAGCAATTCCATTTCTTATTTACTATTTTACATTTTCTATATAGCTTCTCCCCTCTTTTCACTCTCTTAATTCTATTATATTTATTTCATCTCAATTTAAATCATTATACTTATATCTTTTGTCTGTCCTGTTTCAGCTGTCTATTATTTTTTCTCATTAACACAAAATTTCTTCTGTAATGACTGATTGGAGTATAATGCCTTGTCATACTTATCCTTCCCCTAATTTTAAAGCTTAACATATACACATAATTTTCATTCGGATTCTGCGTAATACAATATAAAAATAAACTCAATATTTTAAAACAGAAAGAAAAAAGTTTTTTTTGATATATAATATAATTAAAACAACAATCCATAGCAATTGAAATTATATCATAAAAATTAATATTCATTTTACACAATCCTTTCTAAATAAATATCATACTTCTATGGGAACACTTATAGATTTTACTTAGTTACTTTCTTTAATTCAATTCTCTCATATTTAATTTCATTTATTTTATTAAAAAAAAAAAATTTCGCTAAGTTACATTAAATATTTTGTCCCATTTTATAATCATATATTATTCCAATTTTCTAACATTATTTCAAATACAGATACAACAACACAATCTTATGTACCTTTGCAGAATCTCTTTTTCAGTTATATGTTTACCCATTATCTCTAAATAAAATCTGTTTCTTTACATCTAGTTTCAAACCTTTGTAGCTTCTCTTCCCTTCTTTCCTCCCTTGTTTCTCCCCTCTACCCTTTTTACCCCCTTGTCTCTTAATCTCCACCCTCTTGTGTATTCCTCTTTTCTGTTGCTTTCTGATATTGTGTCCACTTTTCACCTTGTTTTTCCCTTTTTTGGTTGTTTTTTTAAGTCTTAAATTCTCCATTCTCTTTCTCCTCTTTCCCCTTTCTTCCCCAAATAAAGTTGCTTGTTCATTAAGGATGGTTTCTTCTTCATCCCAATCTTCTTGTTCTTGTAGTTTCTCATATGTAGAAATTGCCATTTCTAAAAAATGAAAAATAGAGCCAAAAGAATCCTTCCCTTCTTGTTTCTCTTGATTATATTTTATAAATTCCATTTTCAGTTCATCCATAAGTAATGCCATTGTAAAAAAAAGAAAAAATTTAAACGACCCAGATGATTTTAATCATTCAAATAAAAATTTCCAAAAGTCCCAAAGTCACCAAGCAATCCAAATACACACAGTCTATTTCATTTAACACTTTCTTCTTTTTCTCACTTTTTTTTATTTTAATGCTTCAAAAAACTTCAAATTTTTTTTGACCTTCAATCCATCTGATAGAGTAGTCAATGATGATCCAAAATGGAAAAATCCAATAATAAAAAGACCCAAAAAACCAAAGAAGAAAAAGGATCAAATAAAAAGCAAAAATAAAAATATTACTAAAATTGAAATATACAAAAAGACTGGCGAGTAGAGGTTTCACAAATATATATATATATATATATATATATATATATATATATATATATATA
>BLBF01000055.1:16932209-16975250 GCA_015471245.1 Laticauda colubrina | reverse complement strand
AACGTTTCAGCAGAATCTCATCTGCCATCTTCAGGCTTCTGTATAGAAAATATATACTCTATATATACTCTATACAGAAGCCTGAAGATGGCAGATGAGATTCTGCTGAAACGTTGCTACAACTTTAACAGAACTACAATGACGTGGGATAATACCCGAAGGAAGCTAAACAGCACACATGTAAGTACCCGCGAAAGCCTAAGAAAACATATATATGTATATGTATATGTATATGTATATGTATATGTATATGTATATGTATATGTATATGTATATGTATGTATATGTGTATATATGTGTATATATGTGTATATATATGTATATATATGGCATTAGTAAGACCACACCTAGAGTACTGCATCCAGTTTTGGTCACCACATTATAAAAAAGACGTTGAGACTCTAGAAAAAGTACAGAGAAGAGCAACCAGGATGATTAGGGGACTGGAGACTAAAACCTATGAAGAACAGTTACAGGAACTGGGCTTGGCTAGTCTAGTGAAGAGAAGAACCAAGACAAGGCATAATGGATGGAAATTGAACAAGGAGAGATTTAACCTGGAAAAAATTTCTGACAGTGAGAACAATCAACCAATGGAACAGCTTGCCCTCGGAAATTGTGGGAGCGCCATCACTTGAGACCTTCAAGAAGAGATTGGACTGCCATCTGTCAGAAATGGTGTAAGGCCTCCTGCCTGGGCGGGGGGGTTGGACTAGATGACTTGAAGGTCCCTTCCAATTCTGATTATCTGTTATCTGGTTAAATTGAACATTTCTGAATGTGGTTAGAAAGTGAGTTTGGCTGACTTAGTGTTCTTATGAAACATAGTATCTTCTGACAGCAAAGATATCATCTCCCTTGGCTCCTGGCACTCACTGGAAGTTTGGATTGACCAGAATTTTTTAAATGAGAAACCATATTATCTGTTATGCATACAAAGCTTTTGAGTACACTTAAATCAAGCTTTTTTGGTAGTTGCCTGGTAGCTTTGGGGCACAGGTTGCATTTCCACATTACTTCTCAAAACTTTCATATGATCAGTAGTGCTTGTCAACCCGTCAAAGTAGACTAGATCAGAAAATGAACTCTTTTAAGTTATGGACTACTAGAATTATGTTGTTGCTGGACCTAATAATATAATCTTTAAAGCTTGACAGTCTTTCTGCCTGCCTGCACATCTTTCAAACTAAGTCAAGAGGAAGCAATCTTGAAGGTGTTTTTTTTCACTCCCACTCCCACCTGCCTTTCAGAAATACGGTTTGCTGGTGTTTCACTCTTCCATTCCTTCAACCTGTTCTTAGTCTTGCAGGACAAAGTGAAATAATAGAAATGTTATTAAACCATAGAGCTGTTTTCTGAAATATAAGCAATTATATAAGCACCTTATGTCAGGAATTTAAGAGTAGTGGTTCTTAGAGACTTGAACGGACCAGTTGTAAGAGCGGTTAACACCTTGTTGAGATCCCAGGTGGGATAGCGGTGAATTACAGGAGGTTGTAAGTTTGCGGAACCCTTGAGAAAACTGCAGACATGTGGATGGTGTGCTATGGAACGGAGGTCCCCCCAGGTTATCACCGAGGCTAAAGCTGCCACCTGTCTATGTAACGTACTTGGAGATAGGCCCTTGGTCAACCCCTCCTGTAAAAAGCCCAATAATTGTCCTATTGATGGAGCAGTAGGGTCAATCCTAGACCCCTGGCACCAGCGACAAAAGGCTGGCCACGTGGCCTCGTATATACAATTTGTTGATGCCCATCTGGATGCTTAAATTGTGGCAATAGCATCCTCTGAAATTTGTTGGGCCCTTAAACGGCTCCGCTCAACCTCCATACGGCTAGATGGAGCCATTGTGGGTTCGGGTGGAGTATCGGCCCTTGGGAGAGGGAAACCTTCAATGGTGGAATTCTCCAAAGTTGTTCTCTCGACAGGTGCTGTAAATCTGCAAACCACGTTTGCCTGGGTCAGTAAGGGGTGACCAATATCAATTCCGCTCATTCCTGCAATAACTTCTGGATCAACCTGGGTATTACCGGAAGTGGAGGAAAAAGAAGCCCGGGAGGCCACTGACGTTGCAGGGCATTGACGGCCTCTGCCCCCTGAGTTGGGTACCTTGAGATATAGCAGGGCAATTGGGTGTTGAGAGGAGAGGCAAATAGATTGACTACCGGGTCCCCAAACCTCCGCACTGCTTCCTGGAAGACAGATGGGTAGATGCGCCACTCTGCCTGATCTACCGTGGCCCTGCTGAGCCAGTCTGCTTATGTGTTTAATGCTCCTGCTATGTGTTCCACCTTGATCGAAGACAGATTGGCCTTGGCCCATTTGAACAACTTGGTTGTCTCCAGCATCAGAAGTTTGGAATGAGTACCCTCCTGTCTGTTTACGTGGGCCTTGGTTGTGGTATTGTCTGTCAAGACCAGAACGTGGTGTGAATGGAAAAGGGGTCGAAAACTGCGTAAAGGCAGGTGAACTGCTCGCGGTTCCAACAGGTTGATGCTTTGTGCTTGTTCGGAAATAGACCAAATTCCTTGTGCAGTGTGGGATTGGAAGTGAGCTCCCCATCCTACCAGGCTGGCATCGGTTGTGATCGTTACCCTGTGAAGTTCCTTGAAAGGGCACCCACTGTTTATCATTTTTTCCAACCACCAGCGGAGTGATCGGAGAACATTGTGCGGTACCTTTATCCGGACGTTGGAGTTGGCTCTTCCGGATCACTGGAAAGGTAGCAGGAACCATTGCAACTCTCTAGAATGGAATTGAGCCCAAGGCACAATGGAAATACAAGAAATCAGTTTCCCCAACAATTTAGACAACAATGCCAGGGAAAACCTCCTTAAGGCCCTGATCTCCTTGGCCAAAGACTGAATACTGTTTAACCTGTCCTGAGATAGGAAAACCTTGCCCTCCACAGTATCTATCACTGCCCCCAAATGAACTAGCCTAGTTGAGGGGATCAAGTGGCTTTTATCCCAATTTATGGAAAAGCCATAACCCTGAAGGGTCTCTAGAGTAAACTTGGTATCCAATTTTGCTTGATGTCTAGAAGATGACATAATTAAAATATCATCCAGATAACATTGTAAGTGAATAGATTTGATTCTGAGCGAGGCAGCCAATGCCACGAGGACTTTGGTAAAAGTCATAGGGGCTGAAGCCAGACCGAATGGCAGAGCGATATATTCATAGTGCCAATCACCATAGCAAAATCTAAGATATCTGTAATGGGCAGGTCTGATGTAAAATGATACATATTATCTATATGTAGATAAGCCTCTGTGAGGTCTATAGAAGTCATGATATTGTTCTCTCTGATGCTAAGCAGAATGGACTGGAGAGTAGACATCTTAAATTTTCGATAAACCAATGATTTGTTCAAACGTTTGAGGTCCAGAATTGCCCTCCAGCCCCCCGAACTCTTTGGAACCACGAACAATAGAGAGTAACAGCCTTGACCCCACTGTTCAGATGGGACCTCTCTAATGGCCTGAATATGCAGAAGATGATTGATAGCCTCCTGCATCAACGCCCTCTTAATGGGGTCCAAAGACCTAGGGTCCTAATGAAAAAGTTCGGAGGGGAGGATTGAAACTCCAGCGCCAAGCCAAACCTAATAGTATCCTTGACCCACGCATCAGAGGTGGAGCTGTCCCATTGATCGGCAAACAGTTTTAACAGCCCTCCAATGGGAACTGCCTTCAAGGGCTCACTTGGGGCAATGAAAGAATCGGTCTTGAGTGCCTCTGGGGTTTTGTATTATTTTGGCTTCCCCGCTGACCTCTATCAGAAGATTCTGGCCTATCTTGTCTAAAACTGGGCCTGTAGCCTGATGTTCTCTGAGATCTGGAAACATAGGGGCCCTGATAGTAGGACCGAAAGGAACACCTTCGAAAGGACTGGGGCGTTCTGTTTTCAGACCTACGAAAAAGAGGGGAAGCACTTTTTTCTTGATTCAATTTTCTACAAGAAGGGGCTCCAAGACACTGCCAAATAATTTATCCCCCGATATTGGGGCCGATGCCAACTTGCATTTATGTTTGGTATCCGCCTGCCAATGTCAGAGCCATAGTAGTCTCCGTGCTGAAACGTGAGATGCCATGGCCCTAGAAGAGAATTTGACTGCATTAAATGTGGCATCGGCGGAGAACTCTGCGGCAGCCATAATTTTAGCTATGTCCTGGTGAGCTCTGACGTTTGATGCTGGCAATAAATCCCTCAGGTAGGAGAGCCATCGGAGAGAGGAACGTGTAAAAAAGGATGCAGCTGTAGCTGCCTTAATGGCCCAAACGTCAGAGACATGCGCCCTACGGAATGCTAACTCTGCCCTCTTTTCTTCCAGTCTCAGGGCTTCCTCGGCCTCATTAGGGAAGGTAGAAGAAGAGGCCAGTGTCACAATGGGTTCATCCACCTTGGGTGTTTTGAGAGAATTTGCAAACTCTGGAGCCAAATTAAAATATCGCTTATCGTATCCTGTTGGGGCTGGGTATGATGCTGCTCATGCCCATTGATTTTGTACTAATTCAGCAAACATACGAGGGACAGGGATAGTTTCCACCTCATTAGTCGGTTGCGAGAATATTAGGTCCTGGGATTCGTCCTGAGACCCTGTTGGTAGTGGATGAGGGTCTGATGTACCTAGTTTAGCGGTGTTCTTTGCTTTGAACAATAAAGATTTAAAGAGGTGTGGACGAAAAAGGCCAGAAAAGGTAGATTGGTCTGGAATGAGGCCCTCGTCATCCGACATTCCCCATTCTAACGGATCCGCCTCTGACAACTCCAAGTCCATCTGATGGATCGACCCCCCCTGCATGGAAACCTCCTGGTCCTCAAAGTCCACCTCCTCCCGAAGGCCCTGGTCCGGTATGTTAGGAATATTGTGGAATACCTGCGATTGATGTTGTTGGGTATGCCCAAAGGAGCAGGCGGACAAGGATCCCACATTCGAAGTGGTCGATAAGTGTCTAGTTCGGATGGATTGCTGAACTCCAGCCGCAATGCCCCTTTGAATCGCCATCTCCATCCATTGCCTCATCTCGATGGGAATAGACTCAGATAAAACCTCCTCCTGTCCTCGGCCAGTGGCCGTAGGGGTGAAGATTACCTCAGGAATTGGCCGGCCAGTGCTCAATGGAGGAGTTGTGCCTATGGGGGGTTATCTAGGAACAGCCTGTTTGGGCTGGGTAGGTAAGTCCAAGGGCCCCATCAATGGGTTTGGGTTCTGATCAATCATGGCCCTCTTGTCTGCCTCCCTGGCTCGTTTTTGCAATTGTCTTTCCAATGCTAGGTGCCTTCTATGGTCATCTTTATCTGCTGCCTTAGAGGTCTTTTTGGGGCCCACAGGCTTGTCACGGGGCTTACTTGGCTTGGAGCTGAAAGCGATGTCACGTTCCGTTTTGTATGATGGATTGTCTTGCCTCTGAATATCTATTTAATTTTTTTTATTATGATGATGATTATTATTGATATTGAAAATGATATCCCCTGTAGTTGAAATCAGAACTCTCCTCCAGGAAAGTAAGACTGTATATTTATGGGCATAAGAGATTAAATGGTGAACAGTATCTAAGGGTCTCCAGCAAGGGCAACCCCCAAGTCCTCCAAGTGATAGAAGGACTCTGGATCCCTGGTCCCCAGTAAGGGAAACCAGCTATTACAGGCTCTGATGTGACTCCTTGCCTGTCAGAGACAAACGCCCTGCAATATAACTGTCAATCGCAATTTCCGATTGAGTAAATGATCCAAAGGCAAATAAAGAGAAATGCCTGTAAAATGGGTAGTTGTTTAGTTCCACGTTAGGCAGAGGAATAGCTAAACCCAGGGAAGGCACAATGGAACTTTAATGTCTCAGTCCCCAGCAAGGGAAACCAGCAAGAAATGGAGGCTGTGGAGATTAGGCGCGAAATTCAGGCAGCCGTTGAAAAGGGCAGGAAGCGGAATCACCGGCGTTAAGCCTGAGCCATCTGGAGAGCCGCTGCTGCTGCTGCTTTAATTGAGATTTAAAACGCTGCTGATAGAAGAAAAAAAACAACAAGGCCAGGAAGTCTCGGCTGTGAGCTTTCCATTCTGATCGTAAGCAGACGATCGGAAAGGCAGATAAGGCTGTTTGCTGGAGAGAAAGCCTCAAGCTGCCTGCGGAAAGGCAGGCTCCGCTAATTTGTGAGGGAAAATGATCGGAATGGAGATAAGGCTATTTTCTGAGGCAAGGGCCTCAGGCTGCCTGCAGATGGCAGGCTCTGCTAATTTAAGGGAATGCTGTTGGTTTTTACCTAAATAGAAGGGAAAGCCTGAAAGACCGAATTAGTAAAGGGTTTTAAAGATCCAACCTGAATTTGAACAAAGCTGTTCCAGTCAGGGAGTGCACAACATCTTACCATGAAGGCTGAGCTAAAACTGGGGGATGCTGAGGAGGAGTTCCGTGGAGGAGGAGGAGCGTCCTGGAGTTTTAAGCCCAGCCTTTCCAGAAGAGACTGAAGCACCTCCCATCTCTGGATGCTCTGAACAGCTCATGGGAGAAAGCCTTGCCAGTCACAGAAGAAGAAGTTTTTGAAGGTCTCTGACAGTGAAAAGGAGTCAAGGGGCAATGTGTGCAAGTGAGGTTAGCCAGTGGATGACATCCCCCGAAAATAAGACCTGGCGCCTTTTTTTTGGTGGCAAAAAAAATTATAAGACAAGAGTCTTATTTTTAGGAAAACACAGTAATAAGTATGCTGATCATGAATAAATGTGAAGTCTGCCCAAACTTCACTGTTATCTTGACTTGCAAATGACATATTCAAGAGCATTCTTAAATGAGCAACAATCAAAAGTGGAAGAGGGAAGTTCAAGCAGGGGTTAATAAAGATGAATACTCGATTGGCTATGATCCAAGAAATTATTTTCTCAAACATGTCTTAAAAAGGGAATGGAAAATGCAAGTAGAATGCATAAAATGCCTGTAAAATAAACAGTACATCCTTTTCTTAGGCAAGTAGTGGATCCAAAAACTGCCGCATAGGGATTAATTATCTCAATGGATAATTGAATAAGCCACTTTTGGTAAACCCTTGCCAGTCAAGAAAGATACAGCCAATCTGTGGATGATCACTTTTTATGTCAAAACACATTATCTAGATTGGTGATTACAAGTAAATGAAACACCATATAAACATACATCGTGAAAACAACAACGACGATGACGATGACGACGACAACAACAACAACAACAACAACAACAACAATAATAATAATAATAATATGTTCATCATAATAGAGCTCTCCCTTGCTTTAGGAAGTCCAATCCAGATAGCAACTGCTGGTAGTAGAGAAGGAGAATATAATTATTTTCTGATGGACAGAGAATGGGTAAGCTCCTGCAGTCCTTTTGCTAAGTCAGTCACATATCAGTTTTCCAAACATAGGAATTAATCTAAACAGTTTTTCTTTGAGCCCATCAGTTACGGCCTTCGCTGGAAATCTTAACTGCAGGAAATGAGTGGCAATGCTGCCTTTGCTTGCTGTATGTTGATATATCTCCAAAAGACATATGCACAATGACAAATAATATAGGCCACTTTATTAAAACTATGAAAAGATACGCCAAGTTCTTATGCTCTATGTAGCATTGTATTTAAATTCCTTTGTTATGGGTGCAGACAAAAGATAAACTAACATTGCATGTTGGGATGTGACCTCAGAAGAGGAGAAGTAAACAAACGAATATTTATTGATTTTATCCAATTTAGAAGCTGCAGGCCCAAATTAACTCTGGTGGCTCACAGCATTAAAAAACTGATAGACAGACAAATAGACTAATGTAGTATTTAGGCATGAAGCTGGAAAACAGGAGACTGAGTTCTAATTCTGCCTTATGTATGAAAGTCAATTGGGTAATTTTGGACCAGTTATTCTCTCTCATCTCCATTTACTCGGGGGGCGGGGGGGGAATAGTAGCAGGAAAGTCTGTTGGGTATGGCCTCTGCCTTGGGTTATTTATAAAAATAACAAGCAGGATAAAAATAATATCCAACACAGAATCCATTCCCCTAACATCCTCCCAACAGTAGATTCCTATAAAACATATACTAATAAGGGTACATTGGAATTGCAGCTCTTTTTGTAATGTATGATAACGATGTAACAATATTCATGATCAGGTTTAGTTATTTCTTATTTTTAAACTTAACACCAAGCAGAAAAGTAATTCCTGTTTCTGATTAACAGAATTCCCCCCCCCCCCAAAAAAAAAAGAATCTGGAAAGTTTTACCGTCAAAAGAGGAAACAATCAAATATATATTCTGCATATATGCTCACATATTCTTCACTGCAAATTAGTCAAATATTAATAAAGATGGTTAAACATTGAACATATTATTAAAATTAAATTTGGCTAGATGGAATATATTCTATTGTTCATAAAATCCTTGTAGAACTAAAAGCCAACATTAAATGACAACTGAAGGCGGGATTGAAATGAAAAGGAATAATTTGTCATAGTTGACCTCCAACCACAACCATGATATACTCAGGATGTGAGTCTTCCCTGCAGGAATATGTGATCATTGAATGTGTATCTTAAATGTCAGGTCTGCAGTCTGTCTTTTATAAGGGGCAAAGGAACTGTTAGAACTATTTAATTAGTTTTTAAATAAAAATAACCCTGAAGGAACAGGGGAGGAGAAAAGATATAAACCAAACCTGATAGAAAAGAGGCCATAGCACAAGGAAACAAATAGTAGAGAATAGAGAACTGGTTGCATTGCAAAAGAGCCCATGAGCTAAATAAAAAACAGGGTTATAAAGCTGTAACTAGAACTTAGTGTTATGGAGATGCCGAAGGCAAATAAACATTATGCTTATCAAATAAATTCTGAACCACATCTTAAACCAAGGATTTCATAAGACTGCATGACTGTGGGTTCACAGAAATTTAGTTTCCATCTTTAGTTCCAAAGTTGCAGTTTCCCAGACAAACTGGATGTGCATTTGAGTGGTGTTTCCAGATGCACAGATCCTGTTCAAAGAGCACGTTGCAGATGTGGTGAGGAAGCCCTTTGCCCAGATTCATCTAGTGCAGGGATGTCAAACTCGATTTCATTGAGGGCTGCATCAGGGTTGGATTTGACCTCGGGGGGCTGGTGTGGGTGTGGCCAAGGGAGGTATGACCAGCTCGATGTCACTTGTGTTGGGAGCACCTGTGGTGGCCTGAGCGCTCTGCAGTGAAAAAGGGCTCCTGAGCTCCATTTTCGCTGGCAGAATCACCGCGGGCCAGTCCTTTACTGTTTCCAGGGCAGCCCCGCAGCCAGATCTAAGCACCCCATGAGCCAGATCTGGCCTGTGGGCCTTGAGTTTGATACCCCTGATCTAATGCATCAATTGTCCCCTTTCCTGGATTGATTTCTCTTGGGACATAGGAAGTGAACTTCCTGTGTTCTGGTGCCTGCCCTCCACGACAGCATTCTGATGGCATTTCAAACAGCCCTGATCCTATTGTCCTTTGAATGGGTCTTGAAGACCAGGCTTTTTCTCTGAACCCCACAATAGGTTGGAGTGCCTATTCTGATTGAACGTGTGTGTGTGTGTGTGTGTGTGTGTGTGTGTGTGTGTGTGTGTGTGTTTGGTTGGTCCATTGGACTATGGATTTATTTTTAATTTGTGTTGCCCAGAGTCACTGTTGACTTGGGTGTCCATAGAAATCTAAATTAGAAATAAACAAGCATCTAAAACCCTTGCTGAGATTTATGACTTTTGGAAAGTAATGTGATATTGGGAACAGAGAAATTTTTCTGCATGTCTCTGCATTGAGATCAATCCCTTCAAGAGATTCTTTCAGCTTTCTTTGACTGTTGTTCCATTGTGGTCTGTGTCTGTCTCGTTCTAGCTCATACTTTTTGGAGCGGGTAGGGGCTTCTTTTCTTTGAAGCCTATATTTGTATAAAACCACAGAGCAAGTTGTGAGTCCATTCGTGCACATATTTCATTTCATTGCAGTTAAAGAAAAGTTGAAAATCCCAAGCTAAGAGAGTATTTATACCCACCCACCTACCAAATATCTCTGTCTCCAGTCTTGATCAGTATTGGATATGAATCTGAGTGTGTTGGAAAGCTTGAATGCGGTTAAAGATAAATGGAGCCAACAGAGCTTTGCTTTTAAGGTCCTGCTTAGAGAGTAAAGGATTTTAGACAATCAAGTGAGGAGGAAAGTATTTTAGTCATTCAACAACGCAAAAAAACAATATTTTGAATCACACTGAACTACTTTAGCAGCCACAGTGAATCATTGCATAGAAAGAAGGAACTGAAATATGTTAATATGAAAAAAATGCAAAGCCCCAATACATTTGCATGAGTCACTTCACCAAAGAATGCTTTAAAAAAAAGTTTGGTTTGCTTCAAAGTAGTGAGGACCTCCTGTATGGAAATATTAAAGTATGCAAATTTAAGGATCATGAGACGTAATTTCAGGGAGTTTGAATAAAGTAAATGAACTCATACCTACTTACATTTGCATTTCAATCTCTGTCTCCCACTGTAGGTGTTCTAGTTGAAGAAAAGTAAGAAAGAGAATCATTTTTTTTCCAAAACAATATTATTATTATTATTATTATTATTATTATTAATATTACTACTACTACTACTACTACTGCTACTGCTACTGCTACTACTACTACAATGAGGAAATGCAAAGGGGAAAAAATCTTAATCACCGAACCAGTAGTAAAGCCGGTTGAATCCCATCCCTGGTTGAACTTCTGTTACGGATATACTTTGTCAATGAAATTGCTGCATGTTCCACAGTTTTGGTTTTCCAATCTGATATCATCAGCAAAGTTTCTCTTTTCAGTGTTGTGCCAAATTTGTTCTTGCTGCGATCAAAATATGTTTTAATAAATTGTGCTAATATTCACTTATTTTTTTCTGGAATTACACCTATCCGGAGATCACATTCAGGAAGAAGACCCAGCTGCTCCACCCCTCAGCCTCCCTATTCATTATGACAGCTGCATAACATCATCCCAGAAGTGGGCATCATTTTAGAATAGCCACAATTCATTGCCACCAGTCCAAAAATGGTGCTCATTTCTGAGATGGTACCACATTTGTAGCATCCCTCCAGTCAGTCATAAAGTGGCTGGATTGCCAAGTGCCTAAATTTTGTTCCTGTGACTGCAGGGGTGCTACAGCAGATGTAATTTCCAGCAGGCCCCTCATAAGCCTCTTCATTCAGCTCCCTCATAATTTCAAACTTTCTATAACAGAACAATTAAAACTCGGACCACATGTTTTCTGAATAGCTTTTATCCCAGAGTCAGTGTCTGCGCTGTGTCTGAAGAGGAGGAGGAGGCTGCAGCCGGTTCCTCCTGCTTGCTGAGAGGTGAGAAAGCCGCAGCTTTGCAGAGCAAGCGAAGCGCTGCTCGCCCAGTCGAGATTTGGGAACGAGGGGCAGGAGGAGGCATGCACGCACCCGCGGCTTGCTTTCCCGGTTCTGCCCAGCCCGCACAGCTCTGGCACGGCCCTAGCGGGATGAGCAGAGGGTCCAGCCGGGAGGCGCTCGCTGCCTTGGTGAGAGCTCTGCCGGGAAGGAGGGCCCGCCTGTCAGCTGCACTGGGCGCCCCAGCCGCAGGTGCGTGCCTCCTCCTGCCCCGGTTCCCAAATCTCACCCAGGCAAGCAGCACTTCGCTTGCTCTGCAATGCCGTGGCTTCCTCAACTCTCAGCAAGCAGGAGGAACCATCTACAGCCTCCTCCTCCTCAGTCACAGTGCAGATGTTGACCTTGTGGGGAGAGAGAGAGAGGTAGAGATCCTTTCGGGCAAGAACCTTCCCCCGCAGCCGTCCGCACGAAAGGACCCGCCGGCTAGGGTGGGTAGGGGAAACCGAACCGCGAAGACTTCCTTGGCAGACGCCCCCGAAGGAGTCAGTCAGAAGCGGTGTGGCTAGGCTGGTCGCGGAGGCGCTCAGTGCAGGTGCCTCCAAAGTTGGGAAGGACGGGCTGGCGGGTGTTCACCTCGGTTGTTCTCCCCGCGTTTGGCTAAGGGTGGTGGCTGTTTCTGCTGCAAGTGGCTCGGACCCGCTGCTGCTGTTCTGCAGCCACCCACCTGCCCGCCTGGCCTTTCTTTGAGGTGGAAGAGCTCGTTGGGCTGAAGGGACCGGCGCGTCAGAGGCGCGCAGTGTAGAGAGGTTGGGGAGGAACTGAAGGGGCCCCGGGAGATTCGCCTCCCCACATGGGGTTGGGCTGCCCTCTTGGGCAGGGGAGGCTTTGTTGTAGTAGGGTGTCATTTTTAAAATAATTGGCTTTACCTTCGAAGGCAAGGAGAAGGCGGCGATGGGAGCACCTGAAGCCAAGTGTCTCCTCAGGGCTCCGGTTGCAGGGAGGAGCCCTTACTGGCTGCATGTGGCTGCGCCAAACGCCGAGGCATTGCTTTAACGCCACGGCAGCAAGAGAGAAGGGAAAGCAATGGTGGCGGAAGGTCTCCCGATATGAAGTGCCCCACCAACGCAGGCAGCACCATATCTGTGCATGCAACAAAAGTACTTCCTAACGGCAAGGCCCCCCCGCCATTCCCCCCCATTTTGCATGTTTAATATGGGCCTTAATTTGGGGGAGGGGCTTAATTTGATTTTATGCCAATAAAACATGGTGGGGCTTCCTATTGGTGGAGGCCGTATTGTTGGAGAAGCACGGTAGCTGTCTGAAATAAAAGCTATTTGATAGTGAAGCTATTGGATAAGTCACCAGATTTAATCATGTTTTAAAAACAAGGGATAGAATTGTTTCACTCATCACATTAATGCTATACAACAGCGGTGTTAAAACTTGCGGCCTGTGGGCCAGATGCATCACATGCAGGCCACACCACCCTGACTCCACAAAGGCAAAAAATGTCATCATACGTCATGTGACTTGATTTAGTTTGACACCTGTGCTATATACATTGTCCATAAAGCATGTTTGATTCCTCTCTGGATAGTACTATTTTATAAATTCCTGTTTCTGGTAGACTTTCACCTGCTAAAGTTTGTTCTGTTTTGTTCTGTAGAATTCTGTAGAATAAGCAGTTAATACTATTACAATTTTATCACATTTTGTTGAATTTACTGTTTTTGATTTTAAACTGTTGTAAGATGTTATTCATTAGACAAGACTCACATTTCAATATCGATAAAAATAATACCGGTTCCTCCTGTTCTAATCAAATCATTCATTCTTTGTGTTCTATGGTAGGATACATTGGAAGAAATTACATCTGGTTTTGCTAACATAGCTAATTGAACAGTTCTAGCATGTGAAATTGTATTTTCATTTTTTGATAGCATTGGAATATCTTTTCCTATTTGTGTTCATAAACAAAACAAGTTTTTCCCCTTCTATGAATCTGATAAAATGTGTTAATGCCAAGGTGTTTCTGCTTTTTCCTATGTGGCATACTTCTGTTCCTTGGATTTATTTTGAGTATTTTCTGTTCATGTAGACATGAACAAAGTGTTCTTTGCTTGACCTAATTGAGGTGAGAAATGTTCTACAGACAAGCTAATCTGTAAACATTTTGATTCTCCCATGAGCTGTTCAAAGCATCCTGTGATGGGAAGGTGCTTCAGTCCCTTTTAGGAAGGCTGGGCTTAAACTTGAGGACACTCCTCCTCCTCCACAAGACTCCTCCTTACTTAGCATCCCCGGTTTTAGCTCAGCCTTTCTTCAGACAGGTTGTGTTATTGTTTTCCTGGTCGGAACAGAACACTGTTTTTTTAGCTGATTTATTTCTCAGGTCAGGTAATACCATAGTTTCTGTCACCACCACCCTGGGAACCTCCAAACGTCATTTTGCTCTGGTTTTTTGTTTTTTTGGTTTTTTGGGGTTTATTTTTTTATGTTCCAGCCTCCCCAGGCTAAAGCCTCATAAACGGGGAGGCTTATCTTTCCAATCTGCCCTGAGGCTAAAAGCCTCTCCTTTCAGAGACATGTTGCCTTAAACTTCTAAACAAGGACGCTTATATCTCCGATCTCCCAGCCAGCTGAGTAAATGCTCTGTCCCTTCCGAGGTTTGAAGCTTCCATTTAAAAGTGCAACCTTTTTTTCCTTTTTATTACGAGGCTTTCCCCGCAGAACACCTCAGGGCAGAGAATTAGCCCCTGCACCTTCTCACTGAGCGGTTTTGCTTTCAACAGGCCAGGCGGTGATGGCCGCTTTCGTTTTCATTCTGCCACGAGGCAGCCAGCATTTTAAAGGCTGCATGGTTACATTTGCTGAGTAATTGTTACTGTCTGTGAGGCAAGTTACCCAACAAGGTTTCACTTTTTGGGGACCTGGGAAGGGGAGGTCCCTACCACCAGTCCACTGGATGATGGAGGACTTGAACTGCTGGATTCCACAGGCAATAAGTGTAGCTAAACTGATCTAATGATCAGTTACAGACCTCTGTGCCCTCATATAGGTGCCAGGTCTGGAGGGAGGTGTTCTGGTCTCCATATTTGATACTACAAGTACTTTATTCAAAAGTTGACTTGATTGACTTAAATTCTACTAATCTTTAAGTTATTAAAAGATAGATAGATAGATAGACAGACAGACAGACAGACAGACAGACAGACAGACAGACAGACAGACAACAAAGCAAAACAGAACAAGGAGACATTTGCTAAAGGCATCAGGGAACTATTTATTCCAGGATCCCCTGCCCCTTAAGGGAGCAGACCCCTAGGTGTTCCAGCCACCTAATTTCATAGCTTCTTTCCATTGCTATCAAATGCATTACCATGGCCAGCAACTACAACTCCAGTTCTAGACTAACTGCTAAAAATAGAGATAAGTCCACAGAGCCCAAAAAGACCTCTAAGGCGGCAAAGATGCACGCAGACACCATCAGGCATTAGAAAGGCAGGTGGAAAAACATACATGAGCACAGCCCACCTCTTCACCACTCACTTCAACAATTCCTCCCGCATGTCCATTGCATACATGTGCTTGTCTTAACAGACAATGTAACTACAAAGGCCCATATCAACAAACAAGGGGGCACTCATTCCAATCTACTAATGAGGGAAGCAGAAAAGCTATTCCTGTGTGCCAGAATCCATTTTCTCTCTCTAAAGGCGAAGCACATATCTGGAGTAGCGAATGTACAAGTGGACTGGCTTAGCAGAGCCGTGTTGGACCAATCAGAGTGACGTCTGGACCCCAAGATCTTTCTGGAGGCTACTCAAAGGTTAGGCCAACCAGTAGTCGACCTGTTTGCCTCACCACTCAATGCACAGCTTCCCTGATTCATTTCTCATTACCCATCGCAGGGAGCGGAGAATGTGAACGCCCTCAGATGTCACTGGCCCACCGGACTGCTATCAGCCTTTCCTCCCCTCCCTGTGATCTCCAAATTGATTCAGAAGTTGCTGGAAGAAAAAGCGGACCTGCTATTAGTGGCTCCTTATTGGCCAAGGCGAGCATGGTTTGCGGACCTGAAGGACCTCTCGACGGTACCACCATGGAGGATCCCATCATCAGTCATATCACTGTCTCTAGTCCCAGTGCTACACCCAGACCCCCAATGGCTAAACTTAGCCGTATGGAAGTTGAACGGTGACGTCTGAGAGATGAACACCTTTCTACTCAAGTTATTCACGCTATTCAGTTGGCTCGACATCCTTCGACAAACCGAATCTATAAGGCCACCTGGTCTAGCTTCTGCCCTTGGTGTCAGAAGGTTCAGATCGACCCCACTTCCCTCACGCAGTTATTAGAATTTTTACAGGAGGGCCTAACCAAAGGGTTATCACCCAATACTCTTTGGAGACAGGTGGCAGCCCTGGCTTCAGTCATATCTTGGGATGATCTTACCTCCATATCTCATCACCCTCGCATTCGCAGTTTTTTGCGCGGTGCCAAGAAATTGAGGCCCCCCGTAGTGCACCGATATCCAACTTGGGACTTAAATAAGGTACTATTGGCCCTTACTACAGGTCACTTTGAGCCACTAAGGACTTCGAGCCACTAAGGGGACACTAAACGCTTCGATTTCTAACCTACAAAGTAGTTTTCCTGATAGCAATTACATCTGCCCGAAGAATCTCCGAACTAGCTGCATTGTTGGTGCGCAAAGTTCTCTGCATTTTCCATTCAGATAGAGTGGTTCTCAGACCAGTTCCCTCCTTCATTCCAAAAGTTAATTCGGCATTCCATAGAGCTCAAGAGCTGGTACTCCCAAATTTTTGCTCACGTCCATCACACAGGCTTGAACATCAGTGGCACCGCTTGGACATAAGAAGAGCCTTACGCATCTACAGAGAGCGCACGGCACCCTCCAGAAAGACAGAAGCCCTCTTGTCCTTTCAGCCTAACACTCTGGGACGCAAGGTTTCACCCTCTACCATAGGTAGATGGCTAATGGGCAACATCATTAAGTCGTATGATTCTCACTCATTTCCAGTGCCCCAAGGCATTACTGCTCACTCCACCACAACAGCATGGGCTACAATAGAGGAGATTTGCCAAGCTGCAACCTGGGCTTCTCCATTTCCATTTATTAGAAATTATAAAATTGACGTATTTGCTTCTGCTGAGGCTTCATTTGGTAGGTGAGTTTTGCAGCAAGTTATTTCAAAGACAGTTAGATCTGCTATCCAGACGGAGTCCCTCCCTTAGGACAGTGCCAAGCTTTGGTATGTCCCATCACTGGATGCTCTGAACAGCTCATGGGAGAAAGGGCATTGGTACTTACCTGGTACACCCATTCTCTGTAAGCTGTGAAGAGCATCCAGCCCCTCCTTCTTCCGTCTGGTAGGGGGTCTGTTCCGGCCAGGGTTATTACAAGGTATACCTATATAGTATACATATAGGTATACATATACCTTGGCTATGCAAAACTGGGGACGCTAAGGAGGAGTCTCGTGGAGGAGGAGGAGTGTCCTCAAATTTAAGCCCAGCCTTCCTAGAAGGGACTGAAGCACCTTCCCATCACTGGATGCTCTTCCCAGCTCGCAGAGAACGGGCGTATCAGGTAAGTACCAATGCCTTATCTCTTTTCTACTCTATTGCCTTTGAGATTATTTAGCAATGAAGTACTTTTAAAAGCAACTTTTTAATGTAAAATTCTACAGTATCATAGCCCTATTAGACATCTGTCATCAAGTCCTTTTTTAGATGTTCTATGAGGGTTTGACAATATACAATAAATTTTATTGTTTAAACACCAGAACATGTTGAAAAGTTATCAAAACAATACCCAAAACACAGCAAAACATATTCATACTAAATTGCCACCTATGCTGTCACACTCAATTTGTTTTAGCTAGGCTCTCTTCTTCATAATGATCTTTGATATGAAAACCGCAGCCTTCCTAGCAATATTGTTAGGGATAACATTGTTCACCCTAACTGGTTTAGGTGAAATAATAACTATGAATCATAGTTAGTGTATGTTAGAGTGTATGCAGCTTTAACTGTGAAATAGTAATTGTGGGAGTGGTTAAGAAAACAATATAAAAGTAGCAAGACTACGGCTTGCTCTCACTCTCTCTGGCTTTGATGATCCCTGATTACTGCTTGGAATCAAGACTGCATTGCTCGAACGGGAGAGACAACAAAGGACTGATTTTGTAAGTGAACTGACATAGGATATTCTACATGGACTTTGCTAACTGAATATCCCTGAATGGACTGACTACATGGTAAATGACTATTGGACTGATATTTGACTATGCCATGCACTTATAATGGAATAAACTATATTCTTGATAGCACAAGCGTATCTGTTATTTTTACTGTATGTTAATAAACATACAAGCTTAGCTCACTCATTTATCTGTGTGCCTATCTGACTAACGCTGCACATTCTGTTTAGCTTGTCTACCTAACCCTGGCTGGGGAACCCAGGCTTAACAAATATGCAAATTCATTTCCTATAAGGTGTGGCTCTTTATCCTGATTATCCCAGTATTTCTTAGTTTTTAAACAAGATTCTAAGTAAACATCCATTTCCCCAGAATATAGTTTGCAGTTATACAAGATATGTATGATACTTTCAGAAGCAGGTGCACCACCATATAGAGTCTTTCTGCAAATGGAACTCTATGGCAGGGAACCCCAACCTTCAGACTGTGGCCTCCTAGTGGCCCATGCAAGCCGTGTGCAAGCACGAGGGCATATGCGTCCAGCTGCACTTGTGTGAGTGGCAGGTGCTGGCTCTCACCTGCGAAACTCTATTTTTGCAAGCAGTGGGTATGTGTGCTTGTCACTCACAAATGGAGCTGTGTGTACACCTACCACTCGCACAGAATTATCTCCTCCCCCTCCTGCCAAGCCGCCAAGCTCTATGGAATCTGTCATATCTTAATTGTTCAAAACATGTTCTAAATATGTTCTAAAGAAAGCTCTTCTAAGATGTGGGGGCATATAAATGATTAAATACTCTGAAGTATTTAGTCTGAAAGAATGATTTGTATCAAACCAGCCACTTCAAGGTCTTAACATTTGAACGTATGATATAATCTTAAGGCAGTATCATCCAAACTCTTTCTTTGAAACTTTTCTCAGCCTTCAGATTGGAGTGGATGGGGAATTAGACAAAGAATTAATATTGTGATATGGTATTTATAAAGTTGGGCAGCCCAAATATCAGGAAGATATATTAAGTGCCTGCTCTTCAGAGTACATTTTGGGTAGCAATAGCACTTATATACTGTTCCTTAGTGCTTTACAGCACTACCTGATCAATTTACAGTGTCAACGTATTCCCCCAGAAAATCTGGGTCCTCATTTTTCTGATTTCAGAAGGATGGAAATCTGGGTCCACCTTGAGCTGGTCAGGATCGACCTTCATGCTGTGGGCAGATTTAGTGTGAAATACTGCATTCTAAGCGCTGTGCCGTTATAGCTTCTATGGATGAGACAGATTACTCGCCACTCCGGGTAATCTGTTTCATCCATAAATAAGGTCTCCTCTCAACAGTTGGATATTTTAATTGCATGGTGACATTTTATAGTAAACTTGGTTCAGCCATTACTGCTGGAGTTGGCATGGATTTGCCCACCCTTTAGAAGCATTTCAGATTGAGGTAGTGTGTCTGTTTCAAATAGGGATCATTTGTCCCTCTAGCTCTGCATCATTTGTAATCGTTTGTATTTTCATATTGTATACTTTGATAATTGAAATTGGAGAGCCAGGGTAGTTTTGATTGGTCAGCGCCTTAGGGCACTAACTGTAGCCCTTCAGTGAGTTCCTGGCTCTCATTGACCTCTTGAAATGTGGGAGGCAGGAATCCATAAAAATATTGTCTAAGTATGGGTAGGACCTAATCTGGTAGAATATAAGAATGGAGTAGTAGATGGGCAATTCATCATATATGATATATTTTCAAAAAAATGCTTTTTTTATATTGTTTTAAGGCAGGGTGTCAAACTCGATTCCATTGAGGGCAGCATCAGGGTTGTGTTTGACCTTGGAGGACTGGGGTGGACATGGCCAACTTGACGTCATTCGTGTCAGGTGAGCCTGTGGTAACACAAGCAAAAACGGGCTCCCAGTCTCCATTTTCAGCTGCGATGGTTTCTTGCAACCCTCTGCCAGCAAAAACGGAGTTCGGAAGGTGTGCCCCTACCCTCAACTCCATTTTTACTGTCAGAGGCACCATGGGCCAGTTCTTTGCTGTTTCCAGGGCAGCCCCAGGGCCAGATCTAAGCACCCCAAGGGCTGGATCCGACCCACAGGCCTTGAGTTTGACATCCCTGTTTTATGGTATATAATGAACAAGTTACTGTTTTCAAAACACTTTTAATTTTGTTGAAACTGTTGGCTTTAACATTTAATAACATTAGAAGATCACTAATTGAACTGGATGAATAAAGGGATGTCACAAATGTTTTGGGAAGCAACATTGCATATTTATATTCTCTGTCATAAATCTATATTGTATTCCTTTCAATGAAATGGTTACTGATTCAGATGTTTATTTGTCAGCATATGCAGATGACTATTCAAGCTCTTCAGGATGAACTTAGGATCCAGAGGGACTTGAACCAACTTTTCCAGCAAGACACTAGCAGTAGATCCAGTGAACCATTTCTGACAGAACTAACAGAAGAAAACTTCCAAAGGCTGCACGCAGAGCATGAGCGTCAAGCCAAGGAACTCTTCTTGCTACGCAAAACCCTGGAAGAAATGGAGTTGCGCATCGAGACTCAGAAACAGACCTTAAATGCTCGTGATGAGTCAATTAAAAAATTACTGGAAATGCTGCAGAGCAAGGGATTGTCTGCAAAAGCCACCGAGGAAGATCATGAGCGCACAAGAAGGTTGGCAGAGGCTGAAATGCATGTTCATCACCTGGAAACCTTACTAGAGCAAAAGGAAAAGGAGAGCAGCTTGCTCAGAGAAGTGAGTTATTCACATAATCCATCTAATCTTGCACAATTTTTTCTTGTTTTATCTTTTGATAAGAGCAAGCATTTGTAGATTTTTCTAACTTGTTTAAAGACATACACAACTTAGTCTGGAACCTAAATTTGCCTGAGTTCAAATTGGTTTCTTATTCATAATTCATTCCAACCTCACATATTATTTGATAAATTCTATGTATAGGAAGTTGGGGATGTATCTGGGAATAATATCAAAAGTATCTAAAAAAGATTGGAAACTGAAATTTGAAATTTTGGATTGTGAATATCCATATATATGTTTAAGCCTGGATTCTGACATTAATAGGGTATCAATCTAGAACTTATCTAAAAATAGAATAAGCAACTTATTTATGAACTTTACTTTTTTGTTCTTTAGGAATTAATTCTTGACCAAGAAAAATACTGGAACCAATCAGGAATTTATCCTATCCTTATACAATAGCAAGTCTAATCTGTGTGTTTATAAATATAGCCTACCTGAATCATCACAATCTGTATATTATTATTTTATTTGATTTTACTGGGAAACTGTAAAATGATTGTGTACTTCTATTTAAAAAATCAGAAATCTGGGCAGCAATAAAGAATGACAGCGCTATAGTTTCCATAGAAACAATTACTTTACTATGAAGGATATTTGAAACCATTTTCTGTTTAGCATCATGTTTCAAGTGGAGTAAGCATTATATTCTTCATTGATTTTCATATAACTTTATGATTAAATTTATAAATTTAAGGAAAAACAGCTGAATTATTTTGGGCAGAACACATTCATATAAACAAAGTCAGACATCCATTATATAGACTTTCTTCATTATATATCAGAGGCTTTCTTATAAGGAAAACTTGCATTCCAGATTTCTTTTGTAGATAAGTTAAATGATGTAAGGCGACCTGACAGCTCTATGGGAGGTATACAGGTATATAGGCCTGTAAGAGAGTGCTGAATACTCTAAACAATAAAAATATTGAAGGAGACTTTTGAAGAATGGAATCAGAAAATAGACTCAATATGAACAATGTCAGTAATGGTCTCTGCTTCTGCGGACAAACTAAATCCAAAAAAAAAGTTATTGAAGAAATGTGGATTTATAACTGACAGTCCAAGAGAATGTTTTAGAAAAGGTTGTTTCATTGGATGTGCAAACAAATTGACTGAGGCTTTACAATTTAAAAGGGAAATAATACATTACAAATCAAGAAAGTGATTTGAATAATTTTCTACTGAAATTACAAAATAGGCTTCTTAAAGCCTTGAAGAATTCTTTGTGATGGGACAAAGAAGAAATGAAGTTAAATCAAATTGCACAACAATATTTGAATGAACTAAAATTACAACTTCTAAAAGTATAATGAAGGAATATAAAGTTGATTTATTTGATCAAGAATAAAATAAGACTTCTTGTTACAGTACTCCTAAATGGATTTACAGCTAACACCAGGACTGAAAAATTATATTTTATGGATTTGTTCAGAGATAAGAGATGATGAGATAAATGTTTGTAACCTTAGAGGTGGTGAAGAGTCACTAAACTTGTTTATACTTGTGATTAATTTTGGAGTAATTTATTTATATATTTCTTTTCTCTTTTTTCTTAGATTCTTTTTTTTTTCTTTTTTTCTTTTGCTTTTCTTCCCCTTGCACTTTTTACTCCTCTTTCCCTTTAATTTTGATGCTTACACTACACCAATATTTAATACCTTATGCTAATATTAAATGAGATTTAATATTTCTGGGTGTTTCATGATGAAAATTGCTCTAAAAATGGGAGGAAAATGAGTACATGATTTGTTTGTCATTCTTATAATCCAATAATAATTGTGGTCTAGCACAAAACAGTTTTGTGTTTTTAGTGTTTTAGTCCAGGCCAGGGGTGTCAAATTCGGTTTCACTGGAGGGCCATATCAGGATTGTGTTTGACCTCGGGGGGCCGGGGGTGTGTGGCCAGCTCAACATCGCTCGTGTTGGGGTGATGAGCTCTGTTTTTGCCAACAGAGGGTTGCAGGAGGCTGTCGCAGCCGAAAATGGAACTCAGGAGGGCCGGATGCGGCCTGCAGGCCTTGAGTTTGACACCCCTAGTCCAGGCATTTTCATTTTGCTCTTTCTTAACTACAGAGCATTTATGTCAGTTGCACTGTAATTGTTTTGATGAACAGTTCCTTGTTATCATTGTAGAAAGAGCTGTCGTCATCAGTAACTAGGTGGTTGCTACTCTGGGAATGTAGGAGTATTGCTGGCACAGATGCTTTATCAGCTTGTTAAGTACATAGCAGATTGTTGCTGTTATTTATTAATCCTGTTTTTTTTCAAGTATTTTATCCTTCTGGAAGAAGAAAGTTTGAAAAGACCATTGCTAATAGGTATTTAAAAAAACTTAAAGTTCCTTTAGCCATTACAGTGTTTTTGAGTATTTTTTTTTACAGAAAAAAATTGGTATGCAGTTCACTGTAGCTTGTATAAAAAATAATAATAACCGTAGCTGTACCTGGGAAAAAGATGCAGTCATTTACCTCGAATACTTTTTCTTTGAATCCTAGAAGTTCAGTGCTGTTATGTTTGGGTACCTACTTAATATTTCTTCTTCTTAAACAGGAGATGCACCGTCGTTTTGAAAATGCTCCCGATTCTGCCAAAACTAAAGCTTTACAGACTGTTATAGAAATGAAGGTAAAAGAAACCAATTTATTCTTTTTATGAAATAGAATGGTTCTTTTTTATTTTTTTGAATTCTCATCCTGACATTTTGTGCAATACACTGATTCCTTTTTAGCATTTTTGCTATTGTCAGGAGAATTTGAGTATTGTTTTATAAATGTTCAGAACTATTTATATCTGGTTTATGTTACGTATGTGAAATGAATGCATGTCTATTTTATCTACTTGCTGTCATACTTGCTGTCATTAATTTTTAATGTATGTTTATTTTGTTATATATTCTAGTAATTGTGGGTTTCATAGGCAGGTTTTTTTTCCTGAAACAAGAAAAATTGTAACAGAAAAAAATAAGAAATAGTGCATCTTTTTCTAGATGTATTACATCTTTTTCTGTGTTGTAGAAATTTGTAAATGTTTTTCTGTTGAAGGACTTTTTCTTATTTGCCTCCCAAGTTCTCAGTGTATTCCCAGTGTTATTTCTGGATTCAAAATGCGAGTTTCTATTAGCGTATCTCTATTTTCTGTTTAAATTGCAGATGTCTGTGGAGATTCTCAGTCATCTAGGTAATGGTTGTCCCAAAGGTATTTTTTGAAGGTAACTTTCTTGTTTTTTCCTTGAAGATGTTTTACTTCTCATCTAAGAAGCTTCTTCAGTTCTGCTGAATGGCAGAGAATCTTGCCATTCTCCACCATTCAGTTGGAACTGAAGAAGCTTCTTGATTGAGAAGCGGAATATCTTCAAGAAAAAAACCAAAAAAGTCCATTTGCCCTTTGAAAAAGCATCTTGGGGCTAAATTGTAGATGCACAATTAATAACTTCTATAAATAAATATTATGTATAGCAGTGCTGCAGGGAGATGTTTATCAGACATAATCCTTCAACTCAAATGTTGTTAGCAAAATATTGGTATTTTTTGAGAAAATTAAACCATTGTTCCATGTATTTGAAGGATTCTAAAATTTCTTCTATGGAACGTGGACTCCGAGATTTGGAAGAAGAAATCCAAATGTTGAAGTCAAATGGTGCACTCAGCACAGAGGAACGTGAAGAAGAAATTAAACAAATGGAGGTGTATCGTAGCCATTCCAAATTTATGAAAAACAAGGTAATAACTAAACAGTGTATGTTAAAGAATAGCTTACAATTCCCCAAAAAAATAATTCATTCATTGAATCACAGAACAGATAAAGGATTGGTGATCTGTCTTCTCTACTAGAGTTCCTTCAAATTAAATGAAAATACTTAAGCAAAACTGTAAATCTTATATTACTGTAATCTAAGATTGGTGAACCAAATTGCATTTAAGATGTAGAAACCAATTTGGGAAAATGGAATTGCATCAACACAATTAAATAAAACTGTATTGTTCATTCTCTGGTAAAATACTCAAGGGACTTTTCTTGCATAAATTAATGTAAACAGCTGTCTATGATATAACAAAGTGTCTTGGAGAAAATGACGACTATGACCTTTAAGACACATAAGGGTGGGAGATCTCAAAAGTTTACAAGTGGTCATGCTTAATGTCAGAGAAAAAGGGCTTTCTTTTAAAATGCTGAAATTGGAGTCTGTATGACAAATTGTTGATTATTATTATTATTAACTTTGGGCATTAAGGTAACCAGATTAAAATACACAGCATAGATTTGTTTTCCTTATTTATGTAGTTTCCAATCATTTCAGCATTTGTTATTGTTATGATTAAAATACTAAATTGCGTTGAAAATAGTGAAAGGAAGCCAACTAGCAAATCCAGAAAGTGTTTTTTTTTTTAAGATTATTGTTTATAAGACATGGGTGAATAATATAGTTACTTGATGCCAAAAAGATACATATCTAAGACTCCCGAAAGGTGTGCATTTCAGTAATTCTGTAGCTGCTCCCTAGAAGGGATCTTGTCTCATATCACTTAAAAAAGGTCTTCCCAAATTCATTCTAAAGGGTGGTTCTACATTCAATCCAGTAATGGACTGAGTACAAAGACAGCAAATAAAGTGTAATATAAATGAAAAAGCACTTTATCCATCTTGTTTCCTTATTTTGACTCAACTGCAGTTTCCAGTTCGTTTTCAAGAGAAGTATTGTGTAATCAAATGCATCACAATAGTCTATAAAGAGGAGATAAAAAGTGATAAAAATTACCAGATCACCAGAATACTCAACTACCAAAGGATTGACAGGCATGTTTGACATGATGTCATATGAAAATGTGTAAAGTACAATAGTTGTTGCAATATGAATTTAGACTATTGTAGAAGGATACTTCAATTCCTGCTATGGAAGAATGATTACAGAAGTTGATGGAGTTGGCTGAAATGGCAAAACTGACTACCTTGATCAAAGAAAAGAGCATAAGTATTTTTGTTTGCACATGGAAAGCGCTTCTGAACTTTGTGCTTGATGTAGAAATGAATGAAACTTTGATTTTGGGTTTTCCAGATTAGATTGATAGATCTTTATAGAAATGACTTGTTCATACTATTATGGAACAGCAAAAAGCTGTGATCTGTTGTTAATGCCTTATTCTACTGTAATAGAGAGAGTCAGAAGTCAATGCTTCTTTTTCTTTCCCTATCTTTTCTCACTTTTCTTCCCCCTTCCCCTTCATTGTCCTCTTACTTATTTATGTATTTTACAATACCTCATGTAAAATACTTATGTATTTTACAATAACTTAATAAAATGTGGTTATCGCAATGTGAATTTAGGAGAAAGTTATTCTGAGGAACTGGTGTTTAATCATGGAGAGTCTGCTAGCAGTTTATATGTTTGCTACTCTTTGCATCTCTTCAAATAGCGGCAGGTTAAGAAGAAAATATTTTGCTCTATATATAAAAGAATAACAATTTCGTGGCAGGTAGAGCAACTGAAGGAGGAGCTAAATACCAGAGAGATTCAAGGGGAGGAACTGAAAAAAAAAGTGGCCGATCTCCAGACAGAGGTCTCTGCCGTAAGACTGAAGTTTCTTTGTGTGACACAACGCTACTAGCTTTCGGGGGTGGCTTACTTTCCTTCCTTCACCCTCTGCAATGCTAAAGAGCAAGAAAACTAACAGTACTGCACCTATCCTTATTCACACTTGGTTGATATATTACAATTTGTAATCTACTCCTTTGAATACCCAATATTAGTTGCTCAGCTTAAAAGATCACTACAGTTGCATGAATTGTAATTTTAGCGCTTAGAAAGAATATGAAAGGAAATTGTCACAGCATGGTTCATATCTTTGAGGTGCATGTATTAAGCTTTTGAAATGAATACTGCTAATCTTGTTTTAATAAGGTTACATAGTTTTAATGCACTGTCAGGGACATAAATATGTATCTTGTGTTGCTTTAATTTCCTGGAATGATGCTTTTGACATATCATGCATGGACACATTGGATGTCTTTCATAGTTTTATGATTTATTGTATGCAGCAAATTCGATTTCTAGTTCTAATAAAATGCATTTCTCTATTTAAAAGAGGAATTTTACTGTTTGAAAATGTGTGGGTTAAATCTGTGGCCTTGAATCCATTCTGTGCTCCTTTCTAGGTGGGAAAAAAATAAGATTTTGTTGTTAAAAAATCCCACCTTTATTATTTTATAAGTAACTCAAAGCAGCAAACATACCTAATACTCCTGCCTCTTCCTGTTTTCCCCAAAACAACAACCTTGTGTGGTGTGTTGGGCTGATAGAGAGAAACTGGCCCAAAGTCACCTAGCTGACTTTCATGTCTCAGCCAGGTGTGGAACTTATAGTCTTCTGATTTCTGGGCCAGTACCTTCATCACTATACCAACATTTATGTGTTTGAGAAGTTTGATTTGTTGATTTTGAAAGTTTCTGAATTATGTATCCTCCTATAAATGTTATTTAGTTGTCATGTTGTATAAGAAATAGGAAACTATTGTATTTTTCATCTAAAAAATTAAGTCTTAAGGCAAAAATGAAGATACACCTGTCTTTCAGGTCAGGTAGTCGATAGTATTGATAACAAAGGAAGTGGAAATGCTCTGCTTTTTAGCATCTTGATATTACTATTGAGAGCTAAATATATTTTTAAAGAGCTGGGAAGTATATTGAAGGATGAAAAGATTACTATGTTTTATTTAAATTCCTTCCATGGGCTGGGGTCAGCTGTTGAGGTAATTCCCCGTTAGGAGAATGAGCGCATACAGGGAGACGTATAGAGAGTAGTGTTGGAATAATACATACTCAGTACACAGATACACTGTACAGTTAATGAAGGTTTTTACTTCCAGAAAGGTTTAAGCAAAGTCCAAAATAAGCAGTCCAAAAGTCATTCACAGGTTAATCAATCAGTTTTTCAATCCAGGGATATTCCAGTAACAAAGTCCAGTGTCAAAAACAGTTAAGTATCAGACTTACATTAAATCCAGTAATATCAGTCAATTAGGAAAAATGGAGCAATAGCAATACTTTCCAACAGAAGGAAATAAAGATACACTCTCTTCTCTTCTGAGACTCAGACTAATACAACCTAGGTTTCTGGCTCCATCTTATGGCTGTTTGAGAAACCACACCCAATTGCATGCTCTTGCATTCCCTTAAAGAGACAGTATTAAAATGTTTATCCTGGTTTATATATTTCTAACCCAAATACCTTTTAGGTGTTTCATATTCCTAACATCAGCAATATGATATCTACAGATATAAAGGCATATTTTGCCCCCAAAAGATTTTATACAAAATGATGGAATAAATTAAGATTGCTAATCTTCATCAGATTTTGATTTTGTTGCTCAATTTTATTACATGAAATTTCACGAGATTTTAATGTTCTTGTATGGAATCTAGCAAGATTTTGCCATTTTCACATAAGGTTTTAAAAGATGGCCAGCATATTTTAAGACTTTAGCTATGCTTCAGCTAGTAGCTAATTATCCCCAAACCTTGAAAATAACCCTGAAATTGTTTGCCCATGTATGTTGCTCTGGTTTATATTTATATTTTATCCTGCGTCTCTTGTGGCCTGAGGAAGCATATAAAGCTAAAGTGAAAAAAGATGTGAAGTAATAATAATGCAGACATGTAATACATTCTGGTGATAGTTTTCATCAAATCGGAACAATTTCTGCTTATTAAAAATCAGGGTTTTTTTTCCTGCTGTTCACTTTTGAATGCTTTAAAAAAAATTTACGCTACGACTGATTTCCTTGGTATTTGGGCCTTTTTCAATTTTGGCTTTCCACAACTGTGAGGCTAGTGGTTATAAGAGAAACTGTTTTCTGCACCTATAACGTCTTATAGTCTTCCTGTCAAGGATTTTTCTTTTAGGAATGCTTTATTCTCTTTTCCTCAAAAATTCTGTAAACTTAACACAAAAGCATGCTTTTTTCTCGTTTACTATTCCTTTATTCAGATTCCTTGAGCTGGCTTGATGCCATACCTTGTTGGTCTAAACTGGAATGAAGCCATTTCCATAATGCTTCTGAATGCATTCTTGCCATTTGATAACATATATCCTCATACTTGGTTCTTCCTATAGATTGGTCAAGTGAAACAGGAACTATCTCGGAAAGATACAGAGTTGCTGGCTTTACAGACAAAATTGGAAACCCTCACAAACCAGTTTTCTGATAGCAAGCAACATATTGATGTACTCAAGGAATCCCTCACAGCAAAAGAACAGAGAGCTGCCATCCTGCAAACAGAGGTAACAAACATATCCCTAATACTGGAGAGTTCTGCACAATATTTAGATTATTAGGTTGGGCCGTGGAATGTGCATTCCTTCTGTTTTATTTTTTTCTTCAGTTCTTCTTAAGTTAGAAGGAAAATCTGTGACTTCCTAGTTCCAAATTTGAATGTCTCTTTAAATCGTAAGAAAGAATTGAGAAAACGAGGAATCTGATCTATTCAGCAGTATCCACTAGTTAATCTATAAATGCAGTATGAAGATTCTCTCCCATTGTTTATCACTTGCAACTGGTGACAAACTTTAGAAGATCTCTGATTCCTGAATATTGATAATTCTCATGGTTTTTGATAAACAGAAATTCCAGTCCCAATTACATTAAATGAGAAATATCTGTAATTTGGTGTCATCCATAACCTTTCCTGATGTGATCATATAGGTCCCAATGAGAAGAAATAATTTATTTTCATCCAGAGTTAAAACTGGTTCTCCATTCCTACCTCTATTTTGTGTTATTTAACTAGTCTACAAGACACCCTGCCTGTTTATCAGCAACTAAACTTGTTTACATCTGCACTGAAATTAAACCTGATTAGTTAGCTTCCTCTTAATCAGGTTGTGTTCTGTTCCAAATCCTCATTTCAGGGCATAGTAGAAGACAATGCACTTAATTTAAATGCTCGTATAAGACATTTGGAATTAACACTGACAGAAATATGAGATGATTTCACATTGTAAAAGAGATAATTTTATTTTGTAACTTGCTGCCAATCTTATAATTAAATATGTCAAAACTGATACAAATACAGCATTGAATGGTATTGCTTTTCCAGTTCCGTGCAACATTTTAAAGTCTTGGCTGTATTCTGCTTTATCTTTACAAATACAGGAAGTGCTTGATTAATTATCACAGTTGGGACTAAAATGCTGATCATTGAGTGAGGTAGAAGTTGACACTTAACTGCTTCGCTCAGCAACACAATCTTGGCACTCTTGGTTATGGTTGTTAAGCAATTAGGTTGTTAAGCAGCTGGAATAAGAAGCATGGGGTTCCTCTGGGCTATATGGGAGATCCTGTAAGGCTCTGCTCAGCAGATGAAAATCCTCCCTGCCAAAATCCAAACAGAATTTTCAACTCACAAGCAAAGAAATACTCATGTACGGCTTGGCTTGCGCCAAACCTCTCAGGGTCTCTCATACCCCCTTACCATGCTGACTTTACTTGGATTTCATTTAACTCTTTTCTCTAGATTAGGGGTATCAAACTCAAGGCCCACCGGCCAGATCCGACCCACAGAATGCTTAAAAACAGCAAAGGACAGGCCCCACGGTGCCTCTGCCAGCGAAAATTGAGCCTGTGAGGGCCACACCACAACAGCCTCTGTTAGCTCTTTGTCAGCAAAAACAGTTTGTGGGGCCATGTGTGGCAGGATGCCATTGTGGCTGAAAACAGGACCCAGGGCCCACAAGCAGCTGCCCTGGCTCTGTTTTCACTGATAGAGGCTAGCAAAAGAAGCTTAAAACAAAACAAAAGGACAAATGTTTCCCCTTTTGTATTTGAGCATTCAAGAAGAGACAGGAAAGGAGAAAGGGAAAGAGGAAAGACAAAGAAAAATAAGTAAAGAGGGGAAGATAGCAAGGAAAAGAAAGAAGAAGAAAGGGGGAGGGAGGGAAGGAAGGAAGGGAAGAAGGAAGATTATAATGAGAGGGAGCGAGGGCTTTAGCACTTGGCCACCACAAGTGCCCCCGACATGAGTGATGTCGAGCTGGCCATGCCCACCCTGAAATCAAACACAACCCTTCTGCGGCCCTCAATGAAATCAAGTTTGACACCTCTGCTCTTGAAGGCTGGATGAAAGAGCTGCAGGCTGAAGGAATTCAGCTTCCCTCTGTGCATGGTAAGGAACTCCTTCAGTGGGGTGCAAGAACAAAGCTGAAGGATTTCGGACTCCATTTCTGGACTCCACCAAAGGAGTTCAGCTCCCTTCCATGCATGGAAGCAAATTCCTACAGTGGGGTGCAGAAACAGAGCCAAAATCTTTAGGAATCTTTCAGCCAGCCTCAAAGATGAGAGGGAGTCCTCTAGGCAGGAGGCAGCAGCTTGCAGCCTTTTCTGCCAGGTTTTTTCTTTCTTTCTTTCTGTGTCTTTTTGTCTTTTATGCAACCACGTGGTTTGTTCCTTAAGATTTATGCCTTCCTCAATTTAACTGAGATATTTATTGTGGGAATGATCAGTATGTGTGTAAACCTCAGAGTTTTGTTTTCCTCTGTGTGTCCTTTGTGTGTGTGTGCATGCACGTATGTGTGTGTCTAAGTCTTTTTTGTGTCCTCGAGGTGACTGTTGCAACTGTTAACTGTCTCTGATCCCTTCAGATATTAATTTTAAATTGTTAAGAATTAAAAACAGAGAGAAAATGTCTTCTTCCAGTCTGGTCTGGCCAACTAAACTGGATGAGGAACAGAGTTCAATTTTCTTTCCTCTCTGTGCTTTTAAGAAAAACCCAAGGTTATTAGTGAATGTTTTAAGTTCATTTACAAGAAAAGTTTCATCCTTGCATTTACTGTGTGTTTAAACGATTTTACCTGTTCATCCATGTGAATCCAGTTTTTTTCCTTTCTCATCTGTGGTGTCTCCATTTTGTTGAAACTGATTTCTCTGTTTAGTAACTGCATTACTGATGTGTTATTTTTTTTCATCCTCAAACTATGCCTGCAAGCTATCTACCTCCCCCCCAAATCTCTAATCCTTTTACAAAGCCTTTCCTGATAGAATTACCAGTGGGGGGGGAGGGGACCCTTTGTTCTTTGTCTTTCAGCCCTGCCACATGTGGAAACAGATGCTGCCCCTAGAGACATTCCATCCATTGGAGCCTAGATTCCCCATTGGCCTTCTAGGGAAGCTGGCGGAGAACATTGCAGTCACATGATCACTTGTAGCTGGTGACAAACCCTAGAAGATCTCTCTCATCCCTGAATATTGATTCTCCACCATTCAGCACCATTCACTATAACAGGTTGCCAAGCCTCTGGATCCTAATCATATGACCTCAAGGGGGGGGGTGATATTTTGCAACGGCCAGGAGTACTAACATAGGCTATAAAGCACTCTTTCCAAGACCATTATATAAATAGTCATAAGTTGAGGACTACTGATATGAGCAAACGGTACCTATGAAATTATCAATTTCATGTTAAGATTCAGGTTCTTCCAAAGAGAGAAGAAGTTGTTTACAGAAGTCCTTTAATCTTGACATAGAAAAATGAATGACGGGAAATTGAGTATTTGGTTCTTTGCTTTAAATATATCAATATCATAAATATAAAGAGAAAAATCAAGCATTCTTGCGGCTTTTACATTAACAGTGGTATTGTCATTGTTGCTTTGAGATATTTTTGTGTGCCATAGATTCAATATATGTTCTGGCAGACCATGTGTATTGAAAATAATACATATAGGTGTGGGCAAAACTTTCATTACCTTTTTAACTGGGAAATGTTCAATATAAACATAAATAACTGTGTGTATATTTTTGTGTGTATGTAATTGCTTTCTTATGGCTAACTAAAGTTATGTATATTAGCCATAAGAGGGCGCCAGTATATTAGTTATTAAAATTTGTCTTCTGTTGGAATCATCAGAATAAGATTACATAGATTGCAAATACCTAATTGGGAAACAATTTGTAAAATACCAAATTATCATTTTTATAGCTATAAGTTGAATTCTTTCTTAACAGCTAAATAAATGTTATATTTCACATTGGTTCTGAAGCTTGAAATATTCTAAATTGACAAAATCCTAAATTTTAGGATATTTTTACACATTAATTTATATTATGACTCAAAATGCTTTTTTTCTTAACATTAAATTGATTTACAAAATTTACAGTGCTCTTTAAATGTTTAGCCTCACAATTTGCAGTTACCTGATTAAAAACCTTTCCATTTAACAGTTTGAGGAGGGGCAAGACACTCTTTGTTTAATCTCTTACTGAATATTTCTACAAAGAATCTGAAAGAGAAAATAAAAACTGTACAGAAAATTGTTACAACTAAAGTTAGATGAAGAAAGCTTCTGAGAAGCATCATAAATGAAAAACCAAAAAAATGGTCTGTAATAGTATAGGAATGGAGATGACATTTCTTAAATCTTTATTACCAATTATTTTGTGGTCCAAAAAACTTTTTTTTTTTTTGGCCTTTAAAGCAGTATGGGCTTCTGTTATTTAGTACATAAATATGTATCTTCAGAGAGAACATGAATTAATAACAGCTGCCAGTATGTTTCACATTTGCCAGTGGCCAAGAAATTCAATATGTTTTCTGCATAATGAATTTCTTTGGGGTAATTAATGAATCAGTGATATGAATTATTACCACGGGTACCATTGGATTTATAAATTTACATTTTATATTTTTATGTGCTTTGTCTATTTTGTTTTAAGTTGCCTAAAGTTGGCAATGACTTTTGTAACAGTGGTCTGAAATGCAAAATATCTTGAGCTTGTTTATTCCAAAAGGCACATAGGTAGAGAGGCTATTGTGGCAAGTTTGAATTTGAGAAAGAGGCTTTATAAATAGGCCAAGGAACTTAGAATATTTTTGTAAATAAAGCAAAATATAGATCAACATTTATTTTGGAATAAAATGTTTCATCTATATTTAATTTTATTACTGTGCATGTGATCCCTTTGGCTTACAAGAATATTGTGCCAAATAGTTTTCTTAAAATAGTTTTTGTTTGTTTCAGGATTTTTTTAAAGTGGCAGTTATTTGGCCTACTTCTTACCAATTCAGAGTAGAAACATGAATTCAGTGCCCAAGAAATGTATTATTTTCTCATGTGAAAATATTTACTAACATTCCAGTTTTGTCTTTTCTGCACATACAAAGTAAAGGCCCTGTCACACTGCCCAACGGATGCAAAACGTATGTAAAAAGGACACAACGGACGAGCAAAATGTTCCATCCGTTGTTATCCGCTCTCAAAAGGGGCAAAAATTTGCATAACCGGAGCGGATAACACGGAAAGGAATGGACGTGGGGAGGACGCAGAGCGGATGGAAAGCGGATGCGGAATGGAAGCCCAGCGGATGACACATCCACAAGGCTTCCGGGGGACCACAGCAAAGCGGACACGGAACAGATACAGCGGATGCACAACGGATGAAGCGGATGCAGAGCGGAAGTCTAGCGGATGCACAGCAGAAGCCAAACAGATGCCGAGCGTTAATTGTGCATGCGGGGGGGATGCATTGCATAAGCCACGTGGATATAAAGGGAAGCAGCTCGCACGTGGCCAGCATTCGGAGGAAAGACCTGCTGCTGGATACATCGAGTCCTTGCCTGCCCTGCCTGCATGCCTGCCTGCAAGCCTTGCTGCCAGCCTTCCTGCCAGCCTGCCTCCAAGCCTCCTGGCCAGCCTCCCTGCCAGCCTTGCTCTCTGCCTGCCTGCCAGCCTCCCCGCCAGCCTTGGTGCCTGCCTGCCTGCCTTCCTGCCAGCCTGCCTGCCAGCCTTGGTGCCTGCCTGCCAGCCTTCCTGCCAGCCTTGGTGCCTGTCAGCCTCCCTGCCAGCCAGTCTGCCTGCCAGCCTTGCTGCCTGCCTGCCTGCATTCCTGCCAGCCTTCCTGCCAAGCTTCCTGCCAGCCTTGGTGCCTGCCAGCCTCCCTGCCAGCCAGCAACCCCACAACCATGGGGAAGAAGCGAAAGCCTCAGCAACCTGCCGCCATCCCTGGCAAGAGGGACAGGGCCACCCTCCCGCCCCCTGTCCCTGACTGCTTCTGCTGGGGCTTCTGCTGCTCGGGCTCGCTCTTCTGGTGCTGGAGGTTCTGCTGAAGCTGCTCCTGGCGGTGGTGCTTCTGCTGGTGCTTACTCTGCTGAAGCTGCTCCTGGTGGTGGTGCTTCTGCTGGTGCTTACTCTGCTGAAGCTGCCCCTGGTCCTGCTCGTCCTGCTCGTGCTCCTGGACTTGCTCATACTGCTCGTGCTCCTGGTCTTGCTCGTGCTCCTGGTCCTGCTGGTGCTGGTGCTGGTGCTGCTGCTGATGATGACGATGACGATGATGATGATGATGATGATGATGATCTGCTGCTGCTGCTGCTGCTGATGATGATGATGATGATCCTGCTGATGATGATGATGATCCTGCTGGTGGTGGTGGTGTGGAGGAGCAGCCCCTACTACCTGGGAGCCCCTCTGATGAGGGCCCATCAGGTCCTGCCAAAGGCAGGAAGGGGCATATGCGACAACGGGAGAGGAGGCAATACTATATTGAGGAGGAACACGAGGATGAGGTGCTGGAGTGGCTGAGAGAAAATGACTATCTGTGGCGGAAGGGACACCGGTTGTACAGGGACACCAAAAGGAAGCAGGCTGCTTGGAGAGAGAGGGCGGAGAGTATGGGTTACACTTCGGAAGTGCTCCTCGGCTGGTGGAAGCACATGCACACCTGCTACGGGAAGCTGCACCTGAAGAAATCTGGCCAGGCCACTGTTAAGCTGACGGACAGAGAGACCTACGTCATGGCCAGGTGCAGCTTTCTGGAGGGTGAGATCCGCCACCGAGGAGCACCAGCAGCCCCTCTCACGACCCTCTCTCTCCGGTAGCCTGCTGAGAGCCAGTCCTCTTCTGGCCGAGAGTCAGTTCCTGTCTCCAGGCAGGTTTCTGTGGAGCGTGCCACAGTGGAGAACCCGCGGACAGCTGTTGTAACCGTGGTGGAGCGCGTGGAGGACTCCCTGGTGCGGTGGGAGAAAGGAGACGTCGCGTCCAGCACAGCCGTAGCCGCATCCACCACCACCCCCAGCTCCACCTCCACAGAAAGGCAGAGAGCCAGACAACAGGAGGGGCAGAGCCACACTGTCCTGCTGGAGATCAGGGACACCATCCGGACCAGCATAGATCTCCTCTCTCAGCTGGTCCACACCGACTCCTCATCCTCCAACCGCAAGCCCTTCCTCAGCTATGTCAACCAGACCCTCAGGAACATGGAGGAACCCCAGTTCCAGGTGGTGAAGGACCGGATCACTGAGCTGCTTCACAACCCTCCAGATCCAGAGGAACCTGCTCCCACCCAGTCCAGGTCTGCTCCTCCACCCCAGGTGATGTCTCTGCCATTCCAAGGCTTCCCACAGCCCCTCACCTACCAGGGCTACAGCTACCAGGAGGTCCAGCAGCACAGGCAGTAGCTCTTCCCAGTCCAGGCACAGAGTCATCGGGCGACACCATTGCCACAAGTTCCACTGATGCCACCCATGCCACCCATGCCAATGATGCCACTGACGACAGCAATGCCACCCACGCCAGTCCTCACCCAGCTGCAGACCAGACAGCCCCACTACACTACTCCTTCCTCCACCCCACAGCCAAGCCCGGCCTCAGTACATTTGTTATCAGTACTGGAGCTGACACCCCATGGCATGGAGGAAGGACCTCTCAGCATCACGGGTCTGAACCAGCTGTCCAAGAGCTTTCTCAACACACCGTCACCTGTTGTCCTCTCGGGACCAGGCACCCCAGTGGTGCTTCAGACCAGCACTGCAGCAGCAACCACTTCCACAGCACCTGGACCCTTCACCCCTGAGACTGGGCACACCTCCGAGTGACCGTGAAGACTGCCAGAGACTGCGTGTGGACTTTATTTGGACACTTGACTTGGGTCATTTTTCTTTTACAGCTTGTTGTTCAATAAAGTTTATGTTTGATTCACACACTTGCTTCATTTCTTTTTTTTTTTTTAAGTCTTGGTGGAAACTTTTAGAATTGGTTTAAGCCTTTGCATGCTTGTGGGATGGGTTAAGATAGCAGTGGGGTGGGGAGGGATACCTTTGGGATGGGTAATAGCTGTGGGGATAGATAAACCTCCAGTGTAAGCATAGTGGGACTGTATGGTCCACCCTCCCAGGTGCCACACCTATGGCCCTTTATTATCAATAACATATGTAATCATTGATCCACACATGTCAACACAAACACAACTCTTTATTAAACGCCCTGTTCATTGTAGGCCCACCCAACATACATGGCCCAATCTCATCAGTGTGATGAGACAGGCTGAAGGAAGCACCCATTAGTCATCTATCATCCTGTCTTGCCACTCCACTGCTCCAGCTGGGGAGTTGCACCAGTGTTTCAGGAGGTTGCGCTGCTTCTTCCCTTCATGTGAGGTTCTGTTGGGGCCTTGTACATCCTCAGTGTCTATCAGGTTTCTCCCTTGCCTCCATTCCCCAGGCTCCATGTCCCCATTGCCTTGTTGGAGGTCCACGAGCCTGTTCTGCAACACTGGGTAGCGGGTGCTCATGAGATTGTGCAGGATGCAGCAAGCTTCCACGATCCTCCTCATGGTCTCTGAGCGATGCTGCATGGTGGTGAGAAGTACCTGGGACCTGTTGGCCAGGATGCCAAAGGCGTTCTCCACCACCCGCCTTTCTCTGGACAGCCTGTAGTTGAAGATCCTCTCTTCACGGGTGAGGAGTCTGGAAGTGTAGGGCTTCATGAGGTAGGTTGTGAGGGAGAAGGCGTCATCCCCCACGATGAAGTAGGGCACATCTTGCGTGTCGTTGGGCAGGGGGTCTGGATCTGGGAAGCCCATGATGAGGTTGCCTTCCAGCCCCTCCTTGAGATCACTGGCGTTGTATACCTGGGCATCTGAACATGAGCCGTTGCCTGAAGCATCGATGTACATGAACTTGTTGTCAGCATCGACCATGGCAAAGAGGACAATGCTGAAGAAGCCCTTGTAGTTGAAATAAGTGGAGCCCGACTTGGGTGGTGCTTTGCAGGCCACGTGCTTCCCATCTATGGCTCCAACGGTGTGGGGGAAGTTCCACCTCTGATACCACTGCTCTGCAACTTTCTTCCATCCTTCTTCATTGGAGGGGCACTGTAGGAGCTCCTCCAGGTATTCTTCGATGATGGCCTGCACCACTTCTCTGACCACAATGCTGATGGTGTTGTGTGGCACTCTCCAGCCGTACTGCATGCTCCTGTAGGTGGTCCCTGAGGCCAGGTGGTGCAGAGTGAGTGCCACCTTGAGCCCAGGTTCCAGGCTGGGCCGGAAGTTGGTGTTTGTCTTGGTCAACCTGGGTGTCAGGCGCTGCACAACTTTGTCAAACATTGCTGGAGGCATCCTCATGAAGTTCTGGAATGCCCGAGTGTCTTCATTCCTGAGCTCCACCATCAGCTTGTTGTACAGTCCGTACTCTGCTCTTCTCCCGATCCATCTTCGGACCCAGACGCTTCTTGGCCGCCTTTTTTTCTTCCCGTAGTAGTGTTCACAGAGCCTGTAGATGGCTTCGCACTGTTGCAGAAGGATGGTGGCTGCCAAAACGACTGTGTTACGATCCACGGTGGACATGACTGGATGCTGTGGAAGAGCAAGAGTCAGATGAAGGCTGCAGAGGTCTGCACAGCTGGGCTGCTGTTCTGAAAGTGAGATCCAGATGAGTTGCTCCCCCTTTTTATAGGCAGTATAGGTTTTCCCCTAGGTGTCCCTTTGCATCCTCTAGGCATCCTCTAGACATCCTTAATATCCAAGATAGGTCCCCTCTGCGAACGTTTTTTCCGTTTTAAATGCTTTGTTTCCGTGTTGCATCCGCTAGGCATCCGTTCTGCATCTGTTCCGCGTCCGTTCCGCTTCCTCCCTGCATCTGAGCGGATGCGAGTTGCGCGGATGCGGAACAGATGCCTAGTGGATATAGCAGATGCAGAACGGATGCAGAACGGATGACTAGCGGATGCGTAGCGGATGCAGAACGGACGAATTGGATACATTTTCCACGCAAAAGTTTTGAGCAGTTCAAAACTTTCTGAATGGATGAAACGTCCATAAACGGATGCTGGACGGATAGAGAGGAAGCAAAATGGAGGCAGTGAGTACAGAACGGATACATCGTGTTAACCAACGGATGGCAAGCTTTTTTGTCCATTTTACATCCTCTGCATCCGTTGGTGCAGTGTGACAGGGGCTTAAATCTCTACTTCTATTTGATATATTTAAATAAAATATTTAAGACACTCACTGTGATTTTGAATTGTAATTTTACATATGCACACAAATTTACATACACTTAGAGAAATATTCCTTGGTTAATGACTTCTTGTTTAGCAACCATTTGAACTTTGCATATTTGATTACAGCTTTCTAATAAATCCCTTTTCCCTGTTTGCCTGATACACACAAAAGAAACTGTAGGAAATAATAATTTAGTTATATTGTCTAGGAATCTGAACTGCAGTGATAGTAGAGTATGTCAGTTTGGTAGACAAAATTCACTACTGTACCATTCAGGATAGGAAGAACATTCAAAGATATAGTTTCTTCCAATTTCTAGTATAATAAGAGAATTTTTCCTGATCTTACAAACTTACAAAATACAATTTAATAATTCCTTTGTCAAGTTCCTATTTTTTAACCTTCTCCTTCCATATTTTTTTTCCTAACAGCAATTCTTCATCATTTATTATTTGTTTATCAAATTTGTAAGGTTGCCTATCTACCCAGTTTAAAATATCAAAAGTTAAAAAAAGAAAGAAACCCAGGTCCAGACCTTCTCATTAAAAACACAAAGTACCTATGCTATACATCAGTGGTGGCGAACCTTTTTTGGCTCGTGTGCTGAAAATTGCATGCACGCATGCCAGCACCCAGAAGGCAATGTGCGCAGGGGCCCTCCAAACCCCCTGCGCATGTGCGCGTGATCGTCTGTGATCACCGCACATCTCTGCACTTGCACATCTCTCTACTTGCGCGCATGATCCCCCGCACACCATATGTTTGCATGTGTGAGAGACCCCCCGTGTGCACTGCAAGTCTGCGCATATGTGCATGCCTCCTGCACACCTCCACTCCCCATGCATGCGCACCAGATACCCAACAATCAGCTGGCAGGCGGGTGGTATGCGCACATGCAGTGGGGCTCTTCCAGGTGACCTCTCACGTGCCAGCAGAAGTGGCTCTGCGTGCCACTTCCAGCTCATGTGCCATTGGTGTCAGGATTCACCATCGCGAATTGTCAGTAGGTTCGCCGTCACAGCTATACATCCTCATTGATGTATCCAAATTAGCAGCTTGGCCAGAATCTGGGAGAAGAGCTAGGTCTTTTGAAAATCCAATAGCACTGGGGTTGTCCATGTTTCTGGAGGAAGACTTTTCCAGGAACTTGCTTCCTAGGACCTATCAGGGATCAGTACCTCATTGAGGGGACCAGGAGTATGCAGATACAATTGGAGCAAATAACCTGGCCCCATGCCATGTAGGATCTTGAAGTTACCAATACCAATCCAATACCTTGAATTGCATCCAGCAGCAACTTGGTCAGCCAGAATATGATCACTGCATGGCAGTATGCAGACTGAATAAGAAATAAGTATGTCTCCCTCTCCTCCTCCCCCAAATTACCATAAGTTAGTCCTTAACACAAACCCTTTTCTGTGCTTAGTTGGAGTTTCTTCTCTTTCTCCGGAAGCTCTATGGGTGGCTCTTTTGTCACTTCGTTCCCCTTGGTATTTCTGAAAATCAGAGATTTTGTGCATCTCTGATTCAAGGCCAACATTGCTTGCTCATTCCAAGATTGTGGCTTTAGTAGAATCATACACCATAGCTATAGAAACTACTCTAAGCTGGGTCTTTCAGGTGCCTGGGCAGACTGAATAAATAGGTCCTTCCCCCTATAGTGGGGAACAGCAACAGAGAGAGATCTACCCTCTTGACTTACTAATTCTTAGGAAAAGAAGAAGAGAAATACAGTACACATGTATCAGTCAATTATTTGTTAGCAGTATTTACTTTCTTAAATGCTTTTTTTCTTGTGACTGAATTCAGGTAGATGCACTTCGATTGCGTCTGGAAGAGAAGGAGGCAATGTTGAACAAAAAGACGAAGCAAATTCAAGAGATGGCTGAGGAGAAGGGAACTCAAGCTGGAGAGATTCATGATCTCAAGGATATGCTTGATGTGAAAGAACGCAAAGTTAACATTCTTCAAAAAAAGGTAGGCTTACCAAACATTGTTTTAAAAACTGAACCCCCTTTTTATTTTCACCAGAATGGAGCAATAGCCTTAGCTGTAAAGTTGCTTTCTGAAGCTCTTGACTGAGCGAGTCTTCTTCGACTCTAGTAACGATGAACATATTTATATATTTATAGCAATGAATATATTTATAAATTCTTGATAATTAATGATTCCTATACTAAATTAAGCAGTACATGAATTGTAATCAATATATGGATTAGCCTCAACTGTATTCACTGTAATACTCATTAAATGAATGGCAGATCCTGCATCACTTGCAAGAATGGTTATGCAATCAGCATGAACATATATGATGTTTCATCCAGATTATGCAAATCACACATGCAGGTTTTTCAAAGAATAATCTAGGATTGTTCTATTTCTTTAGTTGTAGAAGCACTGATTACATACTTATCTGGAGAGAATATTTTCTATTTGCAGAAACCTTTGGCAAATGTCTTCCTCCTCACTTGTTTCACAATACAAGTAATCGTATCACTGAAAATATTCTCTGATCTATTTTGTACTTTGATCAGGTTCCTAGTGAATGATTATTTCTAAGGATAATTTTGTTTTAGTTTTATTTTTTTCTTGCTGCATAAAGTACTATAGTTTGATAGGCTCAAAGCACAGGGGCTTTCATTTAAAAAAAAAATCTATGAATTTAGATGCTTACCACATAGAGTCATAAGTTGACACTTATGGAAAGCATGAATTAAGTACAAATTAACTACTATTTTTGTTAATCATTTATGAAGTAATGATACATAATAATCAACCTGCTTCCTTCCAGTTCTTTGGGTATAACCCCACCTTCTTCAATAATACAAGTAGTAAGGAATCATGAAATCATAGTTCAAACATCTGGAGAAATCTATATTTCAAATACTGTATTTTTCACACTGTAAAACATACTTTTTCCCCCCAAAAAGGGGGTGCAATGTCTATCCAATAGAGCGAATATGGTGGTGGGAGGAGGGGGTTAGTGTCACTGCTGCTGCCATTCTCCAGGAATGCTGGAGCCTTCACTGCCAAGCAACTGATTGGCAGTTGGATCAGCCTCCTGGAATACCACCAATCAGCTGTTCTAGGCAGCGGGGATTGCCGCCACCGCCGTTCGCCACCATTGCTGCCGATCCCCACTGCCTAGAACAGCTGATCGGCAATATTTCGGGAGGTCAATCCAACCACTGCTCAGCAGCGAAGGCTCCAGCATTCCCCGGCAGCAGCAGGTCAGCTCAGCTCAGTTGATCTTGGTGGGCGCAGTGGAATGGAGCCCTGACAAACCATGTGCTGGGGCTGCGATAATGTGCTGAAACTGACCAGGCTGTTAGCTGTTTGCTGCAAGGATGCTAGCCAGATGAATACCAGATGGATGCTCGGAGGCAAAGGCAGTTTTTTTGTTTTCCTCCCTAAAAGCTAGGTGCGTCTTATGTTCCAGAGCATCTTATAGTGCAAAAAGTACAGAACTTAATTGAGCAAAAAGTGGGAAATAAATTGAACAAATAAATAAAATGATCCTAGATATTTTGAGCAGCTTTCTTTCTGTAGCACTTCTTTTATTCCAGTTTCCTCAAATAAATAGTTAGAGTTAACCAGAATAAATCTGGGGAAATTAGTTTCATTAAGACATACAAGGTCTTAGCTACAAAATGTTTAAGATGACATATTGATTATAGTAGCTCTTCCTTGCAATAGAATGAAAAGGAAGTCTTAGTCACTTTTACTTAAGGCTAGGTCCCACTGGCCGACGGACGCAAAACGTATGCAAAAAGGACACAGTGGACGAGCAAAATTTCGGGGGTGGCTCCATCTGTTGTCATCCGCTCCCAAAAGTGGCAAAAATTTGCATAAACAGAATGGAAAAGAATGGAAAAGAACGGACGGGAGTAGTATGTAGCGGGGATGTTAAACGGATGTTTATAGGAAGCCTAGTGGATGACAGCGGATGGAAGTGCATGACACCTCCGAAGGGCTTCCAGGGGAGAATTGCAAAGCGGACGCATAGCGGAAGGGGCGGATGCATAGCGGATGACGCGGATGCATCACAGACGCCTATAGGAAGCAAAGCGGATGCCGTGTGGATGTATATCGGATGCAAAGCGTTCACCGCGCATGCGGGGAGTATGAATTGCGTCAGCTCCGCGGATATAAAAGGATGCAGCTCGCACAGAGTCAGCATTCAGAGGAAAGACGTGCTGCCACATACATCTTGAAAGAACACCATGGTTCGTCAGTCAGGAAAGAAGAGGAAGCTGGTGCCTACTCGTGCCAGCCCTGGCAAGAAGGACAGAACCAGCATCCCACCCCTTGGCACTGACTCTGAAGCTGCTGCTGCTGCTGCTGCTGCTGCTGCTGCTGCTGCTGCTGCTGCTGCTG